>CAIGQV010000818.1:34904539-34939682 GCA_903798115.1 Danio jaintianensis | reverse complement strand
GATTCGATCAATAAATCAATCAACCAACCAATCACTCAATGAAATCAACCAACCAATCATTAAATCAATCAATTAATCAACCAACCAACCAACCAACCACCCACTCAATCAAATCAACCAACCAATCAATCAATCAACCACTCAATCAAATAAATCAACCAACCAACCAACCAACCAACCAACCAACCACCCAGTCAATTAATCAATCAATGACTTAATCATTAAATCAATCAATCAACCAACCAACTGTTAATTAAGACCATTTGTTATATATTCATTCATTTTCTTTTCGGCTTAGTCCCTTTATTAATCTGGGGTCGCCACAGCGGAATGAACCGCCAACTTATCCAGCATATGTTTTACACAGCGGATGCCCTTCCAGCTGCAACCCATCACCGGGAAACACCTATGCACACTCATTTACACACATACAGTACAGACAATCTAGCTTACCCAGTTCACCTATAGCACATGTGTTTGGACTGTGGAGGAAAGCACCCAGAGGAAACCCACGCCAACACGGGGAGAACATGCAATAGTATATTAGTATAGTGAAATAGTATATTGTACAATAAACTATATAGTATAAATAATATAGAAGTTTATTAGGTTTTCATAATTTACCCAAACCAGTATATTACTTTAAACTATTAAACATGTCAATAAAAGTCACTTCATTAACATCAACATTTGCCAGAGATGGCCAAGCTCCAATGATGCACCGCAAAAGTAAAACATTAATAAAAACATTAATTAATATAAAAAAATATGGAAAACTGTCCATTTATGTATATTTCTATAGTGTATTTTATTCATTTAGAACAGATTTTTGTTTTACTACGTAACAAAAAAACATCTATTAAATAAACAACAACATTTTTGTTTATTTTACAATTTAATAAATAGAAAGTTTTACAAATTTGGAAAAACAACATTCAATATAATACAGCATTTATAGGCTACAATATTTTAGATTTTGGACTAATCTAATTATATTAGGCTTACTTTTATTCAGATACTTACGAAAAATATTTCGATTTTTACCCCCCAAAATATTCATGGTCTTTATTTTATATATGTATTTTATGTTTAAGGGCGACACGGTGGCTCAGTGGTTAGCACTGTGGCCTCACAGCAAGAAGGTTGCTGGTTCGAGTCCTGACTGGGCCAGTTGGCGTTTCTGTGTGGAGTTTGCATGTTCTCCCCGTGTTGGCGTGGGTTTCCTCCGGGTGCTCCGGTTTCCCCCACAGTCCAAACACATGCGGTATAGGTGAATTAGATGAATTAAAATGTCGGTAGTGTATGAGTGTGAATGAGTGTGTATGGGTGTTTCCCAATACTGGGTTGCAGCTGGCAGGGCATCCGCTGTGTAAAACATATGCTGGATAAGTTGGCGGTTCATTCCGCTGTGGCGACCCCAGATTAATAAAGGGACTAAGCCGAAGGAAAATGAATGAAAGTTTTACAAATTTGGAAAAACAACATACAATATAGTACAACATATATAGACAACAATATTTTTTTAAATGGACTAATATATTTATAATAGACCTACTTTTATTCAGATTTTGATTTGGTCAAAGTAGTAATTTTATAGAAAATATTGACATTTCAACAAGATCTTATTTTTTATGTATATATAAGTGAGTTTTGTATTTTATTTTATTTTCGAAAGAAACTGTAAATCAATCAATCAATCACACCAAGTTAATTAACGAATAACTAATTTTAACAGGGGTGTCACGGTGGCGCAGTGGATGGCACGATCGACTCACAGCAAGAAGGTCGCTGGTTCGAGCCTCAGCTGGGTCAGTTGGCATTTCTGTGTGGAGTTTGCATGTTCTCAAAGCTCGCGTAGGTTTCCTCCGGGTGCTCCGGTTTCCAAAGACATGTGGTATAGGTGAATTGGGTAGGCTAAATTGTCTGTAGTGTATGTGTGTATGGATGTTTCCCAGTGATGGGTTGCGGCTGGAAGGGCATCCGCTGCGTAAAACATATGCTGGATAAGTTGGCGGTTCATTCCGCTGTGGCGACCCCGGATTAATAAAGGGACTAAGCCGAAAAGAAAATGAATGAATGAATAATTTTAACAGAAAACGTATTGGATATTTTCTGTCAATGCATGATTTTTACAGTATAATAAACAAAGTTCTATTAAATACCCATGAACATATTTGTTTATTTTACAATTTAAAAAATGACATTTTGAAAAAACTAAAAATACAATATAAACACCATATATGCACTGTAAAATTATCTGTTAATGAACAGTTTCTGTACTTTGATTCACGTGTGTTTTTCGTTCATTTGCGGTTGTGAATTGCATTATGGGATGTTGATCTCTGCTCTGTCCACTTTTGATGTTGAAAATTCAACTCTACAGTTTAACAAAGTGACTTTTATTGACATTTTAGTGGTTTAAAATACTAATATAATGTGTAAGAAGTAATATCTAGAGAAATAATTCTGTAAAATAACAGAAAATGCGCTGCAGTTTATTACGAGGTGTTTGTAGCGTAATATACAACACCAACCCAGACAATATAGCACTGCAGACTATTACAAATGTTCATAAGAGTCACCTTTTCCAACCTTTCAAGGTTAAAAGTTGTTGGAAGAAAGATCAAGATCCCATAATGCAACTCAAAAGCAGAAATAAATGGGGAAAAATAAAAACCTGAATGACAAAATACGGAAAACTGTAACTTTTTTTTACAGTGTAGGCTACAATATTTCAGCATCTGCACTAATCTAATTAACCAACAGTACACCTACTTCTACTCAGATTTTGCATTGACCCTTAAATATTAATTATAGAGAATTTTTGTTTGTTTGTTTTTACCCCCAAAATATTCAAGCACTTACTTTATGTGTGTACTTCTGACAGCTTCTCTTCCTTTGAATCTTTGTTCCTGAATGGATGGAGAGAAAAAAACCACCAACACAGTTCTTCTAGTGATCCCTCATCATCATCTTTGAGCAGCTCTACAGGTTTTTTCTTAATTTATTATCAGGTCTTTCTTCATTTATAGCAGAAGTGCCTCCTCCTCTGCTCCCGCCTGCATCTGAGACGCGATTCTGTGTAACTGATGACATAAAAGATGTCAAGAGCTTCGTTTCCTCCTAGCATTATCGTGATAACGGAATCTGTGTCAACCAGTTCTGATTAATCATTACCCAAATAATAACACATAATATGGGCCAGATATTACATTACACAGAAGTCAACAATAAAAGCGGCGAGTGGTAAAAAAGCAGCTTTAAAACAGAATCTGATTATATGATGACTGAACATTACAATTTAGGAACAAAGTAACAGGAGCACTGGTTAGATGCATTTATTTACTTTTATATAGCCAAATGTGTTTACGCTTCACTGTAAAATATCTGTAAATTAGCAGTTTTATGTATATGGTGATTTTATTTTATTTTGTTCCCCAGTTTATTTATGTTTTTAAATTGCATTATGGGACCTTGATCTTTCTTCCAATTCAATTCAACAATTTACAATGTAGATTGTGTCAAAGCAGCTTAACATAGAAGTTCTAGTACAATGCGCCTTAACACACCTCCTTTTTAGATCGGCACACCCATGAGTCCACAAAGTAGCGCAGATGGACTTGCTACTTAAACAACATAGTGCAAAACGAGTACTGTTGTGCTGGTCTGAAAATAGCAACAAATTGCACCAACCACCTCTTGCACCTTATTGCGCCGGGTGTATGATAGGGCCCTCTATCACAACAAAACATTCCAAGTTTATTATACATAACATTGCAATTTTACTGCATTGAAAACATTTAGTTCAGTCAACTAAATGTGTTTAATTAAATTCTGTTGGAATATTAGTAGCATTAAACTTAAAAAATTTAGTTTCAACATGACAGAATTAGCTTTTTTAGGGCAACGAGTTTCCATACATTTCTCAAGTTCAATCAAGCTGTACGGTCTTACAGTGTGGTCACTTTTTTATTGTCTATTCCAGAAACTCCTTTTACAAACCTTTTGTAGACTTTATGGGCTCGAGGTTTTGTGTTGACATGTGTAAAGACTCCAGTGGTCTTTGATAGGAAACTCTCTGTTTAAAGCAGCAGTGAATAGGCCACATACTCCGTCTACACACACTCACACGACTGAATAAAAACTTTATCTCCAGCGATTTGTTGGCTAACCGCTCATTACTGACTAACTGGGGTAATCATGGGTTGAGCTGGCAGCATTTCCCATTAAAAAGAGGCATGTGGGACTGTACAGATCATTCCTGGAATTAAAACGACAGTGAATATACGGTCCAAGATTAATGTTTTGCAGAGATTTCATGAGAGAACTTCATTTCATTGTCACATAAAAAGGTTTAATAAGAACATATAATTAAAATCTGGATATCTGCGTTCACAACCCGAGAGCAAAACTGCAAGAATGCTTTAATGTTGGGTTGTTTCAACCCAAATTGGGTAAAATATGGACAAATTTAGACATCAATATTTGGTAGAGTAATCCTCAGTTACTACAAATGAAAGCAATTTTTATTCTGACCAATTGTCATTTTTTTAAAATGAAGAAAAATGATCTTTTCATTTGAAGAATTATTATCAAACTGTTTCTAGAGTAAAATAAATATGCACAATTTACGCAATCCCATACATAACAGAGACTGTTAATTATAAAAGTAATTCATTCATTCATTTTCTTTTCGGCTTAGTCCCTTTATCAATCCGGGGTCACCACAGCGGAATGAACCGCCAAATTATCCAGCATTTGTTTTACGCAGCGGATGCCCTTCCAGCTGCAACCCATCACTGGGAAACATCCACACACACTCATTCACACACATACACTACGGACAATTTAGCCTACCCAATTTACCTATACCACATGTTTTTTGGACTTGTGGGGGAAACCGGAGCACCCGGAGGAAACCCACGCAAACACGGGGAGAACATGCAAACTCCACACAGAAATGCCAACTGACCCAGCCGAGGCTCGAACCAGCGACCTTCTTGCTGTGAGGCGAACGTGCTACCCACTGTGCCACCGTGACGCCCCTATAAAAGTAATATATTACAATTTTAAATAAAGCAAAAATAACATAACATAGTTTCACATTTCTTTTCCTACACTAACACATTTAGTTACGTAATAAATGACTAAAGATTGTAATATTCATTCATTCATTTTCTTTTCGGCTTAGTCCCTTTATTAATCTGGGGTCGCCACAGCGGAATGAACCGCCAACTTATCCAGCATATGTTTTACGCAGCGGATGCCCTTCCAGCTGCAACCCATCACCGGGAAACATCCATACACTCTCATTCACACACATACACTACGGACAATTTAGCTTACCCAATTCACCTATAGCGCATGTCTTTGGACTTGTGGGGGAAACCGGAGCACCCGGAGGAAACCCACGCGAACACGGGGAGAACATGCAAACTCCACACAGAAACACCAACTGACCCAGCCGAGGCTCAAACCAGCGACCTTCTTGCTGTGAGGCGAACGTGCTACCCACTGCGCCACAGTGCAGCCCAAGATTGTAATATATATGGACAAACCCAATTTGAAAAATTAACCCAACAGCTGGTTTTGTCAATGTTTTACCCAAAACAGGCTTAAATTTTCCCACAATTTTTTTATTATATAGAAACAATATTTCAAAAATAGACTAAATATCACTTCTTAAAGCAAGTGTGTTATTATTATTACTGAAGCCAAACAAACATAGCTAGCCCTATGGAACTAAATGCTAATAAAATGTGAACTAATGTCAAAATGCTGATATTTAAATCAAAATCAATTTAAATTGTATCGGTAATGATTAAATTACAATTATTTTAATCTGATATAAACTATTTGACTTAATTTGACTTTTAATTATTCATATTTGCCCTATATATTTTCACATTCATTGTCATTTCTGATATAATGACTGGGTATGGTTTATTACATTTTAATATATAAACATGTTACATGGGTATATATAGGGCCTATATATTGTTATATATTTAAGGAATATATAAAAATATATGCTATATATAACAAAACATACTGTATAACAATGTATATTAAAGATGGTCAGTTTTGTTTTGGTATGCACATACACCTACACACACACACACACACACACACACACACACACAATGATACTCAGTCCGACCCCAAGCTTTTGAATGGCATATAATGTTACAAAAGCTATACAGATTACAAAATATACTCACCTGTTAATAAACATTGCTAATAATTACAATAATAATAATAATAATAATGATGATAATAATAATAATGATAATAATAATAATAATAATGACAACGTTTTTCGAACAGCAAATCAAAAAAGAGCTTTGAAATTACATGAATAAATATATTACTGTTTAATTAGAAAACAGAAAGAGAAAATAGTTATTACTATCACATAATATCGACAATATTACTATATGTATAAAATAATAATCACTGAAAATAATACAAAAATCTGGCGCGTTATAATGTAAAGGACTACAACAGCATCAGTGCACAAAAACATAACACTACACCTGTAACACATCAGAGGGAAGACAAAGGAGTTTAAACAGAAAGGGTGTATATATTAATGTTTTTATATTTCGAAACAATGAACAAAAATATTTAAAGCAAAAACAATAAAGAAACAGGAATAACAGATAACACAGTACAACTTAACTTAAGGATTAAATGGACAGGATTTCAGGCTGGAAGGCAGACAGATTGGAAGGCGGATAAACTGGAACAAAAGGCAGACTGGATACAGCGGCAGGTAAGGGATAATCAATATATATATATATATATATATATATATCTAGAGGTAAGAGTCCGGGTTCTCGCAAGTAGATCAGACAATTATGATGTCAATGTTCCAAGTTTATATAGGGTGAGCATGGTGATGAGCAGCAGGTGAAGGTGATCAGAATGCAGGTGATTGGGATCGTACAGGTGCATTGAATGAAACTGACGGCCCGGATGGATTCCAGACTACACCTTTTCCCTTTTGAATTTTGGGATGAAATATAAGCTAACGCGAACGTCACGGTGGCGCAGTGGGTAGCACGTTCGCTTCACAGCAAGAAGGTCGCTGGTTCGAGCCTCGGCTGGGTCAGTTGGCGTTTCTGTGTGGAGTTTGCATGTTCTCCCCATGTTGGTGTGGGTTTCCTCCGGGTGCTCCGGTTTCCCCCACAAGTCCAAAGACATGTGCTATAGGTGAATTGGGTGAGCTAAATTGTCCGTAGTGTATGTGTGTGAATGAGTGTGTATGGATGTTTCCCAGTGATGGGTTGCAGCTGGAAGGGCATCCGCTGCGTAAAACATATGCTGGATAAGTTGGTGGTTCATTCCGCCGTGGATGAATGAATGAATGAATTTTCTTCTTTTTTTTCTCTCTCAGGTCACGCGCATCGCCTCTGTCATAACAACAGCGCGTGCCAACATCTATTATTAGTCTATTATCAACACGCAGGAACAAAACAAACAGGCTGCCATCTAATATTCACGCAGATCGCCTCATATTATAAACATTAATCATCATTTTATCAGTCAGTAAGGTTTTCTTTTCTGTTCCAGCACTACAGAAGCGGCAGTAAACACTGACCGAGCGCAGGATTGTACTTTCTTCAATGTTCACGAGCAGATAACGGTGAGTCTGCGGAGGTTAAACTGTAATCAGGAGTGTTTTGCACAGTCATTTTTCATGTTTTGGAGTTTTCTTGTGTCAGTCAGAGTCAACAGTTTCAGCGGGGTCACCTCTGATATAATGACCGTGATAAAGAGCAGCTCATATAACAATGGCGCTGAATAAAACCTCCTTTTCTTTTCTGAAATAACTAGCGAAGGAAATTACTTATTAACTTGGTAAAGGATAAAAGTATGTCGGGCAGTGTGCTTAAAAATGTACGCTACTGTAGATACACACTAATGGAAATGTGTATGATTACAAATGTTTCAAAGGACTAGAACTAAACATTAATTTTATTTGTGTATTTTATATATTTATGTATACAATTCTCAGTGCCTCTGGATTTAGGCATGAGTAAATGTGCAGTAACATTCCTTCCAAATTCTGAATTAAAATGTCATTTAGTCTTTTTTTTAGCATGAAATAATACAAAAGAGCTATCTTTTCAGACATATTTATTCTAGTTTTTAATACCAACAGATTACAACAATATGTAGTGGAGTTAATCTTCAATCCCAACACATGAAAGCAGTTTTAATTCTGACCAATTGTCATTTTCTTAAATCGATTTTAAATTACAATATTTTCATTTGAAGAATTATTATTATTATTTTATTATTATTTTATTATTATTATTATTATTATTATTAATATTATTGTATTATTATTTATTATTATTATTATTTTATTATTATTATTATCATTAATATTATTATTATTGGCGACGCGGTGGCGCAGTGGGTAGCACGTTCGCCTCACAGCAAGAAGGTCGCTGGTTCGAGCCTCGGCTGGGTCAGTTGGCATTTCTGTGTGGAGTTTGGATGTTCTCCCCGTGTTCGCGTGGGTTTCCTCCGGGTGCTCCGGTTTCCCCCACAAGTCCAAAGACATGCAGTATAGGTGAATTGGGTAAGCTAAAATTGTCCGTAGTGTATGTGTGTGAATGAGTGTGTATGAATGTTTCCCAGAGATGGGTTGCGGCTGGAAGGGCATCCGCTGCGTAAAACATATGCTGGATAAGTTGGCGGTTCATCCCGCTGTGGCGACCCCTGATTAATAAAGGGACTAAGCCGAAAAGAAAATGAATGAATGAATGAATTATTATTATTATTATTTTTTTATTATTATTATTTTATTATTATTTTTTATTTTTATTATTATTCTAGACTAGAGCAAAATAAGTATGAACAATCAATTTACTCAGTCTCGTACATAACGGAGACTGTTAGTTATACAAGTAATATATTACAATCTATCATCATCTTAAAAGTAAATAAAGCAAAAGTAAAAACATAGTTTCACATTACCTCACAAATCTCTCTTTTTAATTAATATTACCTAGAAGATGCTTCACAATATTATATTTGTGAATATCAATTAGATTAGTCAGCACTGAAGTCAAATCTGAGGCTAATCTAACAAAATAGCTTGCAAGAATGCTCCAAACATTAGTAGCCCAAATTTATACTTTGGAGAAAAAATATTAAATACAAATTTTAAAAAGAGGAAAAATCAAAAGAAACAAAAAAGTTTGTAGTTTGTAAATCTTTTGTTGTTTTTTTTTGCAATATTTTGCATGAATTTAAATGTATTATATTTCTATTTCTAAAGATATTTGGTGACTAAAATATTATTTTAATACATATATCTGTTTTTATTAATCTTGGTAAAGGATAAAAATATGTCGGACAGTGTGCTTAAAATGTATGCGGTACTGTAGCACATACACTACTGAAAATGTACTATTATAAGTGTGTTTCAAAGCACTAGAGCTAAACATTGATTTTAAAATCAAGACATTTTTGTATTTATATATTTATGGATAAAGTTTCAGTCCCTCTGGATAGGTTTGAGTTGATAATGCTCAATATGTGTGATTATATGTGATAATATTCCTTCCAAATTTCGAATAAAAGAGCCTTTATTTTGACTTATTTTTATTTTGACTTACTGTATTTTTACTTTTCAGACATGTTTTTTTTTTATTTGATACCAACAGATAACAACACTATTTGATGGAGTTAATCCTCAATCACGACAAATGAAAGCAGTTTTTATTCTGACCAATTGACATTTGTTTAAATCAATTTGAAATGATAATATTTTCTTTTGAAAGATTATTATCAAATTGCTTCTAGAGTAAAATAAATATGAACAATTTACTCAATCTCGTACATAACGGAGACTGTTAGTTATTAAAGTAATATATTACAATCTATCATCATCTTAAAAAGAAAATAAAGCAAAAGTAACAACATAGTTTCACATTACTTTACCTTAAAAAGTATAAATAAGTAACACATTTAGTTACTTTTTTTTTTTTTAAGTGACTTATTCATTCATTCATTCGCTTTTCGGCTTAGTCCCTTTATTAATCAGGGGTCGCCACAGCGGAATGAACCGCCAAATATTCCGGCATATGTTTTACGCAGCAGATGCCCTTCCAGCTGCAACCCAACACTGGAAAACACCAATACACTCTCATTCACATACTCACACTACGGACAATTTAGCTTATTCAATTCACCTATAGCGCATGTCTTTGGACTGTGGGGGAAACCGGAGCACCCGGAGGAAACCCACGCCAACACGGGGAGAACATGCAAACTCCACACAGAAATGACAACTGACCCAGCCGGCGCTTGAACCAGCGACCTTCTTGCTGTGAGGCAATCGTGCTACCCACTGTGCCACCGTGATGGCCTAAAGTGACTTAATATTGTAATATATTACTTTTAAAAGTATCATTGCCCAAAACTATATCTATATACATATATTACAGTACACCAAAGAATACACAAATCTCTCTTTAAATGTATATTTTCTACAGGATGCTTTACAATATTTGTGAATATAAATTAGATACTGAAGCCAAATCTGGAGCTAATAACTTACGATAATGCTCCAAAAATTAGTAGCCGAAAGTTATATGTTGGAGAAAAAAATATTAAATACAAATTTTAAAAAGAGAAAAATCAAAAGAAACAAAACAAAAATTTTATTTGGTGAAATTTTGTAGTTTGTATTTTTTTTTTTTCAATATTTCACATCAATTTAAATGTACTATATTTCTATTTCTAAAGATGTTTGGTGACTAAAATATTATTTTAATAAATATATCTGTTTAGTAAATCAGTTTTGTTCAAATGCAACAAAATATATGACCTATATACAATGAGAAATTAACTAAAATATTCATTTTCAATTTTTTTTATCTATCTATCTATCTATCTATCTATCTATCTATCTATCTATCTATCTATCTATCTATCTATCTATCCAGGGGCGTAGCAACCGGGGGGGACGGGGGGGATACGTCCCCCTCACTTTTAGAGCCAGACCATTTAGAAACAGGTGATTAATAATTATATGAATGTAAACTTTTGGGTCTCATTCAGCTGCCCTCCCCCACTTTTAAAATGTCTGCTACGCCCCTCTATCTATCTATCTGTCTGTCTGTCTGTCTGTCTGTCTGTCTATCTATCTATCTATCTATATATCTGTCTGTCTGTCTGTCTATCTATCTATCTATCTATCTATCTATCTGTCTGTCTGTCTGTCTGTCTGTCTGTCTGTCTGTCTATCTATCTATCTATCTATCTATCTATCTATCTATCTATCTATCCCAACCGTGACTTAAAACAATGACAAGCCACTATAATATTACAGTTTTTCTCAGTCGCTTTGGTGCATTTCTCACAACACTATTTACATTTGCACAACAGTTAAAGCATTTCTCAAAACAATTAGTCATTTGTGCACATCATAGTAGCAGTTTCTCATTCCTTCCAACAAATTGCAAATGCTTTTGAAAATGCATCAATTGCTTTCATACAACTCTCTGCCGTTTTATAACATTATCATTTGCTTATGTCATGTCAGTCAAAATTAACTAAACTTGTGAATGCTGAATAGTCATTCCATATAAAACTAATAGTCCTCATTTCATTACTTGAGTCATTACATACAGAAATGTTGAACTAGTTGTCAAAATCTGTCAAGCAAATTAGAGTTTTTCCTGCAAATGTCTTCTAAATTGAACAATTTCTCTCAGGTGAACCTCCGCTTTCACTGATGAGAAGGGGTGTGTGAAGCATTAGTTGCAACCAATGATAAGCCACTTCTCTGCAATCACTCAGAACTGAATCCCGTAAACCCAGACCGATGTATGTTGTAGGTTCAGTTCCAATATGTACTGCAATATTGTTTACAGTTGTGCACAGCTCTACCCAAAGGAAGTTTCTGTTTGTTGTAAATAAGGGTGTATTTATTCTTCTGCACAATGCTGTGAATAAATCAGAATTGCAAAGAGTATATGCAGTAAAACTGTGAAACAAACATATTCAGTGTCTTGTACTCAGATACCTCACTAAATGCAGTGATGTCTAACTTGCTGTAGTTTTCAAATGGCTGTGTAAATACTATATAGTGCTGTCTTGAGCATTTTCAGGACGTGTCACCAAAATCGGACTTTTCTACACTGGAATAAAATGTACAGAGTAAACTGTCATAATGAAAACATGACAAAGCCATTTGACTATCTTGTTCATTCAACTCAATTCATTTTTATTTCTCTAGCGCTTTTACAATGTAGATTGTGTCAAAGCAGCTTCACATAGAAGATTATAGTGAATTGAAATGGTGTCAGTTCAGTTTTTAGAGTTTAAGTTCAGTTCAGTTCAGTGTGGTTTAATTTTCACTGCTGAGAGTCCAAACACTGAAGAACAAATCCATCGATGCGCAGCTCTACAAGTCCCGAACCATGCAAGCCAGTGGCGACAGCGGCTAGGAACGAACTTCACCAATTTGCGAAAGTGAAGGAAAAAAAACCTCGAGAGAAACCAGGCTCAGTTGGGCACGACCATTTCTTCTATGGCCAAACGTCTTGTGCAGAGCTGCAGTCTAGGCGCGAAGACTCGTCTGTCACTGGGGTCTCACAGGAATCAGTCTCATGCTCTCCGCTCCTCCATGACCACCACAGCAGCTGCTCAGGATACGGCCTGGTCCGGGATTATGGAAACTTTGGGATCATCTCTTCACAGGTCTTGGATTGCATTAGTGGCGCTGCATAGTTTCTGGGGGCCTCGGGATGGGTATCCCCAGGTGGAAATAGAGAATAAAGAGAATAATTAGCGTAGCTGCTGTTCATAGTGTATATAAACGAGATGCCAAAACCTGCGTGGAGCACAATAATGCATCATATCGTTCATAAACAATGGTGTCAGGACTTTTCATCTTGATGACACTGACACTTTCATTGACATGAGTACTTGCTTTTGAGGATTGAGCTCTCCATTTTGAGCAAGTGACACGCTTTTGCAGGTTATCAACTAGGTTTTGCAGTTTGTACTAATTGTTTTGAGAAATGCATTAACTGTTGTGCAAATGTAAATAGTGTTGTGAGAAATGCACCAAAGCGACTGAGAAAAACTGTAAATGTACCACATGTCAAAATATTTATATATTTTGGTACTGGTTCACATATTTATTATTATTTTTTTTTTAACTGAATGATTTTACCCTTTAAATAGGTTTCCAATGTCTCAGTTTAAAACCAGAGTGACGTTAGAGAGAAAGGAGTCTGACAAGAAAACACTTCCCCAGCCTAGATCTTCTTTAAAAGCCAGACATGAAGAAAGAAAAGAGAAAGAAGCTGGAAATCTCATCACATCCTCAGCTCTGAAGAGAAATAGAGGACAAAACTCAACTCCGCCCACTCCATCTATAACCCCACCCACTTTTAGAAGACCTCCCCCTGTTGAGCCCCTTTTTGAGCCAGAGCTCCGCCCCTTTGTGCTTTCCACCCACTGTGATTCCCTCTTCACTTCACTGCGAGACTTAAGGGGGAGGGGCTTCTGCTGGACTGCAGTTTAAATCTCCTAGGCCACGCCCACAAGGCTCACAGATTGGTGCTGGCTGCTGTTAGCCAGACGGCGGAGGCGTGGCTGTCTGCTGGTGAGGCAGGGCTTCAGGAGGTGTCTGTGGACGGAGGAACGGTGACTCCTGCTGGACTGGAGGCTGTACTGGACTTCTGCTACACTGGAGAAATACACAGAGGAGAAACTGAGGAACTGCTAGATGCCTGCAGAAGTTTGAGCGCTGAGAGACTGATGAGGTTGTGTGGAGGAGATTCATTCAGTGCGAGAGAAGAGAGAGAGAGGAGTTTGCAGCTCATACAAGCACTGTGGGAGAGGAATGTTGGCTGTGATGTCATCATACAGACTGACAGCGGCAGTGACAGTTTCCCTGGTAACTATCGCATCTCCTTTGTCTTTAATGTTTTAAGAAGTAATAAAAAAGAAAATAAGAATAATTCAAGTTAATTATTTTTGCAAATATGTAATTTTATGTGTGTGCATATACAGTGGATACGGAAAGTATTCAGACCCCCTTTAAATTGTTCACTCTTATTATATTGCAGCCATTTGCTAAAATCATTTAAGTTATCATTAAATCATTAATGTGCACACCGCAGCCCATACTGACAGAAAAACACAGAATTGTTGACATTTTTGCAGATTTAATAAAAAAGAAACACTGAAATATCACATGGTCCTAAGTATTCAGACCCTTTGCTGTGACACTCATATATTTAACTCAGAACCCTTCCTAGAGCTGGCCATCCAGCCAAACTGAGCTATCAGAGGAGAAGAGCCTTGGTGAGAGAGGTATAGAAGAACCCAAAGATCACTGTGGCTGAGCTGTGTAAAAAGTCAACCATCACTGCAGCCCTCCACCAGTCAGGGCCTGACGGAAACCTCTCCTCAGTGCAAGACACATGAAAACCCGCCTAAAGGACTTCAAGATGGTGATAAATAAGATTCTCTGGTCTGATAAGATCAAGATAGAACTTTTGGGCTTAATTCTAAGCGGTATGTGTGGAGAAAACCAGGCACTGCTCATCACCTGTCCAATACAGTCCTAACAGTGAAGCATGGTGGTGGCAGCATCATGCTGTGGGGGTGTTTTTCAGCTGCAGGGACAGGATGACTGGTTGCAATCGAGGGAAAGATGAATGCAGCTAAGTACAGGGATATCCTGGATGAAAACCTTCTCCAGAGTGCACAGGATCTCAGACTGGGCAGAAGGTTTACCTTCCAACAAGACAATGACCCTAAGCACACAGCAAAAATAACAAAGCAGTGGCTTCACAACAACTCCATGACCCAGAGCCCTGACTTAAACCCAATTGAGCATCTCTGGAGAGACCTAAAATGGCTGTCCACCAATGTTTACCATCCAACCTGACAAAACTGGAGAGGATCTGCTAGGAGGAATGGCAGAGGATCTGCAAATCCAGATGTGAAAAACATGTAGCATCTTTCCCAAAGAGACTCATGGCTGTATTAGTTAAAAATGGTGCTCCTACTAAATACTGAGCAAAGGGTCTGAATAGTTAGGACTATGTGATATTTTCAGTTCTTTTTTAATAAATCTGAAAAAATGTCAACAATTTGGTGTTTTTCTGTCAATATTTGTATATTAATGAGGAAAAAAATGAACTTAAATGATTTTAGCAAATGGCTGCAACATAACAAAGAGTGAAAAATTTAAGGGGGTCTGAATACTTTCTGTACCCACTGTATATATATTCTTCAAAAACAACATTTACTCACTTTTTTATAGTAAAGTCAACTAATTGTTTTAAAAGCAACATTAACTCACTTTTTAAGTAAAGTCAACTAATAGCATCATAAACAAATTGTTTACTCACTTTTTAAAATCAAATAATTGTTTTAAAAACAAGTTTACTCACTATTTTAAGTCATCTAATCTCTAAAAACAACAGGTTTACTAAGTCAACTAATCGCTTTAAAAGCAAGTAAGGTCTTTTTACAGTGTAAAAAGTGTGACAGAAACCTCAACATTGGCAAAAACAACAGACAAACTTTGCAAATGAATGTTATCACAATCATCCATATACCTTTTGTTGCATATTTCCCCATGGCTTCTCTCTTACAGCTCATCGTGTCATATTAGCGGCCGGTGCGGACTACTTTCGCGCTCTGTTCTGCGGAGGGTTACGTGAGTCTGGAGCAGATGTGGTTTTTCTGCGTGGCGTTTCGTCCTGGATTCTGCGGGATCTGCTGGACTTCATCTACTCCGGCCGGCTGAAACTGAGCAGCACAAACGTGTGGGATCTGACAGAAGCAGCGGCACAGTTTCAGCTGCAGGGGGCGCTGGAGCTCTGCTTAAACTTTCTGCAGGACCACATAGACGAAAACTCCTGTTTGGACGTTCTGGCTCTGGCTGAAGCCTTCAGTCTTGGGGATCTGGCCAGACGGGCAGAGGATTATGTATTAGCCCACTTTCAGAGGGTCTCTGAGGGGGAAAAGTTTAAAGATCTGCCCTGCATTCAGCTGAAGCGTTTTCTGGACAAAGACGCACTCAATGCAAACAGTGAGGTGAGAGTAAAAAAAATGCAGTTGAAGTCAGCCAGTCACTGGCCACTTTATTAGGTACACCTGTCCAACTGCTCATTAACGCACATTTCTAATCAGCCAATCACATGGCAGCAGCTCAATGCATTTAGGCATGTAGACATGGTCAAGACGATCTGCTGCAGTTCAAACCGAGCATCAGAATGAGGAAGAAAGTTGATTTAAGTGACTTTGAACGTTTGTTGGTGCCAGATGGGCTGGTATTTCAAAAACTGCTGATCTACTGGAATTTTCATGCACAACCATCTCTAGGGTTTACAGAGAATGGTCTGAAAAAGAGAAAATATCCAGTGAGCGGCAGTTCTGTGTGCGCAAATGCCTTGTTGATGCCAGAGGTCAGAGGAGAATGGCCAGACTGGTTTCAGCTGATAGAAAGGCAACAGTAACTCAAATAACCACTCGTTACAACCGAGGTCTGCAGAAGAGCATCTCTGAACACACAACACGTCCAACCTTGAGGCGGATGGGCTACAGCAGCAGAAGACCACACCGGGTGTCACTCCTGTCAGCTAAGAACAGGAAACTGAGGCTACAATTCACACAGGCTCACCAAAATTGGACAATAGAAGATTGGAGAAACGTTGCCTGGTCTGATGAGTCTTGATTTCTGCTGTGACATTTGGATGGTAGGGTCAGAATTTGGCATCAACAACATGAAAGCATGGATCCATCCTGCCTTGTATCAACAGTTCAGGGTGGTGGTGGTGGTGTAATGGTGTGGGGGATATTTTCTTGGCACACTTTGGGTCCATTAATACCAACTGAGTGTCATGTCAATGCCTTGTTGCTGACCATGTCCATCCCTTTATGACCACAGTGTACCCATCTTCTGATGGCTACTTCCAGCAGGATAACGCACCATGTCATAAAGCGCGAATCATCTCAGACTGGTTTCTTAAACATCACAATGAGTTCACTGTACTCAAATGGCCTCCACAATCACCAGATCTCAATCCAATAGAGCACCTTTGGGGTGTGGTGGAACGGGAGATTCGCATCATGGATGTGCAGCCGACAAATCTGCAGCAACTGCAAGATGTTATCATGTCAATATGGACCAAAATCTCTGAGGAATATTTTCAGTACCTTGTTGAATCTATGCCACGAAGGATTAAGGCAATTCTGAAGGCAAAAAGTGGTCCAACCTGGTACTAGTAAGGTGTACCTAAAAAAGTAGCCAGTAAGTATAAATATATATACCGTGCGCAGTGGGTAGCACGTTCGCCTCACAGCAAAAAGGTCGCTGGTTCGAGCCTCGGCTGGGTCAGTTGGCATTTCTGTGTGGAGTTTGCATGTTCTCCCCGTGTTCGCGTGGGTTTCCTCCGGGTGCTCCGGTTTCCCCCACAAGTCCAAAGACATGCGGTATAGGTGAATTGGGTAAGCTAAAATTGTCCGTAGTGTATGTGTGTGAATGAGTGTTTCCCAGTGATGGGTTGCAGCTGGAAGGGCATCCGCTGCGTAAAACATATGCTGGATAAGTTGGCGGTTCATCCCGCTGTGGCGACCCCAGATTAATAAAGGGACTAAGCCGAAAAGAAAATGAATGAATGAATTTCAGGAAAAACACCTGCTAATTTACTGAGCATTTCAAAGTTCCTTATGTAGTGACTGAATGCTGTCACTGCATCATCTGTGTATTCAGACTGGCTCTGTGTGTATCTGCAGATAGACGTGTTTAGAGCTGTTGTGAACTGGGTCCAGGAGGATAAACAGCACAGACTTTCTGATCTCTCAGGACTAATGCAGAGCGTTCGCTTTCCTCTCATGAGGCCTGAGGAGCTGCAGGAGGTACAACACTTCTGCATGGACAAACACACACTGTTCATGTCTTCATCTGAACACTGCTCAAAATCTCCTGTTCAGGTGCAGGAGTGTAAGCTGATCCTCAGGAATGCAGAAGGAAAAAACGCTCTGGATGTTGTGAAGAATCTCCTGCGTGATGATCGGAGATTGATGGACCGCAAGCCACGCACACCGAATCAGGTGAATCACTGATAGATGGGGTTCATTAAAGGGGATCTATTATGCAAAAGTCACTTTTATAAGAGGTTTAAACACAGTTGTGTGTCAGCAGTGTGTGAATATAACCAGCTTTTAATGCTAAAAAGTCTTTACACACAGCGATTTGTAGCCCCGCCCTTTTTAAAACAGAGCACAATCTCATTTGAATTTAAAGTGACAGTCACCAAAATAACACATTTAGGATCAAAGCCTAAAATGGGCAGTTTCAAGGAGTTATAAAATCAGTCTCACTCTCTCACACGCTTTGTCCTAAAGCGACTACTGCTTGGTGATTGGCCGGCGGTGTGCAGGAATTACACTTATTATTAAGCCATACTTACATGCTATTTCAGAGCGAATATTCAAAGTAGCATGGTAAACAATATAGGGAGTGCGTCAGGTTGTCAATGTTCAAAGATGAACCAATGTGAATATAAAACCAACTTCAGCTCCGTAAAGCAGGCTAGGCGGAATAGCGCTATTTACTGATGTTTTGTTGTTAAACTGAATAAAAATCTACATTATTGATGCTGTAAAAGGCCTTATGAAACTGAAAATGGTCACGTCAATCTTTCACCGGGCATTCACACTTCCGAGCATATAAGTTAACCCATTCGTAACAACAAAATCTAAATAAGCTTTGCGTGACTAAAAGAGTTTTAAAACATAACTTTACCTGTCTAAAAGAAATACTTCAGCCATAGTGTCATCCTTCCTCCAGCTTGCAAACTAACTCCAATGTTGATTCAGGATTTTAAAAAGTTTTGATTGAGCATTTGTTTTTAGCGATGTCACTCGTGTCCACGTGACCGCGGCCCGCATGAATTCGCATCGGCGGTTCTATGTAAACGGGTGCACAGTTGTTCAAATCTACATTTGCTGAAAGACAGTTTGGGCTACTTATCAGAATTATGGGAATTATCGGCCCAACAATATTTAATTGGATGAACATTTTTTAGTCTTATGCCTCACCCAGAATATATAAATACATTTAGATCATTTACTTTAATCATTACTATTGGAATGTGAAGAGACTTTCAACCAGCACAACAACACATGTTTCTGAACACAATCACCTACTGCACCTTTAACATAAAACCATAAAGTACATCAATGATGAGAAAAAAAAAAAAAAACAACCATAGTCAATGCCAACAAAAAGGCATAAAAATGTAGTGTCATGCAGGAAGTCTGGGAAAGTTAATTTCCGGGTAATAATCGTTATTGATTACTATAAAAACTTCCTGTATATTTCAGAACCCCCCACTAGAGGTCGCTAAAGATTTTGGGTCTCTACTTTTTTGTTTGTCTCTGTTCTTCTGTTTAATCTGTGTTAGGTTCTGGTGATTGTCGGTGGAGATTGCGTGAATGAGGATTTCGAGCGTCGAGAGCCGAACCTATGCCTGTGGTTTGCCTGTCGGTTTGTGCGTGGAGAAGGCCTCAGGCGCTCAATCGAGTGGAAACCTTTGACACATCTTCCTGAACCGCCACGGTTTCGCCACTGCGCATGCGTCCTCAACAACACACTCTACATCCTTGGGGGACGCAAATACTACGGTGCCTTGGACATACTGAAGAGCTCTCTGAGGTGAGATTGAAGACTATCGATACACAAAATCCACTCATATGAGTATGAATGGTAAAATTGCAATGCTCAAAATAGCTGTCGTCGCAAAGTAATGCCTCGTTTCCACTGTAGTACAGAACAGTACGGTTCGGTACAGGTCACCTTTATCAGGCTTGTGTCTCCACTGCCAAATGGTACCAATGGTACCCCTTTGGTAGGCGTGATCTTCAACAGAAAGTTGCAGTAGACATCATTCTCACCCTGAGTTCTTGTTAAAAAATGTATTCCGTCATTCCGAGATCATAATAATCCAAAAGGTGATGATAATAATTAAACATGGCAGTTTCTTCATCTTTTAGGTTGCTGAGAGAATCATTAATTTGTTTTTTGCGTATCACTCTGGTGTTTGTCTGTTTCTGAAAGGATGTCAGAAGCACTTCAATAATCATGCGCACGTTATTATCATCAGCTCAAGAAGTTTGTTATTTCAAATATAGAAATGCACGCAAATCTCTAGAGAAAGTGAAACCACTCAAGCTTTTAGACGGCCTTGTAAACAACAACAGGACACATGGCAGATTCTGCTCTTCTTCTTGGCTTTGTGGCTGTTCATCAAGACGACGACAAGGTTTGTTTGAGCTCGGGTTGACCATGGCTTGTTATTATATGTATATATTATTACGGTGTAATGTCTCAACTGTGTATTTAAAAAATGGCGCTTTATTTGTTTTCATTCTCCTGGCATATGCGCGTGCTAGTAACGTTTCTCTGTAAACCAATAGCATTCTGGCTCTGCCTTTTGGTACCCTTTTGTTGTGCTAGGTACCCTTTCGAAAGGGTACCCAATAAGTGGTACGGACGGTTCACTTTTTGGTACCTTTTGACAGTGGAAACGGCCATAAAAGCAAGTTGATTCCATGAGCCCTCAAATGTTTCATTAAGTTTGACGTGTTTCCCCCCTTACACGCACCTTTTGTAAAGCTTTACGTTTCTGTGTCAGAATCCTTGCTTGTAAAATATAGCCATACTTTAGAACGCTTAGTTTAAGCAAATTTGATGAACGCAGTCATGCGTGTTGATGAATCTGAAGGGAGTCACTCTTCGAATACGCTGTTCTGTGCAGATTGCCTACATGCGTGCGTTCCCTAAAGCAACAAGAACAAACGCCTAACATTGCCGACAGTGTCTTTTCTCTCAAAGTTGTTTAGAATTAAATGTTGAGAGATGGTGTGACACAACACGTACCTATGTGTGCCTTTGATGTACCCCTTGATGCTTCTTACATCCTTGTCACAGCACCAGTGGCACCAAAATTAGGCACCGAAATTCATACGCTGATTCGGGCCATTGCATACCGGTTACATAGGGCACCGGGTTTCGGTACCCAACCCTAATTATGGGGCAGCTCTACTGGAAACATTGTCATTTGGCCAAAGTTTAATCAACATTTGAAACTTTTGCACATAACTGTAATGGAAACCAGGCTGCTGATTTATAAAGCCACAGAGATATAGCGATGAACTATTATAATTACTGAATGTTTAGAAACAAATATGATGTAACAAAGTGTTATTCAAGGAAATAATCGTGTGAACATGGCAGATTAAAATGCACCCAAAACAAAAGATTTGCAAAGGTTTCAAAGCTTGATGAAGCAGTGTTTTAAAAGTGTGTTTGCACAGCAGTTTGAGATGCTGTATCTGTGTGCAGATTTGATCCAGCTCAGGGCCGATGGGAACGTCTCCCTGACATGTCCAGACCCAGGGATTATTTTGCGGCTGTGTGTCACAGAGGGAAGGTGTTTGTCCTGGGTGGAAACTGTGATGACGTGAACTGTCTGGACACAGTAGAGTGTTACACACCTGAGGAAAACACATGGAGGTCCACAAACATGTCTACTCATATTGAATACTGAGGCTTAATTTATGATCACAGAATGAACAGTTATGAATAAGTTACTGGCATTCTACTGAAAATAAATGAAGCAGATTGGGTGTCATGTATTAAAGGTGCTGTATGTAGGTTTTTGACTCTTCTAAAGCATAAAAATACCATAATATGTTTGCAGATATTTAAGAAACATGCTAAGTGAACATTCTTGTTTATCTGAAAAACAATGCTGAAGTCCGTTATTCTGCCAGAACGCTGTCTTTGTTTTGGTCCCTTTAACCCGCCCACTGCCACTTTAGCCAATTATATTTTAGCACCCCGAGTTGCCTTGGTGGAAAACCGCATATTTCATTCATTCATTCAGAAAGGCTCTCAAAGCATGCACCGAATTGCAACCTCTGGTGGACAGTAGCAGACTCTGAAATGAGACGCAGATTCCGGCCTGAGTTCCGGATGAGGTTATTAATTAGCAAATAATATAAATATTATTTGGCTGTTTGCACCAGACGAAACACGACAGAAATTTAAATACAGCTATTTAGAAGCACAGAATATGCACTCACTCACGAAATAGTAAGGCTTATAATCTAATTAATACATATTAAATCTCTTTAACATTATTAAATGTAGATGCTAAATCACTGATAGTGAGTCACAGTTCTAAAGTTCAGTTTCAGACGGTTTATTTTATTTTCAAGATCTGAGGTGAACTATCTGCTGCTGCTTTCAGTAGTATGGCAATAAATGTCATGTAAAATGGCATTCAAACTCACATTATTAGCATTAAACACTGAATAAAGCACATGAGGTGTACCCGAGGTGATTATTGTCAGTTTTCTGTTGTTCAGCTGCAAGAAATAGAAACTTCAGGTGTTGGTTAGAACAAAAACTCCTTTTAATATGGGAAATATTCCTTCTATCGTGTGCCGTTGCTTTTATATAGAACACGATTTAAATTAGCCTTTAGGCTCAATCGTCAGACTTGCTCCTGTTGGTCCTCAATCTGGCAACCCGCGCTTGCAATTGTTTTGATCCAGGAATGTTATACCTAGTTCAACCACTGGGTGTCAAACTTACATACTGCACCTTTAAAGCAGTTTGTTGAATTTGTTTTTATAATTAAATGCACATGCCTGTACCTGCATGTCTCATTAGCATGTCTGCATGTAGCGATTTTCATAATCGTCAGATCACCGTTGTTTTCACACTGCATGACTATTGAGGGTGGCGTCCAGTTGCTGCTGTGTTCATACTGCATGATGGGTTTGTGACAGGAGGATACACACTGCAGGACTACAAAACAATCTGCAACAATTCTGTTTGGCTCACAAAAGCAGGCAAGAATGATAATATCGCTCAAGATCTCGTGCAAGAATGCAATAAATATTTGAAATAATCTACCATTCTAATGTGTGTGATCAGTGTGCTGAACGATGATTTACAGTGAAAGGGCAAAAGTAAAGAAAATTATGGAGGCGTAAATGTTTGGGGAGCTGCAGGGAATAAGGGCTGTGCGTTGTGCAAAAGGTCAATGAATGGGTTTGCAGTTGATCAAGCAAATCTTTCTTTATTTCCGTTTAATGTTATTGTAAAGCTTATTTATTCTGAAATTTTGATCTACAACTCCTGTCCAAACTCTCCATGACCGGTATCCTGCTCTCTCATTGGCTGTTGGTCATCGCTGATGTGTTTTTGTCAGTCAGAACTCATTCCTCATTTCATTCATTTTGATTCGCAGACAATTCGCTCGAATCCCATTTCAGATAATTCACACTGTGATTGACGCTCACATGAATGAGCACCGATTTGCCTCCGATTTATGGCTTTTGTTGGCAATTACAAAACCTGTCTGACAGTGAATATCAGGGCCAAAATTGTGCAGTGTGAACTCGACATGGAGCCTTTTCACAATCTTAAATCCTTGAATGTTTTTAATATTTAGATTTTTTTTTTAAAATGTATGTACATTTTATATCAAGTCAAGTCAAGTCGAGCTTTATTGTCATTCCACTACATGTGTGGACATACAGAGGAGTGAAATGTCGTGTCTCGCTGGACAACGGTGCTACATAAATTAATCACAAATACAAACACAACACTTGACATAAGAGCTGTTTAAAAAAATTGTTTGTATGTATGTATGTATTTGTGTATGTATTATATCATCTTTATGATAAATGATATTGAAACTGCATGCTGACATCTCTCAAAAAGCCAGGGTCATCAAATCTGACATATTTTCTGTCATGTGTTGACACACAGGTTAACTCATCCTCTAGCTGTGCCTCTCTGTGGTCACGCCGCTGCTGTGTTCAATGGAGAGATCTTTGTGTCGGGTGGTTGCGACTCTCGTCTGCGCTGCTATCCCTGTCTGTGGCTCTACGACCTGGTGCACGGCTGCTCCAAACGAGCACCCATGACAGAAGGGGTGGGACGGGCTGGTCACGTGATGCTGGTTTCAGGACACCGATTGGTGGTAGCCGGAGGGTTGCAGCCGGTATGGGCGGGGTTTAGAGATCAGCTGCAGTGCGAGTCGTATGATGCTGTTCATGACTCCTGGACGTCGTTCCCTCTGCTGCCCCGGCCGCATCTCTCACCCGCAGCAGCCACTCTTGACGGACACCTGTATGTTTTGGGAGGATCTTCAGCTGATTCAGCTCGTGATACGCCCTGGGTTCATCGATATGATCCACAATCAAAGTGCTGGGATAAACTTGGAGCAATGCCACGACCTTACACAGATCTGGCCGCATGTGCTTTACAGCTGCCTGTCAGTCTGAAGAGCTGAATCACTCACTTTACTTTAGCTAATTCCCTGCTCCATCAGGGGTCACTACAGTAGAATGAACCACCAATTGTTTTACACAGTGGATGCCCTTCCTGCCGCAACCCAGCACTGAAACTGGAGCACCCAGAGGAAACCCATGCAAACAAGGGGAGAACATGCAAACTCCACACAGAAATGCCAACTGACCCAGCCAAAACTCTTCTTGTTGTGTGGCAACCATGCTAATTACTTAGCCACCATGCTGAAAAGCTGAAACATCACCATATAATTTTATCTCTTACTTTCCTTCAGCTTATTCCCTGCTTTATCAGGGGTCGCCACAGTGGAATAATAATAATAATAAAAACTTCCCTCCTCTAGCACCAAAAGTCTCTGAGCACAAACAAGTTATCCTTTGTATAATTAGCATTTGTTGGGTGTATTGCCTCTTCTTGTTAAATCGCTGAATGCCTCCTCAATTATAGGTTGCTTTGGACAAAAGAATCTGCTAAAGGTCTAAATGTAAATGTGAACGGCCAATTATCCTGGCATATGTTTTACCTGTGAACGCCCTTCCTGCTACTGTGCCAGCCCTCATGTAATTTCTAGAAATATTTATTTTTATGACTAATCACTAATATTATGTCTTTTTACTAGCTAGCTGACTGGTGGACAACAAAAAGGATTTTCACCCCTCAAAGAAATTCTGTAATCAATTAATCTCCCACTTGTCCCAAACCTGTTTAAGTTTCTTTGTACTGCTGAACGTAAAAGAAGCTGTTTTGAATACTGTTGGTGTAGCAAGTGGGACGGGGCTAAGATATTTGGGAGTGGTGCGAGGCCTGTGGCACAAGTGTTATTTAGCAACCCCTGTGTGCAGAGATGTATAGTAACAAAGTAGAACGACTTCACTACTGTACTTAAGTACTAAAAGGCCATATATGTACTCTGCTGGAGTATTTTTTTTTTCTCCTTCTTCCACTTTTACTTCAGTACATATTTTCGATGAGTTTAATACATTTACTCCGATAGATTTTTTTATTTTGCTGCATCATTACCCGTTACAATTATAAAAATGTTACGAATCATTCCAAACCCACATTATCACTGCCAGAGCAGTAGATGGCTCTGTCACAGGCTTGAATAAGCTGGCTTATCATTGAGTGAATCAGAAGAAGACAGCGCTGCCTGCCTGCATTGAAACCCAGAAATTCTACCATCAACTCCTTCACTTTTAACTGATCATGATGATGAGGAAGAAGACCACCCATGGCCCTATTTAGAGTCCATGTTTGCATTTGTCGGAGTGAAAGACAATTCATATAGAATGAAGTGCATACTCCCGAAAGATTGCGAAATAATGGCTCTCAAAAATTCACCTTCGAATTTGAAGAAACATATTAAGGTAGGTTAAAAATATTATAATACACAAAACACAGCAGTTTGAGCTATCCGTAAACGCTAGATAAGTTAACTAACGTTAGCTACCCGCGGTTCATAACATGCTGCGATGTTCAATTAACGTTAACTAGGTGGCTATCATAAAGGCTGTCATGCTAAATTTTGTTTTTGACCCATCATATATATATATTATAAATCGTAAACCATGTTTCTTTTCGTTCTGCTTAATCACGTGCCCGTTATTATAGTGTAGTGTTTTATAGGGGAATGTTCTTGATCGAGTGCAGCTCAACCCAACACATATAGCAGACTGGTGGAAAAACGCAATTGCTATCCACTTATTACATTACTTGCCTACACACATTTGTTTTTATAGAAAGAAAATAAAGTTAATTTGGACAATGGACGCAAAGGCGCACTTGATTGTTAATTTAACTAAAGATTGATTATAGGAATTTGTCTAAATTGACGTCCCTAACACTGACATAACTAATCCTAAATTAATAAACTGATTATTGCCAAGTAGGCCTACAGGGTTTTGCAAGTAATGGCAGAGAGTACAAGAGCAGCGCAGCAGCAATGAAGGATGTTTGGTTATGGAGTTTCTTGCTTAAGTTTTTTCAATATAGAATTATGGTGGACAACTGAGTTCAATTGAATTAATTTAGCATGACTGCCACTTGAGTAAGATACAAGGAACTCACATCTGCAAAAAAAAAAGCGAAAGAAGAAGACTGCGATTCCCTCCCCCTCCATCAAGCAGCCCACGTTAATGGGTAGCTGGACCACGATGCCCCAGAGATCTTTTGGCAAGGCAATCGTGAAGTATGTTGTCCGAGGACTTCAGCCTTTCAACATTGTAGAGCAAGAAGCTTTCCGCGACCAGGGATGGGCAAAAATACATTGAAATGTATTTTAAAATAAAATACCAAATACCTCAGTTTTAGGTGTATCAAAATAAACTACAAAATACAGCAGTCACAATGTGTATCAAAATAAAATACTGTATTTTGTATTTTGAAAATACCACAAAACACTTTTACAAGGGAGCTTGACATTTCTTCGCAAACCTTTCCTCAATAGGCATATTAAATCAATCTCTTCACCATTAAACTGACTTACTCTTACATTTTAGCATACATTTTGTACAAATTTCATGCAAAAAGTCCTGTCTTGAAGATGATCTCTTCAATCACTATAAAACACCATGTAATGCAGATAATGAGTTGGAATATAGTACTATATCTTTTCATTGTATTTTCATCCATTGCGTGGCCAGTAAAACTGCAACAATCTCTTAACAGTCTTATATTTTAAAGGGTGATATATGAAGAGATTATTTAATTTTTTTTGTTCAATAAATGTAGATTTTTTTTGCAATAGAACAATACTTAATGTAACAACATGATGTCTGAAAACTACTAAAATCATTTCCATAAATCATGTTTTTGCAAGTGTACTCTTCAAAACACAACATGAAACATGGAGTTATCCTTTTTTGCAAATAAACTCTTCATATACATCCTGCTGCTGCCATATAGACTGGAGTATTATTAAATATTTGTGTCTCATATACTGTATTGTGCCATTTTGACATCTCTTCATTAACTATACAGAGCACCTGCAGATCAGCTAAGTGGCATTTGAAACAGCCTATGAAGCAGTGTAGGAATCGCCACTGTAGGACTTACTTGTATGTTGTTTGTCTTATTTTCTTGGCATCACATCAGCAATCCATCCAAAACTATTATTATTTGTGCAGTTTACTCATTCTGTAAAGATGTTTTCAGTTCTTCTTAAACTGGAAGAGTCCCAGTTTGCTCCCTTAGTGAACATCAGTACACCATCTTTAGGTGTTTTATATTTCTAAAGTTTCTCTGCATTTCCGCCTGCAAGCCCTGAGACTGACAATGATTATGTGCTGAAGGCTCCACATCCTCTTCTTAAGGACTGATATTTTATTTCATCTCATTGCTTAAGCAAAGATGCTGATGCTGAATTGTACACTATACTGCCATTGTATATTACTGGTCTATGCATTGTGCAGTATACTATTTTCTATGATTGTTGACTTGCTCTCAAATATACCCATGCCATTTGCTATTTTCTTTGTGTGTTGCATAATTTCCATCCATACTCCAAGCAATGATGACCTTATTAATACATTTTCTGTTCTGATCTCAAGCCTAGACAAATAACTGAGAAAGCACCAATCTGAGGCTGCATTTTTATGACGTCATAATGTAAACGTCTTACAAAGTATTTTACAGTATTTTAGAAATACAAGACACTAAAGTATTTTGATACAAAATATTAACCCATTTTCATAAACCCCATACAATACAAATGACAAAATACTATTTTGTATTTGAAATATGTATTTGAAATACTTGTATCATAAATACTGCCCATCCCAGCTGATGGGGACATATAAAAATATGAATATGAATATTGTGTTGTGGTGAAAAACATGCTGTCGGTCACTGGATCATTGAAGGTGAAAGCATATGGAAAGTAAAAAAACAACAACACATGAATATGTTGAGTTGGATTTTCCCTGTGAAGCCGTTATGGAAATATGCATTATGAAACAGAGATTCAACTCTCGACCACATTTAAATGAACACACTTCCAAAGAAGTACAGAATCAATGACCAACACAGCAATATGCAAAAACACGTAGATAAGGAAGAAAAATGAAAAAGTCTTTTGTTTAGAGTAAAAAACATGAAGTGATGTGCTGAATGACGGATGAGAGCAGATATAGAATAATCACATAGACTTAAGCTGCAGACAGAAACATCAGACTGAGGACAGAAACACACCACCTCTAAGGTAACAACTCACATATATTCATCTTACACACAAATAGACTACAGACATAATAATAATTCTAATAATTGTGAATTCTCTTATGAAGCTAAAATATGTTCTCAATGTGTTTCTTCTCCAGAAATGGCTCAAACTCTATATCTGACTCTTCTCCTCATTAGTGAGTGTGTTTGTAGTTTTATTTATGGTTTATAGTTTCATTAGGTTTGACTCTGTTCTGAAAAGCATTAAAGCAAAGTGTCTCTTTCACAGCTCTCTGCTGCGTATCTGAATGTGTTCAGCGTCAGTATCACTTTATAAATGAGAACAAGACCTGGACTGAAGCTCAGAGATACTGCAGAGAGAATTACACAGATCTGGCCACCGCTGACAACATGAATGACATGATCCAGCTGAACAAGAGTGTAAATGATTACCGTGTCTGGATTGGTCTTCAGAAAATGAGTGATTATAAATGGCATTGGTCTTCAGGTGATCCTGCACTTTTTCTTAACTGGGCATCTGGACAACCAGCCGGCAGTGATAATTGTACTTATATAATAAACGGACTGTGGTATGTTCAGCCATGTAGTGCCACCTTGTCCTTCGTCTGCTACAACAGTGAGTACAAACCCCTACAGCAACAAACATTAATTTAGTAAAGATGATTCAAATAGAAATTGAACTGTGATGAGTAAACACTGTACATTAATATGAAACAAGCAAAATAATACTGTGTAATCTATTACATATATCTGACAAATCTACTGTTAACTGAAAGAAAAAGAGAGGTTGAATTGTCGTCTTTCAGCTCTTAGTTTAAAAACGTATCTCATAGCAATATTCATGAACAAGAAAAAACCCACAACAACTTTTCTGTAACAGTGCTTCTGTTCACAAACAAACAGTACAGCAATGTAATGCTGTGTTCACACCAGACGCAGCATGCACGAATAAATCACGCTATTTGAAAATAGACGCATCAACATTTTGAGTTTACTGGCTTCATTCGCGCGTTAAATTCACTTCACAATAGATGCTTATTCACGTCATGGGCAGGGCTTCTGTCTGCCTGGTGACTCTAGCTTCTTTGCTAAATGGCTAACATGGATTTTTTTGAGAGAGCAGCTGTGCTTTATGTGCTTTAGGAAGGCTGAAAAACAGCGTATATTCGTTCGGCGCCATGTCCAGTAGAGCATTTCAGAGGTGCACCCAGCTCTGTGAGTTCATCAACTCCTCCAGAAACTGTACCTGGTTGATGGAGGCTTTCAGCGGTGCTTCCGACTAAGCCGAGCCCAGTTTGATGAACTGTTGTCCAGTGTTGGCAAGAGGATTTCCCCTCAGGACACCAACAACAGGCGCTACGTCATAGTCACGCCCCTACAAGAGCAAGCTCCTGATTGGTTAATGCGGCGCGAATGTCTGCTGAAGTTCAGATGTTCCAACTCGAGCGATTCGTGCGAAACGTGCAATATGCGTGACAAACGCACAAAACGCTCAACTCGCACTGCAGGATGTCTACTTTGCATTGACTTAACATGTAAATCACTCGCGCTTGACGCTTCATCCGCGTCTGGTGTGAACGCAGCATTAGAATTATGTTAACTTGATTTATTAATGCTTTATATTTGGGGTTTTTTCACAAAGTGGGCAGAGGACTGGTGTTTGTCAGTCAGATGATGAACTGGAGAGCCGCTCAGAGTTACTGCAGACAGAATCACATTGATCTGGTCAGTGTGAGGAACCAGAATGAGAATCAACAGCTGGAGAAGTTCATTAATGACAGAAACTCATCTGGATCTGCAGTCTGGATCGGTCTGTTCAGAGACACATGGCAGTGGTCAGATCAGAGCAACTCCTCATTCAGATACTGGAATACTGGTGAACCAAATAATAAAGGAGGTCATGAAAACTGTACAGCGATAAAGGGGGACACTTGTGGAAATTGGGCAGACTTCTCTTGTGATTACCAGTTTCCTTTTGTGTGTCATGAAGGTGAGCAGATCCTCCAAACACACTCAATCCATCATCAGCTCCAGATCTCTTAAAGTCAACTCTACATGTCTGACATGACAAATTCCTCCACAGTGTTTGTTCTGCATGTTGTTTTTGATCAGTCTCTCTCTAGTTTCTGCTTGTGCTTTGTTTTGTGTCCAGATAAACTGATTGTGATCCAGCAGAATCTGTCGTGGTCTGAAGCTCTGAGATACTGCAGACATAATCATGTGGATCTGGTCTCGGTTCATTCAGTGGAGATGCAGCGTCGTGTGATGAACGTGGTTAAACTGGCGTCTACTGAGGCGGTGTGGTTGGGTTTACGTCACTCCTGTGCTTTGGGCATCTGGTTCTGGGTGAGAGGAGAGACCGTGTGCTATCAGAACTGGGCTTCAGGGAACGGCACATCAGAGGAGGACTGTGAGCCCACAGTGAGATCTGGAGCAGTTCAGTCTGGAGGAGATCAGACCTGGATCAGCCGTCCTGAAACTCACAGACTCAACTTCATCTGCAGAAATTATTGAGGGTGAAGGACCTAAAGATGTTTCTGTTTAAAAGTATGAATGTTTCAAGGTCTTTTATTGTTTCAAATGCTTATATCTAGATAACCGAATCAATATTTTTAATATTAAATGTAACATTTTTATTCTTTTTAAAATATTAATATATATAATATATTTTAAAGACCCCATGAAACTAAACTCAATTTCAGTCTTAGCTTTAAAGCAATAGTTTACCCTAAACTTAAACATTGCCCCATAATTTACTCACCCTCAAGCCATCCTTAACGTATATGGCCTTTTTCTGTCAGACAAACACAGTCGGAGTTTTAAATTGTATCCTGGCTCTTCCATGCTGTATAATGGTGTTGAGTAGTGGTTATTATTTCAAAGCTTCCAAAAGCACAAAAATCTGCCATCAAACTAACCGATAGGCCTCCAGGGGGTTAACACATGGATTTGCTTCATAAGACATGTGTTTTTGTATCAAAGATATTTCCAATTATTCAATTATAAACTCCAATCAATGTACGTTTTGCATGACTGACATATACAACAAATGATGCAAGACGAATTCGTAGAGGAACTACTGGAAATAGATCTTGCGGGATCCACTTACCACATAGTTTGTTTATCACAGAAGTTGATGACAACCATGAAAATTAGTTGGCCTTACAATGTCCTTATTTCTTACAAACTGTCCTACGCCGTATACATCAGTCACACATAATGTGCATTCAGCCTCCAATGTAAGTCAGTGATTGGAGTTTAGAATTTCAAAATCTGAATTATTCGTAATAAATATTTGTTAAAAACACATGGATCTGCCTCAGAAGACATGTGGCAGCATTTGGAAGCTTTAAAATAAAAGTCACTATCCAACACCATCATACAGCACAGAAGAGCCAGGATAATAAACTACAAAGTACAGGCATAAAACTACTCTGAATGTGTTCATCAAAGAAAAAAGTGATATACACAAGGATGGTTTGAGGGTGAATAAATGATGGGCTAATTTTCTATTTTGGGTGATCTACAGCTTTGTTTCATGAAACAATCCAATGTACTTTGGATTAGAGAATGATTCAAGAATGTGGCATAAATTATATTGACTACTTAAAAGAAAAAAACAAATCATGACTTGATTTCATGGGATCTTGGTTGTCTGGTGGTGTAGGGACTTTCTTTAATCACATCATTACAAATAACTAGAGCTGTCCCTGTCTAAAGTGTTTTTTAATCAACCATTAGCTGGTCAATAAAGCACTTAGTCAACTAATCATTGGTTTATTAAATGTATTAAACTTAAGCAAATAATGAGAAAACGGTTTGAGTTTAAGGGATGGGAAAGAATGTCATTTGTCGGCTTAGTGCCTTATTTATTAGGGGTTGCCACAGTGGAATGAACCACTAACTATTACAGCATATGTTTTACGCAGCAGATGCCCTTCCCGCTGCAACCTGGGAAAGAATGTCATTTGTAACATGTTGTAGTGTAACAGGTTATAAAAACGCTTCCACTTGCTTTTCTTTTATGTACATGGCCCTTTAATTATAAATGACCCCCCTCTCTGTTCATTGGTTGGTGGCATGTTATAAACTAGTTCCGGACAGGTCATTATTATTCGCGCCAGCCAAGAGAGTGGTCGTGGTGAGTGAGTGCTCTTGTAAAATATATATTTTTGTTGATCTTTTTGTTTTTATTATTCCCAATGTATTTTTTTTTCTTTGTGACTGCAACTTTATAATTGTTAATGTGCACCCATCATTGCAGGACGCCATGTTAGACTGCTGGAACTGATCACTGTGTTTTTAATCTGTTTACCAGGTACATGATTTAATATTTACTACTGTGTTTCTGAACTCATGTTGTAGGGGAGCGCAGGGCACAAAGTAACGCAGGGTAAAATGTAACAGACTTTTAAGGTATTTGCTCAGGCTAACAATGGCATGCTTCCAAGGTTTTCACCACAGTGTCGGCAGACGTCTTCCTGCCAATTATTGAAAACGTCCGGCGAAATTTGGATGAGAAACACAGGAGAAACCATTTTTGCTGCATAAAAGTATTTTTATTATAGTTGACATTTTTTTTTTTTTTTTAAATCTGTGAAAGTATGAACGTAAATCTTATATTGTTGTGACCGACCGGCTAAAAGATGGAGACATTTTGAACGATGTAAAAAACACAGTGACTGCTAACCAGTTTTGGGTAAAACACGACACAGCGGGATTCGTTGTAACAGGGTGTTACAATTAAGCCACACACTGTTGGACACCAATTAAACTAACACAATAATTGTTGAATTTTGAGTGTAATGTTGAGCACTTTTTATATTAAAACGTTTTTAATAGAAAATATTTTGTTTAATAGAAAAAAATTAATTTTATTGCTAATAATGCAAATAAATGCATTGTATAATAATGGATAATAATGCAAATAAATTCAAATGTGTTTATTCAATAAATAAATAAATAAACATACTGAGCTATGTAGAATAAAAAAAAAGAGCCAATTACTTTCAATATACTATTTAAAGTAAACTGAATTTAAATTAATTGTGTGAAATCTGGCCTTATAAGCATGTGTTACAACTAACCCCATGTCTGTTACAACTTGCCCCGCAGGTGGGGTAAATAGTAACATTTTTACTCCTGGCACTTTTGGCAATACTGCACAGAAACCATAGGTCTGCGATCATACAACCAGTGCTCATTTGTAGGAGTGGCTTGTGTGTTGGTAAAAAAAATAGGGTTTGTCTAACCTCATTACTTTGTTCATTATTTGGCCAAAACCAAAAAGTGTTACTTTGTGCCCCGCTCTCCCCTATGTTTACTTTATTATTATTCGTGCCAGCCAAGAGAGTGGTCGTGGATGCCATGTTAGACTGCTGGAACTGATCACTGTGTTTTTAATCTGTTTACCAGAATAAAACGATCCATCCAAGACGTGATTTGGTGTCAGATCTGATCATTACTATACACAACGCAAAAAGGAAACCGAGTACTAACAGTTACAGTAGGTTGTACATGTGTTTTATGTTGTACAGAATTACTATAATAATAAGTATTAAAATTCGACATTAAGAACTTTGTGGCGGGCCACCCAATAGATAGCGTCCTCCTGGGAAAGGAGCACTCACAGCACCTGGATGCAATTAGGCAGATCACCAACACCTGAGACTCATTCCCCCAAACCCTTTAAAAAGAGCCACAGAGTGGATGGAGGGTGAGAAGCCTTTCTGCTAACACGATTCTCAAGTGAAGTTTATTTATAAACTAATTTCGAGAGGATCACGTGCTTATGATTGACACGGCTGGTACCGCATTAGCTAACCTATGACTCACCAATCAGACGATTCCTAATTTAGTATAAATAACCAAAGTGTCTTACCTTAGTCATCTTCATCTTTGAGAATCCCACTTCCACCCCCTATTTTTCCTTTATAGGGTAGCACGGCAGCCCAGTGGCTAGCACTGTTGCCTCACAGCAAGAATGTCCCTGGTTTGGTTCATTACCTGGCCAGTTGACATTTCTGTGCGGTGTTCATGTTCTCCCCGTGCTCGTGTGGGTTTCCCCCGGGTTCTCCGGTTTCCTCCCACAGCCCAAACATGAGACATAAGTAAACTGACTAAACCAAATCACCACCATATACGGATTCCTACCAGCACCATATCCTCAAAGCAATCCTTAATCAGCAGAGGGGGGTTCTCGAGATCTACCTGAGCTCAAACTCCCCTCTCGCCCTGCAAACGGGAGGGAGCCCCGGGCTCGAGGATCTTATGAGCTCAGGGCTCTCTCCCGGGACAGCATGCCAAATAAGCTTTATTACCAATCATCAGTTAAGTGTGAACTCTTGAAATTATATGATTATGAAAAAAATGGGAAGAGAATGGCATGGAGCTTTGCTGAATATTTATTAATAAAATAAAAAGGTTAACATTCACACAACCTACAATTTATGAACTTGCTATGAAAAAAACATCATTTTGTAAAGAAAACAAAACTAATATATCACAACGTGAAACTTTGATAGTCTAGTAGGCCTATGGGGAAAGTCACTCGGTCACACTTTATTTTGATGGTCC
>CAIGQV010000818.1:34864277-34894539 GCA_903798115.1 Danio jaintianensis | reverse complement strand
CCATCTCTATTGTCATTTTCACTTCGTTCAATCATTCTTTTTCCTTCAGCTTAGTGCCTTATTTATCAGGGGTTGCCACAGCAGAATGAACCGCCAACTATTCCAGCATATGTTTTACACAGCGGATGCCCTTCCAGCTGCAACCCAGTATTGGGAAACACCCATACGCGCTCATATTCACACACATACACTACGGACAATTTAGTTAATCCAATTCTCCTGTAGCGCATGTGTTTGGACTGTGGGGGAAACCGGAGCACCCGGAGGAAACCCACGCCAACATGGGGAGAACATGCAAACTCCACACAGAAATGACAACTGACCCAGCCGGGACTTGAACCAGCAACCTTCTTGCTGTGAGGCGACAGTGCTAAGCACTGAGCCACCGTTTTATCCACAATGAGCCAAGACCCAGCCAAAAAATGTGCTCCGATGGTTTAATGGAATGGTCCCACACTTTCGATTACCTTCCCAACATTATTAGCAGGTGGATTTGCCAGATCCACTTAACGAAATCTCACTGAGTGTGCATACATGTTCACCAGGTACAAGCTGCCCACGACAAGGAGTCAGGATGTTAAGGCAGCAACAAAAACCCTTCCAGTGCACCAGCATGAGGCCTCAGGATGAGGAACTCACAATCTGGCCACTATCTGAGTGGTAGTGTAAGAATGGGTTTTTAACTACAGCGGTTCGAACTGTAGTTTTGCCGAATGACTAAAAAGTTATCAGTATGATGGTGAAAACTGTACATTTATAGTCAAACCATCCTTCTGCAATCTTATACCAAAAACGGAAATAAGGGCAGTATTAATAGCTACAAATGTGGGAGAGCGTTGCTGTTATGTGCAATTAAGTGTTGATGTTAAATCAAAAGTAATTCACAAATACTTGAAAATGAATTGATTTAATGACAATAATTCTCTATGCTTACAACTGAATTAATTACTAAATAACTGTATGAAAGATTAAACATGAAATGATAAAAACATATGATAATAATTGTACCCAGCTTAAATGTAAAATAAAGTTACCTGAGAGACAGGGGGAGGGAGAGAGAGACAAAGAGCAGTAAGTAGGCCTCAAAGAGAGCCTGATAGCAGTAGAGTCAGAGAAGATAGCCTCCAGAGCAAGAGAGGAGCAGACCAGGAAAAGACAGACCAAGAAAAGACCAGACCAGGAAAAGAGACAGAGCAAAGCTTACCCCCCATTTTGTATCTTTCTTGACCATGTGACCAAATGCTGAGACATACAAACTGACCAATCAACATGTGACCACATCGTAAAACCCCCAAAGTCCACACACCAGGCCCTGATCTTATCAGTATCTGCCTTTGGAATTAGTATGGACCTTCTTGATGAAAAAGACATGTTTTGCCATATGAACAAATGCATATGATCATTTTCATCCCTACAGTAGTGTGATCCAAAAACCACTCAGAAAACCTCAGGATGTGTCGTGGTTCCAGCTGTTCCAATAATTAATCAAGCTCAATCTGGAGGTGGCATGGTGGCTCAGTGGTTAGCACTGTTGCCTCACAGCAAGAAGGTCGCTGGTTTGAGTCCTGGCTGGACCAGTTGGCATTTCTGTGTGGAGTTTGCATGTTCTCCCCATGTTGGCGTGGGTGTCCTCCGGGTGCTCCGGTTTCCCCCACAGTAAAAAAACACATGCACTATAGGTGAATTGATTAACTAACTTGGCCGCAGTGTATGAGTGAGTGTGTGAATGTAAGAGTGTATGGGTGTTTTCCAGTACTGGGTTGCAGCTGGAAGGGCATCCACTGTGTAAAACATATGCTGGATCAGTTGGCGGTCTATTCCGCTGTGGTGACCCCTGATAAATAAAGGGACTAAGCTGAAGGAAAATGAATGAATGAATGAATTAATTAATGAATAAAGCAGAGAAAGTCCAGAGCAATCTGAAGTGTGTGAGTTCTATGCACTCTTAATACACTCCCCCCCCCTTTGTGTTTTCACATGTCATTTAAATTTTGCCAGCTTAGGATGATGTTTCCCTTTACTGAGAGGTCCAGTATACAATGCATGTATGTATGACCGGTGTTTAGAGTTCTGTTACACTTCTCATGTTATTCTTAGCCCTACTCTACTTTAAATGTAAATGCAATTTCTATATATATTTGTCTCTCCATAGATGTAACTTTTTCTGATTGTCATGATGGTACATTAATCTGAGCATATGTCACTCAGTCTCTTGAAAGCCTCTCACAGATATAACTTCATATGTGTGTTTTACATATACAATCAGTGTTTATATATACAATCATTCTCCAGCAAGCTCCTCATAGTGTTGACCTTACCCATTCCTCTTCAGGCCGTTCATCTTACACATACCATCAGTTTTCTCAAGACACCTTTTAGTAGATCCACAGATGCCTCTATTCATTGATTATATGTGTTTACTGTCCACTTTTTAAGAATAAAAATCTACTTCAGATGTTGTAGACACAGCTGTGTTGCTGGATTCCTTGACAGTGTAGGTGTCCTTATCACACACCAGCATTCAACACGTGATTACCAAGTTGCCCTGTGTTTTTATTGATGTAAAATTTAAAGCTTGCGTTTTACAGCTGCGCTTCAGACGATGAGAGCTCCAGCGCTGGCACACTCACTCCTGGAACCAGCATGGAGCTCGGACCTTCAGAGAAAGACTTGTGTGCATTTGTGTCCAGATTTCCAGTCTCTTGTGCTGGGCAGCCACTGAGCCAAAAACAGCAGCTCTACAGGTGTGAAAGCATCCTTGATCTCAATTCAAGACTCCTTCTTTGTGGACACAGTTAAAACCTTTAAATAAAAAGTAAAATTGAGTTTACTGTGCAAGTGCACAATCATGTGCAATCCCTATCAATGAGCAGATTAGTGTGCCTAGAGCCTTAATGAACATGAATGAGCACCAAAAGAGTTCTAAATGACATTTATATAGCTACTGACGCTGGAAACTCTTTCATTCTGGTGCTCCTTGACCTACGGGCTGCTTTTGATACTTAATGACTCCCAAACTATAGTTATAATTTTTAATTGAATAATGTTTTAGGTGGCGCAGTGGGTAGCACAATCGCCTCACAGCAAGAAGGTCGCTGGTTCGAGCCCCGGCTGGATCAGTTGGCATTTCTGTGTCTAGTTTGCATGTTCTCACCATGTTTGTGTGGGTTTCCTCCGGGTGCTCCGGTTTCCCCCACAGTCCAAACACATGCGCTATAGGTGAATTGGGTAAGCTAAATTGTCCGTAGTGTATGTGTGTGAATGGGAGTGTATGGATGTTTCCCAGTGATGGGTTGCAGCTGGAAGGGCATCCGGTGTGTAAAACATATGCTGGATAAGTTGGCGGTTCATTTCGCTGTGGCGACCCCAGATTAATAAAGGGACTAAGCCGAAAAGAAAATGAATGAATGTTTTAGGCAACTTGTCAGATTTTAATTCAAGTTGTGCACACAATCTTGCTGTCCTTATTGACAAATCACCTTACATTACAAACATGTTTCTTCTGTGGTTGCCTAAAGTTTTTTTCAAACTCTGTTTACTCTCCAAAATAAAACACTTTTTTTGCCTGAAAAGTCACGTGAGAGAGTTATGTAAAATATCTAAAATGTAAAATATGAGATGTCAATCACATCTATATCGGAGGGCAATCCTCTCAGAAGAACCTTGCAAGAATATTCTGAGTGCCCTTCCCAAGAATAAGAGGCTTCATTCTTGGCAGTGAGAAGATCAATCATATAATAAAAAAGTATTAATAACTGTCAGACAACAGTGCAGTTAGCACTATATATAATAAAGAAATAATTCATCACAATTTTTTTTATTTCATTGCATATTTATCCACAAGCATCTATTTTTTAGTTTATTTATAACAGGTTTTCAACCTCTAGACGGCAGCCCTCCAGGGGGTTGTGACGGCATTTCAGGGGAGCCGCCATCTGTTATTAGAGATGCCTCCGTTTCTGGGATATTTTATATCATTGTTACGTAGCGGAAGCACCACGCTACGTACATAAAGATAAGGATGACCGTCTATTTAAAGAGGTCACCCGGAGTCCCCATTCCTGCTCCCCAAGCACACACACACACACAGGTCAAGTTGTTCAAAGGGGGTAACAGATTTATTAAACAAATATTTTCAATAACACAAACCAAAGGTGGTAAGGGAACAAAAGTCCAAAACAACAAACAAAATAAAGTAGGCTACCTAATATTAAGCGTTTCTTACCTAAACCAAAAATAAAGATTTGTAGATCAAATTACAATTCTACCCTCCTTGTCTATCCTTTAAACAGGAGAAAAGGTGACAAAAGAAAAGGGCCTCCCCATATATCATTAAGCAGTTAAGAAACTCTCAGCCACAGCTAATACAAAATACCGTCCTATTACCGTATTTAACAGAGTATCTCACCAGATGACTTTGGAAAAGGGTTTCGGACAGAAAGATTTCACTGCCACACAGAGAACTGGAAGAGAACTCATCGAACAGCGCCAACAGCGTGCTTTTATAATTGGCGCCGCCCCTCTCACAGCTGCACCTGTGAGAGAGAAAGAGACAGATGAGGGAGGATACAACACACAGCCACAATACACACCAGCATTGTCAAAATAAGTTACTCAATATGTAACAATCATCCACAAGCATCAGGGAGCCACTATAAATATGCAGAGTTTCCGGGAGACTTGGGTGTCTGTGATTTAGGATCAGGGTTGAAGATCTCTGATCAATAAAAAAAAAAAAATCTAATTGGTAAAATCTCAAAAAAAATATATGAAAATTAATACTTTTCTCTAAAGATACAAGACATTGTTTTCTCTTTGTGTATACAAATAAATTGTCATTAATATGTAAGCATCGGTGAGATCTATCAGTATTTTGGTCTCATGTGGCCATGATGAAGGTGACATCTATCAGTGATTATTATTGGTTGCACTCTTACTTTTGTCTCCCCCTAAAACGTGTACACTGTAAACTGATATTTACCTTTACAGTATAGTTATCTGCATGTAAAAAACAGCTGGTTAAACAGGCTGTCTCACAGCACACCCACCCTCTACTCAACATTAGTGTTGATTGGGGAGGTTCTTTTGTCTCCCCTGGTCTGAATCTACTAAATATCCATGGCCTCCCCGCATACTTGTCCTACTGACAAAAAAATAATTTACAAAGTTGTAATAACTGTATTCTTGGTTTGGAGTGAACACACAGGTTGAGTGAACATAAGAGTTTTTACATGATTTTGTAGTAAATATTCTAGCCAACAAGACTAGTTTTTCAAAGATCTTATTCAGAAACATTTGGTATGTGTTTTTGACTTTGTTTCTGTCACTTATTTCCCTAAAACATTCTAACCACACATTTTTTTAATGCAAGCATATGCAGTACATCCATCTTTGTTGCATATCATTATACCACAGTTTGTGTCGAATTAAATAAAATTATATGATAGTCAAGGGTATAAGTAGAAGAAATAAGCACAAATGTCAGAGCATATACAACGTCCGAAAATCACCTTAGACCCCAAAGGGTTAATGCATTGATTTATGTGGGAAAGCCCATATTTAAGAGTTTAATGCATATGAATCCCATAATTATGAATGGGAAACTATATTATTTGTCTCTGGGCTTCTGAATGGGGGCAATAACTCTGCAGGATGTGCTATTTTGCTGAAAAAGCCATGGAGTACAACAGATTGCACATTTCTACATTTGAATGTGTTAGGCTATGTTCACACTATGAGGCCTAGAGCTGAAAATTTGATTTTTTTTTATTTTTTTTTGCAAAGCATATTAGATTTTGTCTAAAATGATTATTGCTTAAATCAGTGGTTCCCAATTCTGGTCTCTGGACCCCCTTCCCTCCACATTTTGTATGTCTCTCTTATTTGACATGCAAGGATCAGTTCATGGATCTGTCACGGTTGACAGGTGCTTGCGCTCTGTTCCTTGTTATTGTTTGTGTTGTCACGTGTTCAGCGGGCTAATCAGCAGCCAGGTGCTGTCGATTAGCTTCCCTACATATAGAGCTTTATTCCTGTACTCCACTGTCAGTTCGTTATTTGTTCTTGTGTCACCCTGTTGTCTTGTCTCGTCAGGATCATTGTGAATCTTGCTGTCTGGATTCCTGAACTCTGTCACTCTGTGTTATGGCTTGCATTATTGATTCACTTAAATATACATAAACTACACTTGCATCTGGATCCATTGACTTGTCTCATTTTTACCCGCCATGACAGAACGAACTGACCAACCAACATGGATCCAGCAAGTGTTACAGACTTTTTTTTCGCACAGTTATGCCCAGATGGACCATCAGGAGAGAGTTATGGATAATTCCAATTAACTTATCCAGGCTCTGCTGACTCAGGTAACTGCACTTACCTTGCAACTAGATCAACTCACAGGAGGAGTCCTCCCATCAGGAGACGCGTCTGCTCCAGCCACGGTTCCGGGGCCTCAACCGACACAACCTGCTGTGGAGCCTTGTCTTCCTCCACCGACTTCCTATGCTGGGGAACCCCTGATGTGCCGATCCTTCATCACGAAGTGTTCGTTGTTTTTCACCTTACAGCCATCTCGCTTCTCCACGGAACACGCCAAGGTAGCGTTCATAATCAACCTGCTAACTGGTAGGGCGGCCTTGTGGGGAACCACGGTCTGGAGTCAGAGACTTCCGTGATGTGCATCGTTTGATTTATTCTCCGAAGAGCTCAAGAAAGTTTTTGACGGCTCGGTTTCTGGGAGAGAGGCGGCGCGACGCTTGGCCGAGTTGCGTCAGGGGACTCAGAGCGTGGCGGATTTTGCCATTGACTTCCGCACCTTGGCGGCTGAGTGTGGCTGGAATGCCGAGGCTCAGTGGGACATGTTTTTACATGGTCTTTCAGATCCCATCCAGGACGAAATATACTCTTTAGACCTTCCTAAAACACTGGATGGCCTCATTGACTTAGCCGTTCGGGTTGACGGCCGATTGACCAGGAGGAACAGATGTCGCGCAGGAAGGACGTCACAGGGTCACGGAGCAGTTCAGTTTCCGTTTCTGGGTGTCGGAGAGACTCAGTTTCCGGGTGTTGGAGAGGCAGCGGGCAAATTTCGCCTCTCACTGCGGGAGAAACAGCGCAGACGAGCGGAGAATCTTTGTTTTTATTGTGGAGGAGTTGGACATATCGTGTTTACATGTCCATTAAAAGAGGTCCACCCGTCAGTAGGTAAGAGGTTACTGACGGGTGGGATTAATCGTAAGGATACATCTGCTACTGTCACGTCACTTCCGGTCACGTTGGGTTGGGGTAAGGAAACATTTTTTTGTCAAGCACTTTTGGATTCTGGGGCAGAGGGAAATTTTATGGACACTAAACTTGCCTTTAAATTAAAGATCCCGGTTATTTCCCTGTCTCAGCCCATTGCAGTGCACGCCCTCTGCGGACTATCGCTTCCCCCCATTACCCACTCCACAGTTCCTGTCAGACTGATTACTTCCGGTAATCATTCGGAAATCATACCTTTTTTTTTGACTGATACTGTCAGTACGCCATTGGTTTTGGGACACCCATGGCTGGTCCTTCACAAACCCCACATCATTTGGGGCCAAAACAATGTCATGTCTTGGAGTGAGCAATGTCATGTGTCTTGCCTTGTATCTGCTCGTTCTTCGGTGTCTTGTTCTGTGTTTCAGGAGGAGCGTGGGGACCTGTCAAACGTACCCAGCGAGTATCTCGACCTGAAGAGGGTGTTCAGTAAGTCTCGGGCTGCTTCTCTGCCTCCTCATCGTCCTTATGACTGTGCTATAGACTTATTGCCAGGTACGTCTCCGCCTAAGGGCAAATTATAGGAGAAATATATGGAGAAATATATTTCTGATTCTCTAGCGGCCAAGATCATCCGTCCCTCTTCTTCACCGGCGGGGGTGGGATTTTTTTTCGTGAAGAAGAAGGATGGTTCCCTTCGTCCCTGTATTGACTATCGAGGGCTAAATAGCATTACGGTGAGGAATACTTACCCCTTGCCGTTGATGTTTTCAGCCTTTGAGGGTCTGCAGGGGGCGTCCTTTTTCACGAAATTAGATCTCCGCAACGCATATCATTTGGTCCGCATAAGAGAGGGCGATGAATGGAAAACTGCTTTTAATACCCCCAGAGGGCATTTTGAATATTGTGTTCTTCCCTTCGGGCTTTCTAACGCCCCAGCGGTTTTCCAAGCACTCGTCAATGACGTGTTGAGAGATATGATCGATCAGTTCATTTATGTCTACCTGGATGACATTTTGATTTTTTCCCGCTCTCTCCAGGAACATGTGCAACACGTCAGATGAGTGCTTCAGAGGCTACTAGAGAATGGGCTTTATGTCAAGGCGGAGAAATTCGTTTTCCATGCACAGTCGGTTCCTTTTCTGGGGCACATCGTGTCAGTTGAGGGGGTGCGCATGGATCCAGAGAAGATTCAGGCTGTAGTAGATTGGCCAACCCCAGATTCCCGCAAGGCCCTGCAGAGGTTTCTGGGTTTCGCCAATTTTTACCGACGTTTTATTCGTAATTTCAGCCAGCTTGCCGCACCTCTGACTGCCTTGACCTCCCCCAAGACTCCGTTCGGGTGGCCGAGCTCAGCACAGGCTGCATTCACTAAATTGAAGTCCATGTTTGTGTCCGCACCTATTCTTGTAACCCCCGATCCATCTCGGCAGTTTGTGGTGGAGGTCGACGCATCAGGGGTGGGGGTGGGTGCTATCCTGTCCCAGCGCTCCTCCTCAGATGGCAAGGTACACCCCTGCGCGTTCTTTTCACACAGATTATCCGCCGCCGAACAAAATTATGACATTGGTAATAGGGAGCTGCTGGCTGTCAAACTCGCGTTGGAAGAGTGGCGTCATTGGTTAGAAGGTTCGGGGGTTCCTTTTATCGTTTGGACCGATCACAAGAATCTTGAGTACATCAGGTCCGCCAAACGTTTGAGTTCTAGGCAGGCTCGGTGGGCATTATTTTTCGGACGTTTCGATTTTACAATTTCGTATCGACCAGGCTCTAAGAACATCAAGCCTGACGCCTTGTCTCGACTTTTTGAAATTCCCGAGCGCAATTCGACCCTCGAGCCCATCGTTCCACAGAAAATTTTTATTTCTGCAGTAACGTGGGAGATTGAGTCTAAGATTCGCGCTGCCTTGGATGGGGTAACGCCTCCGCCCGGATGCCCCCCGAGTCGCTTGTTTGTGCCGGAACGGATTCGGTCTGACGTCATTCGATGGGGACACTCTTCCAAGGTGGCTTGTCATCCAGGGGTGAGTCGTACGTTATTTCTTGTTAAACAGCGATTCTGGTGGCCAGCTATGGCTCGTGATATACGGGATTTTGTTTTGGCTTGCTCTGTTTGCGCTGTTTCTAAGACTTCCAATCGTCCTCCCTCAGGGCTTCTTCAACCGCTGTCTGTACCTTCGAGACCCTGGTCACACATTTCGCTAGATTTTGTCACTGGACTCCCGCCGTCCGGTGGCAATACGGTGGTTTTGACCGTTGTGGACCGGTTTTCGAAGGCTACTCATTTTATTCCTCTGCCCAAATTACCGTCAGCCAGAGAGACAGCGGCTGCTGTCATTCATCACGTCTTTCGTATTCATGGCCTCCCGACGGACGTGGTGTCTGACAGAGGTCCTCAGTTTACCTCTAAATTTTGGAGTGAGTTTTGTCGTTTGTCGTTTATCCTCAGAGTAATGGACAAACAGAGAGAGCCAACCAGGATCTGGAACGTATGTTGCGATGTCTGGTATCTCAGAATCCCTCCTCCTGGAGTCAGCAGCTCTCATGGGTTGAGTATGCACATAACTCATTACCAGTGTCTGCCACGGGCCTATGTCCTTTCGAATGTAGTTTAGGGTACCAGCCACCAGTTTTTCCCAGTCTGGAATCTGAAGTCACGGTTCCCTCCGCCCACGCCTTTGTCCAGAGGTGCCGACGCACATGGAGCAGGGCCAGACAGACCCTCCTCCAGGTGGGTGCACGCACCAAGGCTAAAGCCGATCGCCACCGGTCCAAGCCTCCCGTTTACGTTGTCGGTCAAAAAGTGTGGCTTTCATCTAAGAATATTCCTCTCCGTTCTGTTTGTAATAAACTTGCTCCCAAATTTATTGGCCATTTACTGTCACTAAAATTATTAATCCAGTGGCAGTCCACCTCAAACTTCCTCCTGCGTACAGGAGAATTCATGCCGTATTCCATGTTTCTAAATTAAAGCCCGTTTTTCATACGGCCATTAATCCGCCCACTCAAGTTCCCCCCCCGCCGCGTCTCGTAGATGGGGAGACTGTTTATTCGGTTAAGCGCATTCTGGACTCTAGACGGAGGGGACGAGGATTTCAGTACCTGGTGGACTGGGAGGGTTACGGTCCTGAGGAGAGAAGTTGGGTTCCTGCTAGAGACATACTGGATCGCACTCTTATCGATGATTACAATCGCCAGGTAAATTTATCTGGGAGCACCAGGAGGTGCTCCTAGGAGAGGGGGTACTGTCACGGTTGACAGGTGCTTGCGCTCTGTTCCTTGTTATTGTTTGTGTTGTCACGTGTTCCGCGGGCTAATCAGCAGCCAGGTGCTGTCAATTAGCTTCCCTACATATAGAGCTTTATTCCTGTACTCCACTGTCAGTTCGTTATTTGTTCTTGTGTCACCCTGTTGTCTTGTTTCGTCAGGATCATTGTGAATCTTGCTGTCTGGATTCCTGAACTCTGTCACTCTGTGTTATGGCTTGCATTATTGATTCACTTAAATATACATAAACTACACTTGCATCTGGATCCATTGACTTGTCTCATTTTTACCCGCCATGACAGGATCTCTCTGTTTACAAGCTAATGATCTGAATCAGGTGTTTTAAGTAAGGAAGACATACAAACTGCGCAGGGCGAGGGTCCCAAGGACTGGAATTGGGAACCACTGGCTTAGATTAAACTACTAGGGTATCGTCTGCTGTTAAAACAAGCCTAGAGAGCCATCTGCTGTTAAAATCGAACAGAGAATGTCATCCGGTGTTAAAAACTGAGCCCAAAATCAATTTTTAAATAGAATGGGAATGTAGCTGATTCACAAATCGATTTATTGCCCCAGCCCTAAAAAAAGTCTGACTTAAATTGAATACATGGTCATCAAATCTGACATGATTGAGTGGATTGATAACAGTGAACGCCAAGTGAGGACCATGTCTGGGACATTTTTATGTTTGCTTTCAGTTTGAGTTTAGGCAGCGGTCATTCATGAGAAGCGCACCGCACCAACAATATTCAAGTTGTAAAATGTTCATTAGTTTCCTTCTTCCCTCGAACTATGAACTACAGCTGGCTAGAGATGGGTGATGCCAATTATTTTCTTTCCGTTCCGATACCGATAAGTTTTTCAAGACAAGTATCGTCGGTATAAATACTGATACATCAATTAAGTATTTTATAGTGATTTTATAATGGTTTTTAAATCACCTTCAGTATTATGAAATAAAATACCATAAACATAATTGCTTTTTACATTTATTTAAATTACAGAACAATAATTGACTATATAAGGCCATACATAAAAAGATAACATTGCACAAAGCTTGTTTAATTTTTATTTAAATCTACATTTCTCCCCTTGGGGCTGCACGGTGGCACAGTGGGTAGCACGACTGCCTCACAGCAAGAAGGTCGCTGGTTCGAGCCTCGGCTGGGTCAGTTGGCGTTTCTGTGTGGAGTTTGCATGTTCTCCCCATGTTGGCGTGGGTTTCCTCCGGGTGCTCCGGTTTCCCCCACAGTCCAAACACATGCGCTATAGGTGAATTGGGTAAGCTAAATTGTCCGTAGTGTATGTGTGTGTAAAAGTGTGTATGGATGTTTCCCAGTGATGGGTTGCAGCTGGAAGGGCTCCACTGCGTAAAACATATGCTGGATAAGTTGGCGGTTCATTCCGCTGTGGCGACCCCGGATTAATAAAGGGACTAAGCCGAAAAGAAAATGAATGAATGAATTTCTCTCCCTGAATTTTTATTTTTTTAATGAAAAATGACTGTTGACTGTTTGAGCCTGTTTTTCTTTGACTGATCAGTGGTGAACTGATTTGTAACTAGTCAGACGAAGTTTTGTCATTAACTGGAGTAAAATAACTCTAGATTACGTTTCTCTTTCAGTCATGAAGACCACAGCCCCAGTTTTGAAAGTGTGAGGCTGTGAGCAAACACTGACCCATTAGCAAAGATACAGTAGCTATTAGTAGCCAATGTGGTGAATCTCAGTGGTCAGTGTGTTCAACACTGCATTTCCATCAGTTCAGCTGTGTGCTTCTGCTTCATGGCCTTTCACCAATCCTCTCCTGTGAGCTCATGGCACAGTAAAATTACAATTACTAAAATGAAACAGCCCCAGTGTCATATAAATCTGTGCAGATTTTCATTGTGTAGTTATGACACAACACAGAGATATTGTGCTGATGGGGACATATAAAACATAAATATGAATATTGTGTTGGGGTGAAAACACCCTGTCAGTCACTGGATTATTGAAGGTAAAAGCACACGGAAAGTAAATAAAAGACAAATGCAAATGTTGAGTTGGATTTTCCCTTTAAAGCCGTTATGGAAATATGAATGATGAAATATACAGACTCAACTCTCGACCACATTTAAATGAACACACTTCCAAAGAATACAGAATGAATGACCAACATAGAGGGGAATATGCAAATACCTATGGATAAGGAAGAAAAATGGAAAAAGTCTTTTGTTTACAATAATAAACATGATGTGATGTGCTGAATGACAGATGAGAGCAGATAAAGAATAATCACAGACTGAAGCTGCAGACAGAAACATCAGACTGAGGACAGAAACATACAGGTAAGAACAACTCTATATATATAATAATAATGATTGAATTATGAATCTTGTTATGAAGCTAAAATGTTTTGTCTGTCAGTTTCTTCCTCAGAAATGGCCCAAACTCTATATTTCCCTCTTCTCCTCATTGGTGAGTGTGTTTGTAGTTTTATTTATGGTTTATAGTTTCATTAGGTTTGACTCTGTTTTGAAAAGCATTAAAGCAAAGTGTCTCTTTCACAGCTCTCTGCTCCGTATCTGAATGTGTTCAGCGTCAGTATCACTTTATAAATGAGAAGAAGACCTGGGCTGAAGCTCAGAGATACTGCAGAGAAAATTACACAGATCTGGCCACCGCTGACAACATGAATGACATGATGCAGCTGATGAAGAGTGTGAATAATGTACGTATCTGGATTGGTCTTCAGAAGACGAGTGTTTATAAATGGCATTGGTCTTCAGGTGATCCTGCGCTCTTTCTGAACTGGGCATCTGGACAACCAGTCGGCAGTGATAATTGTACTTATATAATAGATGGACTGTGGTATGTTTGGCCCTGTAGTGCCACCTCATCCTTCATCTGCTATAACAGTGAGTAAAAACCCCCTAAATTATCATTCATTTAATAATGATGATTCATATGAAAATGTAAGGAAATATACAAATGATGTATAGAACATATTATATGTAAGGATAAAAGATTAAATAATTGTAAGAGATAATTGAATGTGGAATTGGGGTTAATGGGGTGGGAAAAATAATAAGTGTTCAGTGAAGTGTGCTTCATCCCACGCCGTTTCAAACTGGTTAAAATCAATAGTTATTTGAGTGTACACATGTATGAAGATGTTTTGTTAATTATAATGAAATGTATTGTTTGAATAATTGTTTATAAGAGTGAATTGTACTTTTTGAAATAAAGTAAATCAATTCAAATAAAAAAAATCAAATGTGACGAGTAAATAAAAGAATACTTATTAATCATGTATATATCGGACAAATCTACTGTTGACTGAAAGGAAACAAATAAAGGTTAACTTTTGTTTCTTCAGCTCTTACTTTAAAGACTAATATTATTCATAATTCATAAACATAAAAAAACTCAAACAATTATTTAGTAATTTGCTTTACAGGCATCACCTACTCTTACAGGCATTTGCTTCTGTTCTTTTCTATTTGTTTATCACATAGCCATGATAGAACTGGTGTTTGTCAATCAGTCGATGAACTGGAGAGATGCTCAGAGTTACTGCAGAAAGAATCACATTGATCTGGTCAGTGTGAGGAACCAGAATGAGAGTCAACAGCTGAAGACGTCCATTAGGGACAGAAACTCATCTGGATCTGGAATCTGGATTGGTCTGTTCAGAGACTCATGGCAGTGGTCAGATCAGAGCAACTCCTCATTCAGATACTGGGATACCATTGAACCAAATAATGATGGAGGTCATGAAAACTGTACAGTGCTAAAGGAGAACACTCAGGGACATTGGGCAGACATCTCTTGTGATAATCAGTTTCCTTTTGTGTGTCATGAAGGTGAGCAGATCCTCCAAACACACTCAGCTCCATCATCAGCTCCAGATCTCTTAAAGTTGACTCTACATGTCTGACATGACAAATTCCTCCACAGTGTTTGTTCTGCATGTTGTTTTTGATCAGTCTCTCTCTAGTTTCTGCTTGTGCTTTGTTTTGTGTCCAGATAAACTGATTGTGATCCAGCAGAATCTGTCGTGGTCTGAAGCTCTGAGATACTGCAGACAGAATCATGTGGATCTGGTCTCGGTTCATTCAGTGGAGATGCAGCGTCGTGTGATGAACGTGGTTAAACTGGCGTCTACTGAGGCGGTGTGGTTGGGTTTACGTTTCTCCCACATTTTGGGCATCTGGTTCTGGGTGAGTGGAGAGACCGTGTGCTATCAGAACTGGGCTCCAGGGAACGGCACATCAGAGGAGGACTGTGAGCCCACAGTGAGATCTGGAGCAGTTCAGTCTGGAGGAAATCAGACCTGGATCAGCCGCCCTGAAACTGACAGACTCAACTTCATCTGCACTAACTACTAAGAGTGAAAGACCTGAGGAAGTTTCTGTTTAACAGTATGAATTACACATTTTTTGTACTGCTTCAAATGCTTATTTCAAAATAACAGATTAGTGTTTTTAATATAAAAAATTACAATGTAACATTTTTAGCCTTTTAAAAATACTATCTGCAATCTATACTATATGACCACAAGTAATCCAAATCAGCAAGAGTCTTGGCTTTAAAAGTGACATCAGATGCCCATTTTATACAAGTTAATATGATTCTTTAGAATCTTACTTTGGTTACAATTCTCAAAGGTAGTGAAAAAAACAAAAATGTTTCAGTCCAGAGCAAGATATTTCACTTCATATCTGCTTAAATGCTAATGACCTGCTTCTTCCTTTCTGGGGCTGGATCAGGAATGGCGATCCATTCCATTCTTGAAGAGCAGCTAAACCAGCACTTAACCAGTATGACTGACATGGAGCATTTGAAGCTGGTTCCACATTATGAAGACAATATGCAAGACTGCAGCAGCCCATCCAACTTACATATATAATATTTGAGTAAAATGTATTATTGCTTGACAGTGCAGCCAGCCATTCTCAATGTAAAATGCATTCAAACAAGCATTTATACACATGAAAAATGACACTGTTGTATTTAATAAACAACAAAATAAAATAAAAAATCAACAACACAGCGACAAATACAGCTCTGCACATGAAGGATGATGATCTGATTCTAAACACGAGTGAACTGAAGCTAAAGTTTGATAACGAAGCAAAAGAAAACAAAAGTAACATACATTAAATATTGAAATAACTTATATTAAGGGTACCCACTGCATAGTTAAGCTGCTGTCACGCTGCATTTTTCGCCCCAAAGACTTCCATTCATAAACGAATCGAACCGAAAATGCAAGCCTGTGCGACAATTTTTGCATGTTGCTGTTTTCGAAAGGTCAACTTGGTAAACTCTGACCTGAGAAATTGTATCACATGATTGCGTGAGACCAAAACGCGACCTCTCTGTACAGAATTCTAAAATATGGAGCAATCGCTCACTCCATCAATGTCTAATCATATTGTTTAATCCCACCCCTTTTCGCAGCGCCGTACATCTGAATTTCATAAGCACAAACTCTAGTGTGACCACGGCTTTAGGCTGCAACCTTGATCATATGCACCTGTCTTTAATTACCAAGTGCACCTTCAGATCCTACTTTGTTTTAGTTGTTTTTGATCAGGGTTGGAGCTGAACTCTGCAGGAAGGTTAGATCTCCAGGAGCAGGATTGTGTACCCCTGACTTAGATTGATTGATTTTTAAACAAATTATAGGTACAGCTACTTCCTTTAAGTGAAGTTTTATAAACAAATTTCAGGAGGAGCATGTGCAGATGTTTTGACGACTCTAATTCATCATTGACACTCAAACTATTATCCATCAGTCCTTATGAATTTTTTTTTTTTTAAATCAAGCATGTCCTACTGACTTCAGCATTCCTCTACCACGCTGACTCCATGACTTTTAACCAGATTCCTGCTTAGAATCAAGGCTGGGCTAGACATTGCGCTCGAACTTCTCTCTCCTGACAAGGGAAATAAAGTCGGGCATACACTGTGCGATTTTGAGTCCAATTTTGAGCCGAATTCGGACTCGTATGACTTCTTTGAATCTGGGCAAATTTCAGCTTTGTTGTGCATTGTTTGTCGTGCTGTATTCATGCAGTGCACAGAGGAAACCGAGAGATGATTAAACTCTACCCATGGGTAATTGAGTGGTTTTCTGAAATTTTCGTCAGCCTTTGTGAGTTGAACGCACACAAATGGGTTCACGGGTGTGCACTGGTGTAACATTAATGAATTCCAGAATGCACAGAAACAATTCAGTTCAATTTAAGTTTATTTGAATAGCGTTTTCCCACAATGATTATGGTTCCAAAGCAGCTTTACAAAAAGGTGTGCATATGATATTCTGTTATTTGTGAGATACAGATAAGATTAGGAAAAAAATAAATAAAATTGTTGTGCTTTTTTCCATTCCACCTAAGCTTCACACTCCATATACTGATTTGAAAACCACCATTAAAAAACAAAACAAATAAAAAGCAGGTGTTACATTAATTTTAATACGCACAATGTGTGCAGTCAAGCCACTAAGTAATCAGACTGTATTGCGTGAGTACATGAATTGTGAGCTTTGGCTTTAAATTGCATGAAATCATCTCATACGAGTTGGCACCATGTTGAAATTGCATGGAAATCACAAAGAAGTTTAACAGTGTATACCCGGCCTAACACAAGTTAGGGTGTCTTTCTGAGCTTAGAGCCCTCTCCCCAGACAGCATGCCAAATACAAATATACTTTATTGCTTGAGGTCGTAAAGCAGTCCAGTATAAAATGTTTTGTAAACACAAGCAGGTATTTGTTGACTCCTCCTGAGATATTCCCTTCATATATAAAACTATTCCATTCCACTATTTCCTCTTCTGAAGCTGGGACTGTGTGTACGGACCCCTGCAAAGTCATAGGGTTACATCCGAAGACAGCAAATTGCATGCCAGCATCGAAGAGTAAAGGCACGGTCACAGTAGAGTTTGAGCATGCAAAATTCTGTCGTACGGTGCTGGGACAGGAATGGCATTAGTTGATTAGACGTTGATAAAGCAAGTGATTGCTCCATATTTTAAATGTCTGTAAAGAGAGGTCATGTTTTGATCTTCTACACTGTAAAACCCAACAGTCAACTTTATCAAATGAAATGAGTGTAGTTAACTCAAAATTTACTGAAAGTTAATTCTACTCACTTGAAAAGAGTTTTGAACTCAGTGTTAAGGGTAATGAGTTAAATACCTCATTACTTCAACTTAAATGGAGTAAGTTCACAGTACTCATATAGATTAGCTTTTTAACTCATGGTTTGTCGCAATCAGTTTCCTCAAATGGTTTGAGTTGCCTTAACTTTTTGGGTTTTACAGTACTCAGTTGATTTGAGTTCTCTTCATTTATTGGGTTTTACTGTGCTCAAATTGCTTTGTTTACTCAAATGCATTAAGTTCACAGTACTCATTAGGATTAGTTTTTGAACTTAAATGGTTTGTTGCAATCAGTTTCCTCAAATGGTTTGAGTTACCTTAACTTTTTGGGTTTTACAGTGTATTGGTGATGCAATTTCACCAAGCTTGAACTTTCCAGTCTGCTGCATTTGAATGGAAGTCTATGGGGTGAAAAGTGTAGTGTGACCGTGGCTTAACAAAAAGAGGTGGGAGGCAGGCACATGTGAGGTACCTGGTTATGTATAAATCACTGCAAAATTCAAACAGGTCAATTATTGCACTTTTCAAATTGTCTAAACACAAAAAATCTACAAAAGTGAAAATATAACATGATGTCACTTTTAGGGTACATGTACCAAACTGTTTAATCCAATGTCTTTGCTTTGAATAAGAAAGTAAAGAATGATGTTTCAATAACGTGGGATAAATTATATAGACTACTAAAAAAACTAAGTAAAGCATGAGTTGTGTATTGTCAGTTGATTTTATGGGATCTTAGTTTTCTGGTGGTGTAGTGACTTTCGTTAAAACATCTTTATTGCTGATTTAAAAAAAAGTGATTCTTAAGATCACCTTTCATTAAGGATTTGCTGTAATGCAATGACACTATATTTGTCAATTTTACTATAGATAGTTTTTTATTATTTCTTTTCATATTTTTGTCGTGATGTTAAGTACTGTATGACATTCCTTTACAATAAAATAATAATTCATCACGAAATGGACATTTTCTGTACATTTATTCATCCTCTGTTGTCATGGAGAAATCAGACATAGGAGGTGTGTCTGGGTCACAGCTAAAGCCTAGTTCACACTACATGACTTTAAACATCGGCAGATCTCTGTGCCGTTCACACTACATGACTTGATTTTGTGTCTTTAAATAGCTGTGGTGTTCACACTACGCGACGATACGTAAATGATCCACAAGAGGGGGGTCACACACTACATGATCTGACAACAACTCGTTCCCCAACAGCTCAGTCAAGCTTACAAACCACAGCTAATGAAATGTTGAGGGAGGAGCCGGCAGAAGAAGCTGAACACTATAGGCTGCTTGTGTGCTGATGACATCACTGACAGCGTTTCAAGCTTTCAAGGGAGCGTTTAAAAACATTGTCTGTCAGCTGATGCATCATTGGATCAATCGCTCATCTGCAAGGTTCACGATGTGGCTTTGTGGGTGTTCTACTGTCTTAACTACATATTTATAGGCTGTATTACCAAAAAGATAATATTTTTAGGGTAATGGTGTCAAAATATGATGACAGATATTCAAAGCTTAATTTAAATATCTCAGTAGAAGCTTTGAATGTAAATATGACGTGACAATATGACGTCTTATATGAGAACGGTCATAATGAATGATATGGTAATACTAACAGTTATAGAATTCTAGTTTCACTTTTAATATAGCCTACTCTCGTGTCTGTGTTAACGCAGAATGAAGCGAGTGCACCGATGCCCATTCTGGCCAATCACAGATGTTTCTGTTGAGCTCCTGAGCACACCGGCCATTCAGCTCATGCTGATAAGCTCTCTCATTGGCTGCAGCTCATCACTACATCTGACCGCACGTGGGGTCGAGTCGCCCGACTGCTCTGGAATATTCAGCATGCTAGATATTGGATTTCCGTCTGCGAGGTGTCGGCGACGCGTCAGTGAGCCTCTTTGATGCGTTGTTCAGTAGTTCACACATAAAGACTGCCGAGCGCCAAGCACCCGCAGATTTTTCCCCGATCTATATAGATTTTTAAGCTCAAATCGGGCTTAAAAATCCTGTAGTGTAAACTAGGCTTTACCCAATCACTGTCAGCGTATTTAAAGAGGTACACATACAATTTAGCCAATCACTATCTTCAAATTCAAGCTAAGATGGAGGATTATTTATTAGCCATTAAGGCACAACAACGCCTACACTTTCTCTGCCGGTTGAAAAGGGCAAGTCTCCCTCTATCCATCCTCACCACATTCTACAGGGGAACCATTGAGAGCGTGCTGACCAGCTGCATCACTGTCTGGTACGGGAGCTGCAGTGCTGCCGACCGCAAGACCCTCCAGCGCACAGTGAACACAGCCGAAAAGATCATCAGTGGCCCTCTATCCTCCATTCAGGACATTTTCCTCTCACGGTGCTCCAGCAAAGCTAGCAGTATTGTGAAAGACTCTACTCATCCCTTCCACAGTCTCTTTCAGCTGCTGCCATCAGGAAGAAGGTTTCGAAGTATTAAAGCCTGCTCGGCTAGACTACTCAACAGCTTCTTCCCACACGCTGTTAGAGCCCTCAACTCCAGTCAACTTACCCCCCTCCCCATGCATTCCTGAGTATGTCCCATACAGGTGAGTGGGCTTAACAAACCACCTGTGGAAGGACACCCTCTCGTCTCTCTGACTCTTGCACCACGTTGCACATTTGCACTATAGACACTTTCTTAATCACTCCATGTCTCTTGGAAACACTGTGCATTTCAAATTGTGCTTCATTCAGGTGAGTGGGCTTGACAAACCACCTGTAGAAACACTATTCTCTCTTATGCACCTGACACTTTATCTAAACTCCATCTTTCAAGGACTCAATAAGGAAAGCGATGTTTACTATAAATGTACCACAATCATGTTGCACTGCTTGCTTCAACATTAAATACCTTTTTTGCACAATATTCACCTTTAATACCTCTCTTGCACAATATCCTACACAACATTCAGTCTCATAAAAGTACTTGTATAGCCTGTCTTATATGTATTGTCTAAGTATTTTATTTTATAGTATATGTTAGTTATGCATAGTTTTTTTTATAATAGCTCTTATGTCCAGTGTTGTGTTTGTATTTCTGATAAATCCTGCGAGACATGACATTTCGTTCCTCTGTATGACCACACATGTTGCGGAATGACAATAAAGCTTGACTCGACTTGATTATTGATGCACAATACAGTTTCAATATTTGCAACATTTTTCATCATCACATGCTGTAAGCTGTTTTATGATAATTGAAGTGAGCACAATCTGTTACTCCAGGTAAAGGGATAGTTCACCCAAAAATGATAATTCTGTCAATAATTCTCACCCAAACCCAAATTTTGTCAAGCAGACCCACATAAACAAAGGGAGAACATCCATACTCCACACAGAAATGCCACCTGGTCCAGCCAGAACTTGATCCAGTGACCGATCTTGCTGTGAGGTGACAGTGCTAACCACTGAGCCGTGATGCTGTTTAGTTTGAGAATGTTTTGGGGAAATTTCTGGACTTTGAACAAGTCTCAAACCTTGCTGTCTATGGAGGATGAGGGAGCTCTGAGATTTCATCTAAAACATGGGGTGCAAACCCTGTTCCTGGAGATCTACCTTCGCAGCATTTAGCTCCTTCCCTGATCAAACACACATGAACCAATTAATTAGGACCTGAACAGCACTTGATAATTACAGGCAGGTGTGTTTGATATGGGTTGCAACTGAAGTCTTCAGGAAGGCAGATCCCCAGGAATAGGGTTGGCCACCCCGGATCTAAAACATCTGTAGTTGTGTTCAAAAGACATGGTGAAGTTGAGTAATTAATACCAGAATTGTTATTTTTAAGTTTCAAGGATACTTTATACTGCATAGCTAATAGTATAGGAGGAGTGAGTTGCAGAGTTTTGGAGCAAGGGGATACAAACCAGGTTATCCAGAGGGCAGACAAGTGGAGGGAACTGTTAGAAGACCAGAACCAGATGAATGGAGATCATGCCTAGGAGAGTACACAGTTTAAATTTCTGAAAGATTTTTAGATGCCAGACCATGCAAGGCATCATATGTGCACATACAGATTTTAAAATCAACAAACAAGACTAACAAGGAGCCAATGCAGACTTTCCATAATTGGAGTGACGTGTTCTCTCGTTTTGGTCCCTGTAAGTATTTTAGCAGCTGAATTTTTGTGTAGGGTTGTTTTTGAAATGCCAGCAAGCATTGCAGGAGTCAATGTGGGGAAAAATAAAAGTGTTAATCAAAATTTCCTAAAGGACAGCATGGGATAAATTTGAGCAATACTCTTGAGATGGCAAAATGAAGTTTTAACAGTGTTCTGAACATAGTTCAATAGGCCAAAGTTGAGTGTTTGTCAAATATAAGCCCAACATTCTTTAGTTTAGATTGAAATTCTAAGACAGCCATTTAAATTTGACCTTATGATGACCTTATCCCTGTGAATAAAACCAGGGCCCCCTTTTCTCTCCCCCACATCACCACAGGACAACCCCAAACATTATCAATTCTGAGTGTGCCTCACACAGGTGAGTGGGCTTGACAAACCACTTGTAGAAACACTCCTCTCTCTTTATATAAACAAACTTTCCCCCTCCTTACTCTAGCACTTATTCCTCTGACCTTGAATAGTTCCTTTGTAAATTCACTTTGGACAAAAGCGTCTGCTAAATGTAATTTACTAAAAGGCAAACACATAGTGTGTGACTTCTGATGCTATTCCAACTGACCACGTAGAGCTGTCTGAGAAAAAAATTGTCTGGCTCCTTTGCTAAAAATCATTCACCATTCACAGGGTGAACAAATCAGGTACTTACTTTTTACTGTGTAGAATACACATTAACAAGTGTAAACAATGTTTTGATGCTTATTTATTTTTACCTTTTTTTGCATAGAGTAAATAATTTTGTATTTCAAATGTTAACCCATGGTAAATCAACCATAAGGTTTAAAACATTGGGTTTCTTAGTGTTCTCAGTTAGAGATATCTTTGGCTTCTGTTGGACAGTGCTGTAGAACAGACCAAACTAAGCTCAAATGCCATTTCTGGTGTATTCATAGATGTGGAAAGACACCTTACAAAAACAAACATACAAATAATTGAAGATCCACTTGAATACTGGCGAATGCAGAAACATGTCCACCCACATCAATATACATTGGTGTTACAGTTTCAGTGTCCTCCTCTGTAGCATGTGAACTACTAAGAATAGAAATAGCCCCAACATTGTGAAACAGCATTTGTTTCTCAATAAAAAATAATTAAAATCTTTCTCACCTTTCTGTCATTCCCGCAGTAGAAGCACTATCACTGCCAAATGTCATAAGCACATTTACTTACAGATGATTCTATCACACAATTTCCTTATTCAACGTGTCTGTCTGTGTTTGCGTTTAGAGAGAGTGGCAAAATCTAGTTGAATCATAAAATAAATAGTATATTTTATTTACAGAATTTACTAGGTAATTGAATTCATACAGTAGAGATATTAAACACAAATATGTCAACTGAAACTGAGGAGGGTGCGGTGGTTTCATTTTTTTATACAATTTGGCACATGTTTCTGTAAGAATGGGTTTTTAACTACAGCGGTTCGAACTGTAGTTTTGCAGAATGACTAAAAAGTTTATCAGTATGATGGTGAAAACTGTACATTTCTAGTCAAACCATCCTTCTGCAATCTTATACCAAAAACGGAAATAAGGGCAGCATTAATAGCTACAAATGTGGGAGAGCGTTGCTGTTATGTGATTGTATTGTATTGCAATATGGAACAATTAAGTGTTGATGTTAAATCAAAAGTAAATACTTGAAAATGAATTGATTTAATGACAATAATTCTCTATAGTTACAACTGAATTAATTACAAAATAACTGTATAAAAGATTAAACATGAAATGATAAAAACATATGACATATATTGTACCCAGCTTAAATGTAAAATAAAGTTACCTGAGAGACAGAGAGAGACAGGGGGAGGGAGAGAGAGACAAAGAGCAGTAAGTAGGCCTCAAAGAGAGCCTGATAGCAGTAGAGTCAGAGAAGATAGCCTCCAGAGCAAGAGAGGAGCAGAGCAGGAAAAAGAGCAGAGCAGGAAAAAGAGCAGAGCAAGAAAAGAGCAGAGCAAGAAAAGACCAGACCAGGAAAAGAGGCCAGAGCAAAGTTTTTCAGCTATTTTGTATCTTTCTTGCCCATGTGACCAAAGCCCAATAACTGAGACACACAAACTGACCAATCAACATGTGATCACATCGTAAAACCCCCAAAGTCCACACACCAGGCCCTGATCTTATCAGTATCTGCCTTTGGAGTCAGTATGGACCTTCTTGGTGAAAAAGACATGTTTTGCCATATAAACAAATGCATATGATAATTTTCATTCCTACATTTCTGACTGCTATATGTTTGTGGGTTTCCCCCAGGTTCCACCCACCATCCAAAGACATACTGACTAATCCAAAGTGGCATCATAAGACAAACTCTTAGCCAGCTATATCTCTCAGCTATTCCTAACATGTTCACAAGCAGGGGAGTAATCGAGACCTACCTTAGCTCAAACTCCCCTCTCGCCCATTAGGATACTCTGAGCTCAGGGCTCTCTCCCGGGACAGCATGCCAAACATGCTTTATTATCAATCATCAGCTAAGCGTGAACTCTTGAACTGAAATAAAAACAAGATGGCACTGTTTTCTCAGCGCCATGAATCCTTTCTAAGAGGCTTAATTTCCCCATAAAGAAAAATTTAGTCAAAAAGAAAGATAATGAGCCAAAAATAGAAGATATCACTGGACATTCATTTAATTACAGCAAAAGTAAATTTCTGGCAGAACCAAAATTTTCAACTTGGTCCCCAGAAGTAAACTTAGACTTGTGGTGACAATTTTTGGTTCCCATGAGTAAACAAGCTTACAAATCACAAAAAAAAAAGAAATATTTTGAAAAATCTAATCTAGAAGAATCCTTTGTGTGAGAATTAGGTTTAGGTATGGGGTTAGGGCAGAGGTGTCCAAACTCTGTCCTGAAGGGCCGGTGTTTTGGAGAGTTTAGCTCAAGCCCTAATCAAACACACCTGAACCAGTTAATCAAGCTCGTACTGGATATACTAGAAACTTTCTGACAGGTGTGTTGAAGCAAGTTGGAGCTAAACTCCAGGACTGAGTTTGGACACCACTGGGTTAGGGGATAGAAAAAATGTAAATCACAAAAAAGCCAGTGCAATTTATTTGGTGCATCTATGATTAATTCAATAAAATGTATTTCAGATCACAATGGCAAAGGGGAGAAAGACATGGACAAAGACAGGGAATCTAACACAGGCCTTATAATAGCAGTTGCTTAATGGCTTTAGAATAAATGCATTGATGCATCATATTTTTGGTCTGATGTTCAGTTATACATGTTTCAAGCATCCAAATTCATAAACCTTTTACTATTCTGCATGAATTAAGATGATTTTGGCATGTAGAAGTCCACCTATTAGCCCAATGACGAAACTAACAGCATGGTTGAAGGTTAAATGCGTGTCAGCCTTTTCTAGTGCTTCTGAAAAGAATTGTGCTATTTATTAGAACTTATTTATATATATTTTTTTAGCTCCCATTTTAATCTGACTCCAATTTTAAGTGTTCGTCAAATTTAGACTGTATTTTTAATTGTAAGAACGGATCACATTCATAATTTATGACTCAATTTAGAGTTTTGATTTATATCAGATCCCATACTCTTCAGTTATACGTTCATTAGGGACCAAATGCCGCTTAGAGTTCCATGCCCCGGGATTGCGTTTCTTCTCACGGACATTATCTCGACACTCTGAAGTTAGTCAGAGGATGTAGGGTTAACTAATACTCAAATAGTCTGGTTGCCTCCTGCTCACTCGTACTAAAAGAGTAGTTTATTTAGTCATTTCCATACAACTTGCTAATATCAGTGATTAAATGATTAAAAGATCTTCATGCTGCCATGCCAAACTGCTCCGTACAGTCAAATGTGTCTTATAAATCGAATATAATCATGTCACAACATACCGGTAGCGCAGACTCCACTTAATCTACTGGATACTATGAATTTCAGGAGAATTCAGAATGAATCAATACTTAACACTTTATTTTCTAGATGAAAGTGTATCATGCCAATTACAGAATCAAAGAATAAAAGCCAATTCAGAAATGTACCACATCAATTACTCAAAGATAAATCCAAGAGTTAGAAATGGATGAAGTACATTGCAACATATAAGTCTCTCATGCAAAAGCTCAGAGGCATACACTGCAACGGGGCATCTTGGCTACAAGATCCCAATGACCTATTTTGCACCTTTCCCTTAAATACTCAACTCAGAACAAACAGCCATAAATTCAAGATAACGTCTCGGGTTACGTATGTAACCATAGTTCCCCGAGAGGGAACGAGACACTGCGTCTGACCAGAACGCTAGGGGAACACCTCTTTTATACGCGTCTTAAAGCACATGTGAAATCAATCTAATGTAATTTAGCGGTGACGTCAGACCAGAGAGTATAAAAGCCTGCACTGAACAATCAGTGTTAACTTCAAATTTGGTTGAAAGAAGTAACAGGCAGAAGAGAGTATGGCGGAAGACGCAGTGTCTCGTTCCCTCTCGGGGAACTATGGTTACATACGTAACCCGAGACGTTCCCCATCAAGGGAACTTCAACACTGCGTCTGACCAGAACGCTAGGGGAACGAAATACCCGCTAGACCAGACTCACTGCTGACTGTGTATGCACACTACGCAGTGAGAACAGAGGACCCTGGGGAGGGGTCTAAATCAAGTTGGTAATGACGCACAAATGTATGTGGCGTCGACCATCCTGCCGCCAAACAAATGTCCGAAAGGGCAGAGCCCGAAATAGAGGCTTTGGAGGCCGCTACAGCCCTCGTAGAGTGGGCCCTGACAAATTTAGGTGCGGTCTGTCCAACAGCCTGATAAGCAATTGAGATAGTCTCAACTATCCAATTGCTTATTGTCTGCTTATTCGCTGGACTCCCCCTCTTTGAGGGTCTAAAGCAGACCAATAACTGATCGCTCTTTCTCCATTGGGAAACTCTGTGGACATATGTGTCCAGAGCCCTAACTGGGCAGAGCAGATTCAGTTTCTCTTGGTCCGACGACTGAAAAGGAGGCGGATTAAAGGCTTGCAGCACAGCAGGTCTTGCCACATGAGTGGGAACCTTCGGCACATACCCTGTTCTGGGGAAAAGAAAGGCTTTAGCCATGCCCGGAGCAAACTCCAAGAATGAAGGTGCAACCGACAGAGCCTGGAGGTCACCAACCCTTTTTAGGGAAGAAATAGCTAGCAAGAAAGCTGTTTTTAGTGTCAGAAATTTATCTGACACCTCCTGTAATGGCTCAAATGGGGGAACAGAGATGCCCTCGAGCACCAATGTTAAGTCCCATGTCGGTACCCTGCTTGTACTGACAGGCCTTAGCCTTATGGCTCCACGGAGGAAGCAACGAATTAGCGGATTCTGCCCTAGTGGCTCGTCATCTAGGGGAGAACGGTAGGCCGCTATAGCTGCCACGTACACTCTGAGAGTAGATGCAGCTAACCAAGCAGATAGGCGATCTTGGAGAAATTCCAGCACTGAGGCTTCCTGACAGCTGACTGGGTTCAGCTGGCGTTCTCTGCACCAAGCTGAAAAAAGAGCCCATTTGAGGGCATAAAGCTTCCTCGTGGAGGGAGCCCTGGAGCTTAGTATGGTCTGAGCAACCTCGGTTGACAGTCCATACTCTATGAGGTGGGCCCCCTCAGAGGCCACACCCATAGTTTCCACAGGTCTGGGCGAGAATGAAGTATCATCCCTCTCGCCTGGGACAGAAGGTCCCTCCTGATGGGGATCTCCCACGGGAGACCCACCAGCAGGGCTGTGAGGTCTGAAAACCAGACCCTCATAGGCCAAAACGGAGCTACCAGCAATAACTGGACTCCATCTCGACGGACCCTCTCCAGGACTCCTGGGAGCAGAGCGATCGGGGGAAATGCGTACAGACGTAGCCTCGACCACGTCTGCACAATGGCATTCAGTCCCAGTGGCGCTGGATGCGAGAGAGAAAACCACAGTATGCAATGCGTGGTCTCTTGCGAAGCGAACAGGTCCACCTGCGCTTGCCCGAATTTCTCCCAAATGGTCTCCACCACCTCTGGGTGAAGTCTCCATTCCCCAGATCTCACCCCCTGCCTCGACAGATATTCAGAATGCTGACTGGGCATGCTCTGCTCCCAAACACTCTAAGCACATTTCGTGTGTGTCACCTGCTGTAATAAAGCGAGGACACGGTGGCACACACATTCTAAAGTTTTTCTGTTTTGCCATAGTGACTTTCGTCAGTTTGTGTGCTGTATCAGTTTTGAGTGGCCAGAGAGAGGGTGCATTCACGTGCGTGCTTCTTGAAAGCAAAGAAGTTAACACTGATTATTCAGTGCAGGCTTTTATACTCTCTGGTCTGACGTCACCGCTAAATTACATTAGATTGATTTCACATGTGCTTCAAGACGCGTATAAAAGAGGTGTTCCCCTAGCGTTCTGGTCAGACGCAGTGTTGAAGTTCCCTTGATGGGGAACAAAAGCTTCACAAAGACCCTTGCCTGGTAGTGAGTTTGAGGAGTGAACCATTTGCTCTGAGGTGGGGCATCTGGCAAAGATTTTATCAAAGCCGAAAAACCAGATCAACAAATACAAGTAAAATTGTGAAATATTACAGTGAAATTGAGACCACTTTACCAATCACACAAAGACATTTAAAATGATACCAAACATGAATATTGAGCTACAAGATACACCATATTAAAAATGTGGACATTTTGTGTGGAATGTGAGTGATCTGCTCTGGTGGAGAAGGTAAAGTAAAGGTCAGGAAGTGGGCTCAGGGTGATTTAAATAGAACAGTTGAACAGTTGGTTTCCTGATCTTCTTCTCAGATCAGAAAGTTTATTGTTTTAGCGCCTGACCATTCTCGTGGTCTCACCTCGTAGAATTTTCACAACAGTTCTCAGGGTTTGATATTATGGAGAGACGTAGCCATCCTTACATTTGGATCTGGTGACTCTGCAGGACATGGGAGATGTTCAACTTCACTTTAATGTTCATCAAACCACTCTGTCACCAGTCTTGCTGTGTGTATTGGTGCATTGTCATCCTGATACACGGCACTGCCTTACTGGTGGAATGTGCAATCAATGAAGATTGACCAGCCTGGTGGCCAAATTTAGCCATGAAACCTCCAACACTAAATTGGCCAGTGTTTCAGTTTCATTGTCCAACCCTGTATATGTTAATTGTGAGCTCTCCTTTTTTATTAGCTATTTCAAACTGTCTTTATCCACTTCATCATTTAGTTTTCATATGTTTCTCTATAAATGTGAACTTTAATGGTTGTATTGTTCTGTATATGAGTTGCATTTATTGATTTTGTTGTTTCTTTGTGTAGTTTAATGATGCTATTCGAGTAAGGTTTAATGGCACTCTTCATGAGCAAAATAAAGAAAAAAGCACCCATCAGAAACTCTCTGTATTTAATTTTTGGATGCCAAAGGGCAGCTAAAAGAAAGTTGAGGTGGATTTTTCCTGTGAAGCAGCTAAAAATACTTCATTATGAGGAACAGACTCGACTCGACCACATTCAAATGAACACACTTCTATAGAAGCACAGAAACAGCTCTCACATGGTTGTCCACTGAAGCTAACCAGGGCTGCACATGGTTAGTTAGTTAGTTAGTTAGTTAGTTAGTTAGTTAGTTAGTTAAGACTCTATTTGTCCCCTAGGAGCAATTCAATTTATGGTGCATACAAGTAGGTAGCCTATAGTACAATTTACAAATACACATACAAATACATACATATATTTACGCTCATATACACATACGTAAACCTCTGCATACATATACATGCATACACATTTATATAACAAAACTTAAGAGGTGAAGGACAGGTAAAGATAAAAAACTAATCAATAATCAACAATGCTCACCCAGCCGTCTGTGTGGTTCCTAATGCCCCAGGTTATTGATGGGGACACGATATTGTTCTTCGGTTGAGATGTTGAACCAAGGTCCAGGCTCTCTGTGGTCTTGAAAAATCCCAAGATGTCCTTCAAAAAGAGTAGGGGGTGTCCCTGGTGTCCTGGCCGAATTTGCCCATTGGCCTCTGTCCATCATGGCCTTATAACCATCCCCATATCATAATTGGCTTCATCACTGTCTTCTCTCCACCAATCAGTTGGTCCAGTGCAAACTTGGCTGCCGTTGCATCATCCAGGTGAAAACTGCACACTGGTGGTGGTTGAGGAGATTCCCCCCAAATCCGTAAAGCGCTTTGATATGGCGTTTAAATAGACTCAAAAGTCGCGCGCACGAAATCCACGAGCACGTGACTGAAGCAAGCGCGCAAAACAGATCCACGAGAGGTAAACAACAACACGAGAGCGCATCTGTGCACCCGCGAGCGCGCATTTGCACACCGTGAGCGCAGGACAGTATTTACGAGCGAAAATGAATACTGGCGAAAGCCCCTGCTGCTTAGCGCGCAAAACTGCACATAAGCGCTCCCGCGACTACTCAACACTCGCTCGCTCCTCGAGTTGACTT
>CAIGQV010000818.1:34842362-34863877 GCA_903798115.1 Danio jaintianensis | reverse complement strand
AAGTCAACTCGAGGAGCGAGCGAGTGTTGAGTAGTCGCGGGAGCGCTCATGTGCAGTTTTGCGCGCTAAGCAGCAGGGGCTTTCGCCAGTATTCATTTTCGCTCGTAAATACTGTCCTGCGCGCTCGAGGTGTGCAAATGCGCGCTCGCGGGTGCACAGATGTGCTCTCGCGTTGTTGTTTACCTCTCGTGGATCTGTTTTGCGCACTTGCTTCAGTCACGTGCTCGTGGATTTCGTGCGCGCGACTTTTGAGTCTATTTAAACGCCATACTTTGAGTGTCCAGAAAAATTGCTATGACATGAGAGCAGATATAAAACAATCACATAGCTGATAAAAAATGGAAACAGAGAGGGAGAATGCTTACTCTAGCTATCCAAAAGACAAGGCTAGAAATACAATTAGACACTCATTTTCACAATATACATCATTACAACAGTTAAATTTCATTTGATTTCCTGTTTCCAATGTATGAAGATCATACTCATGTGTGGTTTAGTGACATAGTCTGTTGACACTGAGTATGTTTTCATGGACACCAATAATCCGATTTTAATACGATTAAGACAATACTCTGATTAAGAGTCTACCATGTAAACAGTGATTTTTGATTAATTTAATCTGATTAAGGTCATAATCGTACTAAACAGAAATCGGATTAAGATGTGGCGTGTGCAGATTTTTGTCGTATTATTGAAGTGCAGTACATACATGTAAACACCGCAATCAAACTATTGCCGTTGTGTTGGATTTTTGCCGCATTTTGCAATAGGATAGTCTATACACACACGGCTGTTTGACACTATTCTCTGCACAGAGTCAGTGAAGGACCACAGACACCCGCATCATGTAATGCGGAGGTTTTTTTCCCATACAGCGTGCGGCATCAAATTGCATTTAAACAACACTCTTCCAGCAGTACATACTCGCATCCAATATCTCATTTGTCATGGGAGCATGCATGAAATATTCCTGAATGAAAGTGAAAATGCCAAAATGCAGTTAAAGTCGACAAATAAAAAATGAAACACCCGAAATTACATGAAACTCTGGATGAAATGTCGATAGCGCGGTGACGCAATGACGCGGAGCACAGACGCTCTTAACAATTCTGGAGGTCATTAATAATATAATAACACTAATACTGAAATGGTTACAGCATTTTAGAATGACCAAAACAACATTTCAGATGTTTTACAATGTGCTCATCCTGCTGGTTTGTCCATTTACACACATTTTTATCATCACATGATCTCTTATAACCAAATCACATGACCTTTTTTTAATGCGCATACTGGAATGTGTTCGGTAAAAGTGTTTCCATCGCAGTTTATGCGCATCTTTTCTTAGCGAATAAAACGTTTATCCTACTCAGTTATGCGCATACATTTTTTATGCGCATTTTCAAAATTTGTGCACATCTTAGCGTTTCCATCAACCGATTTTTTATGCGCATATCCAAAATGCGCATAAAAATAGGTGGATGGAAACGTAGCTACAGTCACCATCCACCACACATGTCAACAATCACCAGAGTTCTAATCACCCACACCTGCACCTGCAATCACCCACTCCCTATAAATACTCACCTCATTCAGTTAGTCACCGACTGGAATCGAAGTTGGATGGTCTCCGCTTCCTGAATCTTCTCCCTGTTGCTCCGATCTCTCCTGGGCTCCTTTGAGGCTTGCTTTCGGTATCTGTTAATGCAAATGACCGATTAAGGGAAATGACTTTTGTTACACTGGTGATTGCACTGAACTTAAACTCACCGCTTGGATGAGCGTGTGAGAGAGCCTTCAACCAGTTGCACCGCTCGCCTGTTTACCCACTGTTTGTGCATGTTCCACAATAAATACCCACAAAGTAATCCGAGCCTTCTCTCCTTTGTGTTTGTGACCATGACAATATTATTGTTTTATTCAGATTAAGGCAAATAATTTAATTACTGATGTAAATGTAGTCATTAGCTATGTTTCCATCCAAAAATGCGAATTAACTTCATGCGCAAAACTGGAATATCGCATAAAAGATGTGCGAATAAAGCAGCATTTCCATCCAACGAGTCAAAAGAACAAAATCGTCACTTCCTGATTAAATGGCGCCAAATATCAACAGTAAAAACGGAATTTGCTGAGGTAGGAGAAGCTGCGTGAATCTTTTCTTCATTTAATAAATGACTTGCGCCTCAGAAGGCAATGCTGACACGCAGTGAACGCGTGGTGGCGTTTGAAGACGTGAGACGCGGAGCACAGACGCTCTTAACAATTCTGGGGGTCATTAATAATTTAATAACACTAATACTGAAATGGTTCAGGCATTTTAGAATGACCAAAACAACATTTCAGATGTTTTACAATGTGCTCAGCCTGCTGGTTTGTCCATTTACAAACATTTTTTTTAATGCGCATACTGGAATTTGTTCGGTAAATGTGTTTCCATCGTAGTTTATGCGCATCTTTTCTAATCAAATAAAAAGTTTATCCTTCTCAGTTATGCGCATACATTTTTTTTGCGCATTTTCAAAATTTATGCGCATCTTAGTGTTTCCATCAACCGATTTTTTTTTTTTATGCGCATATCCAAAATGCGCATAAAAATAGGTGGATGGAAACTTAGCTAGTGAGGCTTTAGGGAAGGTCTGTGAGCCGGGACTCAAATATGGGTCACCCAAAATGTCATGACACAGATTGTTTTACACAAATTAATGTAAACCCTTTCAAGTTTTTAATGATGTCTTGCACATATCTGCATGACAAAACTGTTTCATTTAACTTATAACAATGGAGCCTATACAGCCAATAAATATGGAGCCTGACTTGTGTACTCATGCTGGTTACAGGAACGCCTCCTGTAGCCTGCATATAAAATCATTTGTACATCGAATAAGATATATGGAGTCACTCTGTGAAATGACCATACGGTTTAAAACATTGGTTCCTTAGTGGGAAATCTTTGGCTTCTGTTGGACAGTGCTGCAGAACAGAGCAAACTAAGCTCAAATGCCATTTCTGGTGCATTTCTAAGTGAACTGATACCTTACGAAAAACAAATATACAAATAATTGAAGATCCACTTGAATACTGGCGAATGCAGAAACATGTCCACCCACATCCAGCCAATCAAGTTCTTACTAGATATACTAGAAACTTCCTGACAGGTGTGTTGAAGCAAGTTGGAGCTAAACTCAGCAGGACACCGGCCCTCCAGGACTGAGTTTGGACACCGCTGGGTTAGGGGATAGAAAAAAAATGTAAATCCAATAAAGCCAGTCCAATTTATTTGGTGCATCTATGATTAATAATAATCAATATAATTAACATGTATTTTCAGACCACAATGGCAAAGGGAAGAAAGACATGGGGTCCGTTCTTCGTACGTGGATTACTCAACTTGATTTGGTTATTGACGATTTGACATGCTCCAGGATCATTTCGTTCTTCAAAACTCATCCGAGAGTTGTTGTCATAGCAACAGTTCTAGTTGCTCAAACCTGCTCTGGAGCAGCAGCTTATTTCATATAGACAGGATTAGATCGGGTCATTTCAATCAAAGGTAATACTGAATGTATGTACCAAATGCTGATATTTTCTTACAGTAGCAACCTATAGGTTGTATACACTTGGGAAAATAGTAAAATAGTTATATATACATTTATAATTTATAATAATTAATAATATTTAATATTAAATAATTAATAATATTTATGTTTATATACATATAAGTTTTAAAAAATATAGTAATAAAACTTATGCAATCTGCACTCCAAAATAAAAGTACAAAATGGGGTGGTTCTCCCCAAGGGGTTCAAAGAGAACATTTATTAATATGGACTTTTTAGATACAAACATGTACTATTTTAAGGTACCGACACAATTTGTATTGTATTATGTATTATCATGTATTATCATACACAATTTTACAATTTGTGTATGATAATAGACATGGCCAATATTCAACTGTTTGTTTGTTTGTTTGTTTTTAAAGGAATAATAATTGATGCAGTCATGCACGTTTTGACAGCTAATATGACAATGTTTTGATGCTTTGCAGAGGTTGCAGACACCTTTACCAATATCAAAATGCTTTTTTTTGATGCAAAATTAAAGTTCTACGATTAAGAAACTTGAATAGGCCTAGGCTATTATAATAAAGAAATTTCGCTCTAAATATAAAACTAAATAAATTGCTAAATACTCTCGACAACAAATGTACAAAGTTATTGCTTATCATATTTAACAAACCGTTTACTACGAAATGTATGTAATTTTGCTCACATGAATAACTGAATATTAATCAGATGATGTCATTACGCTGCTGTGCCGTCAGCCAATCATTGCATTGCTGATCATGATTTCGAGGATTGATAGATCTGTTCTTCACAACACATGCAGCGATCTCAGATCAGTTCATCCAGACATCCAGATGTTCAATTACCCACGGTTCAATCATCCAAATCCAAGAACATTTTACCATTCTGCATGAATCAAGATGACTTTGGCACTTTATTGTGAAATGTTCTGAAATTCTACACCCACCCAACCTACCCTTTTGTTATGATTGGCTTTGATTACAAACTAATTTTCTCACTATTCAAAAGAGAATGAAGAATGAATGGAAAAGTATGTATATAGCATGATTTCTGGACCTTAAGAGCTTGTTGATTTAAAGAGCCTCTATTTTGCATTATAAAAGGTAATATTGTGGTTTTGGGGGTCTCCAACAACAGGCTGATGTGCATGCAAGGTCAAAAAACACTTTCATTGTCTTATAATATGCATTTATTTTTACCTAATTATCCCAACGACTCCCATATAATTTGTTCAGCGATTCATTTGTTCCCAAACCCCTCCTTAGCGCGAAGCTAATCTGTGCTAATTGGTTCGATGACCCAGTCTGTTGTGATTGGTCGACTGGGTTCAGCACGAGGCAAGCAATGCAGTTAAACACCGGCATATTACTCTACTCTTAATCCTATCCCCAAGTAATAACAATGACACATTCAGTATTAATCCACACAGTGGCAAAAGTTGAACTATTTTGAAAATTGACCGCGCGTGTGGGGAACAGCTGATGATGACCATAGCAAAGGCAAATGGTAGAGGATCGCGAGTTAAGAAACGCATTTAAATCGGTAAAGGAAGAAGCACATGTCGTGTTTTCAACGTGGTTTTGGACGCAATATGTGAATAGCCCATAAAGATTTAACCTGAGAGATACAGTACAAGCACTGATCTATAATAGATGAGTGATTACATTACAACACACAATTAAACACATATTTTGCAAACTACCAAAGACGAGGCAACAATTTTAATTACACTTACATGTTATGATCCGGAGGAAGAAGAAACTGGTCCATATGAACTGTAGCAATTACTGATCAGTCCCGTGATCCCCTGCACTCCGCTAGTGTCTGAAGGGAAAGGCGCGTTCACGTTTTGAACCGGCACTTTATATTTGATGATGTACCGAACGTTGTTGCGTTCAAGCAAAAGATCCAAACCCAACACGATTCATTTATTCAACTCTAAGTCGACTATTTTGTTAAAGAATCAATAGTTTTAAGCACTGTGCACTTTCAGATTTAAACCTCAGCTGGATGTTTCCATTTACTTAGTGCTGTGTTAAACACTGCATGGAAGCTCATCTTCAAAAACCCATACTTTAAGTTATAGTAAACGAAATGAAACTTGTTTTTCTATATATGCGTTATTGATTTTATTGTTTCTTTGTGTAGTTTCACGGTGCTATGCAACTAAAGTTTAATGCTCTTCATGAGCAAAAGAAAGAAAAAAATCACCTATTGATTTATGGATGACAAAGGGAAGCTACAAGCATTCTGGTGCACTCTTTTTCGGGAAAGAAATGTTGAGGTGGATTTTTCCTGTGAAGCAGCTAAAAATACTTCATTATGAGGAACAGCCTCGACTCTTGACCACATTCAAATGAACACACTTCTAAAGAAGTACTGAAACACAGCTAAAATATGGCAAACAAAGAGACATACTGAATGATATGATTAAAAATAAAATAATCACATAGTTTTAAGTATATAAGATAAAGGGAACCAGAGAGAGAGAGGGAGAGATAATACTTAGCTATGTCAGAAATACAGTACAGTTACAACATTTATATTTCACATTTTTGAGTGGAACGAAATGTCGTGTCTCACAGGACAATGGTGCTACATAGAATAATCATAAACACAAACAAGCAGGCCGAAGCAGCCCACGAACCTCTGCTGTCATCCATGGCTTCTGGTTTGCACGTGTAGTGATAGTTTTGGTGACTGTAACATCATCAATGCACTTTTTGATATAGGCATTGACAGTTTCAGTGTATTCATCCAGGTCTGTGTGGTTGTTGTAGGTGGCTTTCTCTTTAAACATGTTCCAGTCTGTGCACTGAAAGCAGTCTTGTAGTGTTACTGTAGCATTTTCTGGCCAGATTGTGATGGGTTTCTGAACCGGTTTGGTGAGTTTTAGAAGTGGCTGGTATGCTGGGATTAGCATAACAGAGATGTGGTCCAAGTATCCGAGGTGGGGGCGGGCCTCGGCTTTGTACGCGTTCTTGTTTGTTGTGTAAACAAAGTCCAACGTGTTGCTTCCCCTTGTTGCAACGATCACATGTTGGTAAAACTTTGACTTCAAGTTTCCATGATTGAAGTCGCCGGCTATTATGAAAAATGCTTCAATCAGAGTATTGTCTTAATCCTATTAAAATCAGAGCATTGATGTCCATGTAAACATACTCATTGTCACATGTCCTGGCAGATAGAACTGTAAAATAGTGATGGGTCCTTCTTGAACGATTCGTTCATTTTGAACAAATCTTTTGTATGACTCGAGAATGATGAGTCCTCTCAGGGAGTGATTCGTTCATTTACGCAAGCCCACATTTGTGCAGGTGGAGGAGAGGATTAGTTCATTTTTCGAGTCATTTCATTTGTTCATCACGTGAAAGACAAAAGCCAGGCATATGCATTTAGAGCTGGAAAAAAGATTTGATGCTTTCATTTCTCTAGTGTGCTTTAATATATACATATAATAATGAGCCATGGTCGTCCCAAGCTTAAACAAACCTTGTCATTGTCTTGATCAACAGCGACAAAGCCAAGAAGAAGAGCAGAATCTACACTGTGCCCAGTAGTTGTTCACAAGGCCGTCTAAAGTGCGAGCGGTTTTGCTTTCTCGCTTGCGCTCGCCGCACGTCTATATTTGAAATAACAAACTTCTTGAGCTTATGATAATAACGTGCACGTGATTATTGAAGTGCTTCTGACATTAAAGACACAGATGAGAGGTTTGCACTGACTGTGGGCTATATTGCGTGTTGTTTTTGAAGCCAAATAAGGACTAAATGTTTGCTGTGTGTAATTGTTCTGTAATTGGTAACATATCGGAGACTGTAAGGGGCTGTATGTGTTCATATATGTTGCATTCATTTATTTAGTTATAATCAAATCATGTTCATAGTTTCATGTTCATATTTAGTTATAATCAAATCATGTTCATAGTAAGGTTATTGATGAACATTTATACACAAGTATTTATGTGTATAAAGCATCTGTTTTGTGAGAAGTGCTTCTCATATGATATGTGAACGACCCGTACCAACTCCATTGGTACCCTTTTGGCAGTGGAAACGCAAGCCTGATAAAGGTGACCCGTACCGACCCGTACTGTACCACTCAGTGGAAACGGGCCATCAGTTTCATTTGGATGTTTAGGTAGGGGATATTTTTTTTGTTTATTATTTTTCCGTGGGTCCTCTCCGAGGTATTTGGCTTCACATTTGGGGTGTTTAAAAAAGAAAAAAACAGACAAATAAACGGACCTGACTCCAGGGTAGACAAGGGTTGTAACACCTGGAGGTCTTCCTATGCATGTGTAATGGATGTCCTTCTGCGTTGTGTTAGTTGATGGTAATAAGAAAAGAATCCATACAGTAAAGTAGTTGAACTGGAATTTATTTCTCGTATCACTCCTGTATCAAAACGCATATGTAAAAGACATCAGGTCAATAAATCTTCACAGCACTGCAATGTCTGTCTGTCAGACGCCATCTCACAAAGTGAGCGCATGGGCACAATAACCATGTTAAAAATGAATAAAAACAATACATAAAGTAAATTAAATTGTGTTTTGTAGCATACCTGTATCAAAAAGCATAAGTAAAAGACATCAGGTCAATAAACCTTCACAGCACTGCAATGTCTGTTGATCAGTACACAATTTTTAAACTCATTTGTTTTCATTTTTCAAGAGAAATAAAGAAATGCTACATAAACCTGCTCAAAAATAAATATAAAATGTCAAACCTATTTAAATTAATCCCTAAATCCACATTTTACATGTAACATACAATTTATATATGTAACGAAAATAATTACCAAAATAATAAAATAGACAAATACAGAATTTAATTTGGATTAACCATTGTGCTCATTAAGCTTTACTTATAAGTCACGTTCTACACTCAAATCCGATCAACATATGTTTCCCTCACAATAATGATACGATATTTAACCTTATTTAAAACACTGAATAATCTAAACATCCATATTTATTGAATAATACCGATATTTATAAGAGGAGCTGTAAAACTGTAACTGTAAAATCTGTCAGACGCCATCTCACAAAGTGAGCGCGCACCGGAAACCACGTCAGCTATCATCTCGTGCCTACGCGATAATATTTACTTATATTATTTTTCATATGTACGTAAAGAGAACACAATCAAAACTTTAAACATTGAAACATGTATAACAAAAACTATTAAAAGAAAAGGAAATTAATAAAATATTGTTCATATTGTCCATTTCCTTTAGATCGTCTTTCAAAATAAAATACCCTCCAGATAACGAATATGAACCAATAATCTAGTGCAATAACATACACACGCCACACATGCAAATCAGCAAACATGAGAAATGCTCAATGATTTCCTCAAATAAATAGTTGAGCATGTTTTTTTCTGTTGTCTTTGCACATGTTTGTTGTTGTCCTTTATATCGACATAACAGAGTAGATACTGTGCTTATGAATGCAAAATGCATCTTAAAATTTGTGTTTTCGGGTGCAAAAAACGTTATTATATAATAATTGAGAGTGAAAAAAAAACATGAAAAGCAAATGTTGAGGTGGATTTTTCTTGTGAAGCTTTTATAGAAATACCGTGCGAAATATAGACTCGACTCTTGACCATATTCAAATCAACAAACTTCCAAAGAAGTACAGAAACAATGAACAACACAGAGAAAAAATGTGTAATGATACCTGGATGAGGAAGAAAAATTAAAGTAATAAGCAAATAATGTGACGTGATGAATGACGGATGAGAGCAGATATAGAATAATCATAGTCTGAAGCTGCAGACAGAAACACCAGACTGAGGACAGAAACACACCACCTCTGAAGTAAGAACACACATCTACGTTATTTATACACATAGACTGCAGACATAATAATGGAAATTGTGAATTGTGTCATGCTGCTTAAATGCTTTTTTCTAGCATTTTACTCCAAACCTAATGAGGGTTTGTGTTTTTTTTTTAATGTTTTTCTTCCTCAGAAATGGCTCAAACTGTATATTTCCTCCTCATTGGTGAGTGTGTTTGCAGTTTTATTTATGGTTTATAGTTTCATTAGGTTTGACTCTGTTCATTAAAGCAAAGTGTCTCTTTCACAGCTCTCTGCTCCGTATCTGAATGTGTTCAGCGTCAGTATCACTTTATAAATGAGGAGAAGAACTGGGCTGAAGCTCAGAGATACTGCAGAGAGAAATACACAGATCTGGCCACCGCTGACAACATGAATGACATGATCCAGCTGATGAAGAGTGTGAATAATTATCAGAATATCTGGATTGGTCTTCACAAGACGAGTGTTTATCAATGGCGTCTGTCTTCAGGTGATCCTGCGCTCTTTCTGAACTGGGCATCTGGACAATCAAACGGCAGTGATAATTGTGGTACAATAAAAAATGGACAGTGGTTTGCTGAGGCATGCAATAACACATTTTTCTTCATCTGCTACAACAGTGAGTACAAACCTCTACAGTGACAAACTTTCATTTAACAAAGTATGCTTCATTTGAAAATTGAAATGTGACAATAGTAAAAATTATAAAACACTCCAAAACAAAAAATTATATTTGTCAAGTCAAATCTACTTTGTAATGTGGCAGGTATTTCTGACAACCTACTATTATCTCAAAGGCAAACAGAAAAAGTGATGTTGAATTATAATTCCACAGGCTATAGTTTCAGTACTTAAAATAGTAATATTTATAATCAACATAAAATCATAATAACACAACTCTTCAAAACACAGGCTTTTATTAAATTTTAAGTTTGCATACAGCAGAAGAATAAACTAATAAAATAATGTTTTAATTGATTTTCTTAAAGTGAGCAGAGGACTGGTGTTTGTCAATCAGACGATGAACTGGAGAGATGCTCAGAGTTACTGCAGACAGAATCACACTGATCTGGTCAGTGTGAGGAACCAGAATGAGAGTCAACAGCTGGAGAAGTTCATTAATGACAGAAACTCATCTGGATCTGCAGTCTGGATAGGTCTGTTCAGAGACCCATGGCAGTGGTCAGATCAGAGTAACTATTCATTCAGATACTGGGCTCCTAATTTTCAAGATGTTGCAGACAGTGCAGCGATTCAACCAAACACACAGGGACAATGGGGTGACTACTTTAGTATTTACCACCAGTTTCCTTTTGTGTGTCATGAAGGTGAGCAGATCCTCCAAACACACTCAATCCATCAGCAGCTCCAGATCTCTTAAAGTCGACTCTACATGTCTGACATGACAAATTCCTCCACAGTGTTTGTTCTGCATGTTGTTTTTGATCAGTCTCTCTCTAGTTTCTGCTTGTGCTTTGTTTTGTGTCCAGATAAACTGATTGTGATCCAGCAGAATCTGTCGTGGTCTGAAGCTCTGAGATACTGCAGACAGAATCATGTGGATCTGGTCTCGGTTCATTCAGTGGAGATGCAGTATGAGGTGATGAACGTGGTTAAACTGGCGTCTACTGAGGCGGTGTGGTTGGGTTTACGTCACTCCTGTGCTTTGGGCATCTGGTTCTGGGTGAGTGGAGACACCGTGTGCTATCAGAACTGGGCTCCAGGGAACGGCACATCAGAGGAGGACTGTGAGCCCACAGTGAGATCTGGAGCAGTTCAATCTGGAGGAGATCAGACCTGGATCAGCCGTCCTGAAACTGACAGACTCAACTTCATCTGCAGAAACTACTGAGAGTGAAGGAGCTTTGTTTTTTGATTATGTTTCAAATAATTAATGATTATTTTTATGTACTGTTTTTTTATTTTTATAGAGTAGTGTTTATTTAAAATGCATAATGGAAAATTCTGTTATTTTAACACATACTGTATGTAACATTTATTTGGTCATTTAAAATACTAATGTGCTCTGTATGTATTTTTTGAAGAGCCCATGTGTTGTGATCGCCAGCGGTGTTGTCTCAGCTGGAGATTGCTTCCTGTATTCCTGCCGAACTACATCTCCCAGAAGTCAGTCCACCAATCAACTCCTGCCACAGCTGACAATAATCTGGACACACATATACACACAGCTGAAGCTCAAATCATTGATTACGCGGACTATTTATACACCTCTCTTTCACTCACACTTTGCTGAGTCTTGTTAAACAGCATTTCTAAGAGTTTCCTTGTCCTGCATGACCATCTTTTTGACCTATGTTTTGTTTATCGTTCATGTTGTTTTGCGGCCTGTCCTGACCATTCGCCTGTTTATATCTACAACTCTCTTGATTATTATTATTATTATTATTATTACACCATGGACTCAACATACATTTTTATCTCTGGTTTTAAGGTACATTAAAAACCTCAGTCAATTGGAAAGTAGAAAATCAACAATGGTTCAATAATTGGTCTCAAAGCATACTAGACATTAAAAAAATGAAGTAAACAAGTCATGTGCGTTGATTTCATGCCATGGTTTTCTGGTAGTGTGGTGACTTTCTTCTTACTGCTGTGTTTTGTATTAGTCATACTTGGTCACACTTTATTTTGATGGTCCGTTTGTTGAATTTAAGTTGCATTGCATCTACATGCCAGCTAATTCTCATTAGATTATAAGTAGACTGTTAGGTTGGGGTTAGGGTTAGTGTAAGTTGACATGTACTTGCAAAGTTTCTTATAGTCTGTTAAATGTCTGTTGAAGGAGCAGTATCAGCAGATATTAAGCAGACAGTCTACTAATACTCAAATGGACCATCAAAATAAAGTGTTACCCATATCTTTACAACTTGTTTTAAAATGTAATCGTCTGCATCAATCTCTTAATATTGTGCATGTGCCTCCATAAAATACTATTTTGTTTTGTTTTTTAGATTGTACCAAAAAGTCTTGCATCATGTATGCATGTTGAACCACTCAGATGAGTGTTCAGCATATCATCACCTCAAATAAACTCATTTAAACATGGCTAATGATCATTGTTTAATAATAATTTAATACCACATTTTAAAATTCACATCAAAACAATGTTCACATCCAAGAAACAATATGTTCACAGAAAAAGAACAGAAAGCCTGCATGACTGAATCATAATATTCATTCAATTCCTTCGGCTTACTCCCTTATTTATCAGGGGTCGCCACAGCGGAATGAACCGCCAGCTATTCCAGCATGTTTTACGTAGAGGATGCCCTTCCAGCCACAACCCATCACTGGGAAACACCCATACACTACGGCCAATTTAGTTTGTTCAATTGACCTATAGCGCATGTGTGTGGACTGTCGGGGAAACTGAAGCACCTGGAGGAAACCCACACCAACACGGGTAGAACATGCAAACTCCACACAGAAATGCCAACTGGCCCAGCCGAGACTCGAACCAGTGACCTTCTTGCTGTGAGGCGACAGTGCTAACCACTGAGACACCGTGCCGCCTGAATCGTAACATGTACAATCATGTACAATTTCAGAAAAATGCTGATGCAAAAAACAAAAAAAGAGTTCGCTTCGTCCCTTTATTAATCAGGGGTCGCCACAGCGGAATGAACCGCCAACTTATCCAGCATATGTTTTACGCAGCGAATGCCCTTCCAGCTGCAACCCATCACTGGGAAACATCTATACACACTCATTCCAGGCTTGAACCAGCGACCTTCTTGCTGTGAGGCGAATGTGCTACCTACTGCGCCACCGTGACGCCCTAATCTGATATTAATGTAATGAAAATGACAGATCTTATCTTAAATATTTTATTTTAGAAAACAGAATCTGGACCTTACATCTCATTCAAATGAATATACTTCCAAAGAACTACAGAAATAATGACTAACATAGAACAAAATATGCAAATACACATGGATGTGGAAATACAACAGAAAAAGGCCTTTGTTTAGAGTAATAAGCAAAAAATGTGAATGACGAATGAGAGCAGATATGGAATAATCACATAATCTGAAGCTGCAGACAGAAACACACCACCTCTGAAGTAAGACCAACTCACATGTTCATTCTTGTTCTTGCATAATGATTGTGAATTTTTTCAATGCGTCTGATATTATTTTTATGCACATTCATGTTTACTCCGAGATGAATATCAGTATTTATGTTTTTCAATGTATTTTTTCTTCAGAAATGGCCCAAACTCCATATTTCTCGCTTCTCCTCATTGGTGAGTGTGTTTGTAGTTCTATTCATGGTTTATAGCTTCATTAGGTTTGACTCTGTTCTGAAAAGCATTAAAGCAAAGTGTCTCTTTCACAGCTCTCTGCTCCGTATCTGAATGTGTTCAGCGTCAGTATCACTTTATAAATGAGGGGAAGAACTGGACTGCAGCTCAGAGATACTGCAGAGAGAATTACACAGATCTGGCCACCGTTGACAACATGAACGACATGATCCAGCTGATGAAGAGTGTGAATGATGTACGTCTCTGGATTGGTCTGCAGAGGAAATGGCAGTGGTCTTCAGGTGATCCTGCACTCTTTCTAAACTGGGGATATAATCAACCAGATGGCAGAAATTTGTGTGCATTTATGAAAAATGGAAAGTGGTATGATGGGAAATGTAGTGACTCCTGGATCTTTGTCTGCTACAACAGTGAGTACAAACGCTTATAAAAACACTTTGAATTGAAACAACAATTGAAATGTGACGCAAAACCACTTTGTGAATTGTTGGACTTCAAAGGGTCCAGAGCATGTTCAAAAATGGGTTCGGAGTCAATCAGTCAAAATTACAAGTTTTATTTCACTTAAGCAGAAAAGAAACCAAGAGTAACAGATACAGCGCTGTAGGGGCTCTCTCCGACTATCTGCTTTTTAAACATCATTTTTATATGTTCCAGCTAGTACTTCCTATCTGACTCCATCTTACATCACTGTTGCTGGGCAGATTGCAAGTTCTATCTGACTTTTTAACAGTTGACCTGACCTTTTAAATAGATGTTTCTTCATAACACGTACACACAGCTCACACATCCTGTAATTTGCAAAATTCTCTGCACTTTTCATGAACCCATACCAGATAACAGGATGTGCTGCTCTCAGCAGTCCGCAGCACTTCTCTATTCTGTGCACAGCATAACAGTGAACCCTTCAAACAGTTTTACAGTAATTAACACTTCATAAGTTGATTATCATAGCCTTCTTATATATGGAAAACATATGAAAGTTTTATTTTAACTAAAAAACACGACAAATCTTGTGGCAGATATTTCTGACAAATCTACTTTTAACTGACAGGTAAACAGTGTAGGGTTCCATTTTATCAGCCAACGACACAATTCGATGAATGGTCAAAGGTTAATTGCATGTAAGCCTTTTCTAGTGCTACTGAAAAGAATTCTGTTATTTATTAGAATTTATTTATATATTTTTTCCAGCTGCAAATTTAATCTGACTCCAATTTTAAGTGACCGTTAGATTTAGACTGTACAGGTGCTGGTCATATAATATTAAAAACAATAATAATACATTTTATTTATAATGCGCTTTTCTCAGATCCAAAGTGCTTACAAAACAACAAAGCACAATAAAACAATTTCAAGAGTTCGCACTTTGATAATGCTCGACTATAATAGCAGATTTGGCATGCTGTCCCAGGAGAGAACCCTGAGCTCGGAGATAGATGAGCCCAAGGTTCCCGCCTGGTCAATGAGCATTAGGAGGGATACGAGATCAGGTGTTTCTCGAGAGCCCCCCCTAGGTTCTAATTAATTCGGTATGTGCGTGTTAAGTGCTTGTGACTGTTATTACAATTCGTTTATATGCATGTTTTTTAGATTGTGGGAGGAAACCGGAGTACCCGGGGAAAACACGGGGAGAACATGCAAACTCCGCTCAGAGAGTACCAACTGGCTCAAATAGTGCTTGAAATTTGGCTCTCTCGTTGTGGGGCAGCAGTGCCAGCCACTAAGTCACCGTGTCGCCCGAATATGAAATTAGAGGAGGAGGAGAGGGGAATGATAGAGAGGTGGGAGGGGGGGGGGTTCCAAAAATGAAGATAGGGAATGAAATTTAGGCAGGATATTTATAGTGATTCGTAATGATCTGATAGGTTAGCTAATGATTAGCGATAGGTATCAGCTGTAGTCGTTCATATCACATGCTCCTCTAGAAATTAGTTTGTGAAACTTCACAAAGAATACAGTAAAAAAAACACAGTGAGAATAAAAAAGATATCACAAATTAAAAACAGTCCTAAAAAGATGAGTTTTAAGTAGCTTCTTAAAACAGTCCAAGGAACCAGCATTCCATAGTTTGGGTGCACGGTAAGAGAATGCCCTATCTCACATTGTGAGTTTACAACGAGGCTGAAACAGTGTAGGACCCGAAGCAGAGTGTAAACAGCGAGAGACAGAAGAAATAGATATCAAATCAAAAATGTAATCGGGAGCAGAGCCATGAACCACTTTATATATAAAATCGATGTCTTAAAATCAATACGAGACTTAACGGGCAGCCAGTGAAGCTGTTGGAGTACAGAAGTAATGTGAGACCGAGATAATGTTAAAGTCAACACATATGCAGCAGAATTTTGGATGTATTGTAAAATCTTGAGAGAATTAGCTGGTAACCCTACAAACAGAGAATTACAAAAATCCAAGCGAGATGTGATAAAAGCACGGACAAGTCTTTCAGCATCTGGCCTCAAGAGGAAAGGAGGGATGCGGGCTATATTTCGAAGATGATAAAAGGTCGTTTTAGTTAAATGTTTAAAATGAGCATCAAGGAGAACACCAAGATTACGCACCTGGTTAGAAGGTGATAAGACAGACCCATCAACTGTTAACGTGAATTTACTACACCTCTTGATGTTAGAAGGAGTGCCAATAAATAAAATCTTGGTTTCAGTTTTACTATTCAGTTTAAGATAATTATGTTGCATCCAGGCTTTAATTTCAACTAAACAAGCATTAAGCCACGACATTGATGCCGATACATTGGGAGAAGTACTAATATAGATCTGCGTGTCATCGGCATAGCAATGATATCCAATACCAAATTTTTGCAAGATTTGACCAATAGGCAACATACAAATACTAAAGAGAAGTGAACCAAGTACTGACCCTTGGGGGACACCATGACATAGAGGAACAGTCAGCGATCTGTGACCCCCCACATAGATAAACTGTGAACGTCCAGAAAGATAGGATTTAAACCAGCTTAACACAATCCCCTCTACACCATATAATTAGAATATCTTCAAAAAGTTTATTTATTTCACTAATTCCATTCAAGAAGTGAAATTTGTACAATGTATAAATTCATTTCACACAGACTGATATATCTCCAGTGTTAATTTTTTTTAATTTTGATGACAACTAATGAAAACCCCAAATTCAGTATCTCTGAAAATTTGAATATCACTTAAGATCAATACAAAGGAAGGATTTTTAGACATCTTGGCCAACTGAAAAGTATGAAAATGAAAAGTATGAGCATTCACAGCACTCAATACCTAGTTGGGGCTCTTATTGCCTGAATTACTGCAGCATTGTGCCATGGAGTGGATCAGTCTGTGGCACTGTTCAGATGTTATGAGAGCCCAGGTTGCTCTGATGGCCTTCAGCTCTTCTGCATTGGGTCTGGCAAATTGCATCTTCCTCTTCACAATACCCCATAGATTTTCTATGGGATTAAGGTCAGGCATGTTTGCTGGCCAATTAAGAACAGTGATACCATGGTCCTTAAAGAAGGTACTGGTCGCTTTGGCACTGTGTGCAGGTGCCAAGTCCTTTTGAAAAATGAAATCTGCATCTCCATAAAGTTGGTCAGCAGCAGGAAGCATGACGTGCTCTAAAACAGTGGTCCTCAACCACCGGGCTGCGGACCGGTACCGATCTGTGGATCAATTGGTACCGGGCCGCACAAGAAATCGTTAATTATGTCAGTTTTATTTATTATCTGAGTCTGAACGATCTTTTATTTTGAAAAGTCTTTTATTTTGAAAAATGACCATATTCTCTCGGTTACATCTCGGTCCCTTTGAGCGCCCAAATTTAACCCACAAGCAGCAAAATGAGTAAGATAGTCGGCTGTTCACAGAGCTCTGTTTTTTGAAAGTTTCTTTGCAACGAGGAAAAGGCCCGATTAAGGACCCACAAACCCGCAACCCATTTGTCAAGAATTGACCGATCAGCTTCATGCTTTGTATGTAAAGTGAACATTTCGGTAGACTAATTATCACAAACACAGAACACCCAAACACTGCAGTGCTTTGTAATTTTTTCCTTAAATATAACTTGTATCAGAGCACTCTGTGTGTAGTGGTTCTTGAAGCACTGACTCCAGCTGCAGTCCACTCTTTGTGAATCTCCCCCACATTTTTGAATGGCTTTTGTTTCTCAGTACTCTCCTTCACCTCTCTATTAATGTGCTTGGACACAGAGCTCTGTGAACAGCCGACTTCTTTTACAATGACCTTTTGTGTCTTGCCCTCCTTGTGCAAGGTGTCAATGGTCGTCTTTTGGACAACTGTCAAATCAGCCGTCTTCCCCATGATTGTGTAGCCTACAGAACTAGACTGAGAGACCATTTAAAGGCCTTAGCAGGTGTTTTAGTTAATTAGCTGATTAAAGTGTGGCACCAAGTTGCTTCAATACTGAACTTTTTCACAATATTCGAATTTTCTGGGATACTGAATTTGGGATTTTCATTAGTTGTCATCAACACTAAAAGAAAAAAAACACTTGAAATATATCAGTCTGTGTGCAATGAGTGTATACGTTATACTTGAATGGAATTAGTGAAATAAATCAACTTTTTGAAGATATTCTAATTATATGACCATCACCTGTATTTCTCAATAGGATTGCATCACATTTGTCATGCAAAAATCAATTTAGTGTTTTGATTTATATCTGATCCTATACTCTTCAATTATACGTTCATTAGGGACCAAACGCCACTTAGAGTTTCATGTCCCAGGTTTGCGTGTTAATACCTCTTAGTCGGGTTGCCTCCTCCTCACTAATGCTAAAAATTTAATAAATTTATTCCAACTTGCTAATATCAGTGATAAACAGAAATCGAATAGTCTCCGAGCTGAATGCCGACTGCTCCAAACAGTCGTGTGTGATTCATTTGGATATTATGTATACAGATCAAGGTAGCAAAAGCCTCCACATAATCTACTGGATATAATTTCAGGAGAATTCAGAATGAATCAAAACTTAACACTTTATTTTCCAGATGAAAGTGCATCATGCCAATTACAGAATCAAACAATAAAAGCCAATTCAGAAGTAAATGCACATCAATTACTCAAAGATAAATCTAAGAGTATAGATGGATGGTCAAGTCCAAATTATACATAGCGTTGAACTTGAGAGCTCTGCATTACAGGCCAGTCTGGATACAGACTCGTGTGCTGACACATTTATAATTTCTCCTTAAATACCCAATGAGAGCAATGGATGGTTCTTTTGTTAGAGTTAGAAAACGTGACTCATCTGTTTGGGGTTAAAACAAAGGTTATCAAAGGGAACCAAACCTCATTATCTGTCACACCTGAATATTTATGTTTGCTTTGCAATACCAAAGGTGCAAGAAAGTGTCAAAGGCTGTCCTGGGCCCTTTCTTGCATGTCCTGTTCTTTAGATTCCAGAGTTTTTATTGCAGGGCACATTTAAGTCTGAGTAAAATCCATCCCTACAACGGGAAAATAAAAAACCCACAGATTTTCTTATACTTTCACCACTGCCTCTGTTCACATTCAAAGCATAATAAGAATGAATTGATAAACTAATGTTTCCATTGTTTTTCACGAAGTGAGCACAGGACTGGTGTTTGTCGATCAGACGATGAGCTGGAGAGATGCTCAGAGTTACTGCAGACAGAATCACATTGATCTGGTCAGTGTGAGGAACCAGAATGAGAGTCAACAGCTGGAGAAGTTCATTAATGACAGAAACTCATCTGGATCTGAAGTCTGGATCGGTCTGTTCGGTGACTCATGGCAGTGGTCAGATCAGAGCAACTCCTCATTCAGAAACTGGTTGACTGGCGAACCAAATAATAATGGAGGTAATGAAAACTGTATAGTGCTAAAGGAGAACACTCAGGGACATTGGGCAGACATCTCTTGTGATTACCAGTATGCTTTCGTGTGTCATGAAGGTGAGCAGATCCTCTAAACACACTTAATCCATCATCATCTCCAGATCTCTTAAAGTTGACTCTACATGTCTGACATGACAAATTCCTCCACAGTGTTTGTTCTGCATGTTGTTTTTGATCAGTCTCTCTCTAGTTTCTGCTTGTGCTTTGTTTTGTGTCCAGATAAACTGATTGTGATCCAGCAGAATCTGTCGTGGTCTGAAGCTCTGAGATACTGCAGACAGAATCATGTGGATCTGGTCTCGGTTCAGTCAGTGGAGATGCAGCGTCGTGTGATGAACGTGGTTAAACTGGCGTCTACTGAGGCGGTGTGGTTGGGTTTACACAACTTCTGCAGCATGAACATGTGGCTCTGGCTGAATGGAGACATGGTGTGCTATCAGAACTGGGCTCCAGGGAACGGCAGCACACCGGAAAACTGCAAACTGGAGAAGAGAAAAGGAGCAGTTCAGTCTGGAGGAGATCAGACCTGGATCAGCCTTCCTGAATCTCACAGACTCAACTTCATCTGCACTAACTACTGAGAGAAAAAGACTTGTATATGTTTGTTTAAAATAATCAATGTTTTTTTGTACTGTTTTTATAATATAGCATACTGAACACTTAAAAGAATGAAGTAAACAAGTGACAGCTCCTAAATTATGGAAGGCATCACCTGAGTCTTTTAGTACTGCTGTTTCCTTAGACTGCTTTAAGACACTTTTTAGTAAAGCATATAATTTGTGATGCATCACTGTCATTTTAATCAAATTTGTCATTTTAGGTTATTTATTGTTTTTACTGATTATTGCGGTCTGACTTATTATTGTGATTTTACTAAGTTTTTTTACTCTGTTTTTAACACACCAAAAAATTGGTAAACTAGAGTTACACTTGGACTAACTTAGACTAGACTTGTATCCTCATTTGTGAATTGTTTTTAATAAAAATATATGCTAAATCAGGGATGCCCAAACTTTTTCTTATAAAGGGCCAAAAACCAAACTAGATTGAGGCTTGTGGGCCGAAGGTAAATATAGTTGCCATGGGTACTTCATAATTAATTTAATAATATTTAAAAATAACTAGAAACATTGCTTTGTATTAACTAATGCAGTATATACTGTTCTGTTTGTTTTTATGAACTTATTACAGTAAAACGATCTCATTTATAACAGAATGGAGTTACGCTAGTCAAGCTGCACCAGTTTTTGTCTTGATTTGCAGGCAGATGTCTTCTTGTCCTCTATCTGTCGAGTGACAGTATTTACATTTTTACAAAGTATTTATTTACATATTTACAATTAACATTTAAATGAAAATTTTAATTTCAGTTGGCTTTTTTGTAGCTCAGCAATAAAACAAACCAACAAAAAAGATTATTTTAAACTAGAAATGACAATCTCTGTTAAAATCATTCGCCCCAACCCTGCCCATCATTCGTATTCCTTTCTCATGGGATGTTGGGCCAAATCAAAGTTTACAATGGGCCAACTTTGGTCCGCGGGCCCTAGTTTGGACATCTACGTTAATTTAATGGTATACAGAGACTCATATATATATAAGCTCATATGTAATATATTTTTGTAAAACGTCTAAATATATTTGCTCATTTAAAAAATATATATTATTTAGCTAAAATTACTTTTGTAATGGATTATGGGTAAAATAATTATATAAATCATCTAAACTAATTACAATAAATCTTCACTAAACCAGATTTTTATTTTTACAATATAGTGACCTATTAATTAGAGCAAGATAACAAATGCAGTGTCTTTATTTTCTTAGTGATGTCATTTTCTATGGAAGTCTTAAGAGGCCATGCATTAAAATATTTTTTCTCTCGTTTTCTCGTGATCTCGACATAACTCGTTTTCTCGTGATCTCGACATA
>CAIGQV010000818.1:34824390-34834539 GCA_903798115.1 Danio jaintianensis | reverse complement strand
TGTTTTCTCGTGATAACGACTTAATTTTCTCGTGATCTCGACATAACAAAAAGTTATGTCGTGATCACAACTTATTTTTTTGCTTTTATTTATTTATGCATTATTCATTATTATTATTATTATTAATATCTGGCCAATGTATGGCCTTGCCAACTTTTTGTTATGTCGAGATCACGAGAAAATTAAGTCGTTATCACAAGAAAACTTTTTGTTATGTCGAGATCACAAGATAATTAAGTCGTTATCACACAAAACAAGAGAGAAAAAATATTTTAATGCGTGGCCTCTTAGGACTTCCGTACTTTTCTCAAAGTTGATTGGTGGAATCTTGGTGTATGAATGCTAAACTAGAACATAACCAGCCTGTTACCATGGCAATAAAGAGCAATTAAACAGTTACCTCCATGGTACCTAAAACCCAGGATTGATGCGAAATAGACTGAAACTTAAATAGTTAACCAGCTAATCATGGTACAGACCCCTGATCCATCAACATGCATATTATTGGGTGAAAAAGAGAAGGAAAACTGCCACAAATATAACGATTCAACTGCAGTCTCATCTGAAGTCACTACATTTACTTGCAGCTTTATGGTAGAAATTACTGGGGGGCAGATGTACAAAACCAGTGACGAGGGATAAATTCAGTCCAAGGTGTTTATTTAAGTGTAAAAAAACAACTCTTTTTTTTTTTTTTTTTTATATAAAATTATATACAGAATTTACGGAGTCAATGTGTGTTCTGGCTATGCCAACAGTTAGGCCCAAACACAACAACTATCCACACAAGGAAAAACTTCCTAAAATGGCCTCTCTCTCTCTGGATTTTGTTTAGGTGCATACCGTCACCTACGGTACCGGGATATGCAGTTTCAGGGGTTCATGTACACTGTATGGTTAACAAAAAGAACATCCCATCACCTACAGTTGAAATCAGAGTTATTTAACCCCCTTTGAAATTTTTGATGTTTAACAGAGCAAGGAAATGTTCACAGTATGTCTGATAATATTTTTTCTTCTGGAGAAAGTCTTATTTGTTTTATTTCGGCTAGAATAAAAGCAGTTTTTATTTTTTTTTAAATCATTTTAAGGTCAATATTATTTTTTTCGATAGTCTACAGAACAAACCACTGTTATACAATAACTTGCCTAATTACCCTATCCTGCCTAGTTACCCTAATTAACCCAGTTAAGCCTTGAAATGTCACTTTAAGCTGAATACTAGTATCTTGAAGAATATCTAGTAAGATATTATTTACTGTCATCATGGCAAATATAAAAGAAATCAGTTATTAGAAATGAGTTATTAAAACTATTATGTTTAGAAATGTGTTGAAGAAATCTTCTCTCCGTTAAACAGAAATTGGGGAAAAAAATAAACAGGGGGGCTAATAATTCAGGGGATTTAATAATTCTGACTTCAACTGTATATCCTATGCTCCAGTCCTGTATCTTCAAGATGGCTTTGCTAATTTCCAAAATTTTTCCAACTGCCTTCAATAGTCCTTTCAAACTCCACTCTTGTTCTAATTCATACATTTTATCTTTAAAATTCTCCTTTCTGTTTTATATTTGTTACACTTCATAAAAAATGTGCTCTACATAGGGATGGGTGACGTGAAACAGATGTTTCGACACAGTGTAGAGATCCCGAAGCGCAAGTGTTTTGAAACACTGCACCGAAGCATGATCCGAAACACCTAGGTCACGTGACTAAGGTGATTCGAAACACACAGGTCACTTGACTATAGTGTTTCGAAACACTTGGTCATGTGACTAAAGCGATTCAAAGCATCGATCATTTCAGAAGCGTTTCGAGACCTGGCGACTCTGCATTTGACTGACAGGGTCAGAGTAAAACTCTGTCTCAAATTTTTCCCCAGCTTTAGCTCAGTGGACCGTACGTGTGCACATTGTTACTGTGCTGCAAATGGCTTTTGGGTTTGAATCCCAACTTGGACAAATACTCCGAAATTATGATTTTATGTACTTTAATAATGTTACTGTTTTATGGTGTAGTCTAGACAGGATACAGCTGCGGCTACGCCATCAATATAGCATAATTTTTGTAAACACTGTATAAAAATAATTAATATTTTTACAGTACTGTGATGGTTGGGTTTAGGGTTGATGTTAAGAAAATACAATAAATGGGAAATTTAATGAATAATATAAATAATTCTCGTTAACTTCCGGCCACAACCGTATCTGATCTAGCAACAACCCTGTTTTATGACCAAAACAAGACATATTTATTGACAAAGTGTTCATTCTGATGTCAGACCAATGTTAAAACAAAACACGTTACAAGAACAGAGCATTTCAAACCTAACATCTATAGCTGCATCACCCTGGGTTCAAACCCATTATCTCTGCATGCTACTCATGAACTCTCACTGCTCCACTAAGTGAAGTTTATTTGTAAACTAATTTCGAGAGGATCACGTGCTTATGATTGCTTGCGCCTGATCCGCATTATCCAATTTACGATTAACCAATCAGACGATTCCTAAGCCACTATAAATACCCTAAGTTACATATAACAGCTATCTTCATTTTTGAAGAATCCCTCCTTCCACCCTTACTCCTTTCCTGGACGGGTGACACGGTGGCCCAGTGGTTAGCACTGTTGTCTCACAGCAAGAATGTCACCGGTTCTAGCCCTTACCAAGCCGTTTCTGTGCGGAGTTTGCACGTTCTCCCCGTGCCACGTGGGTTTCCCCCAGTTTCCTCCCACCGTCCAAAAACATGCAACCTAAGTTAATTGACTAATCCAAATCGGCACCACAAACACGAACTAGCAATAGTCATATCTCTAAGAGCAAACACTATTAATTCACTAGCTACTACAGCAGGGGAGTTCTCGAGATCTACCTGAGCTCAAACTCTCCTATCACCTTGCAAACGGGAGGGAGCCCCGGGTTCGAGGATCTTATGAGCTCAGGGCTCTCTCCCGGGACAGCATGCCAAACAAGCTTTATAATCAATCATCAGCTAAGTGTGAACTCTTGAATTCACTTGAAGCTTCAACTCTACATTGTGGGGTTTAATACCTCAATTTGCTATACTGTTTCTTTGCTGAAGTTGTTCCAGTGCAATACATAAATAATGACCACTAGGTGTCACTTTGCTTCGACTGTTTCAGTGTTTCATGAAGCCTCGCTTTGCCCAACACTAGCTCTACATTTTCTGGAACGTTACACTCATCACACTTATTTGATATGCTTTTTCCCATTAAAACAAGGGTGGATTTTAAAGCAGTATGTCCATGTTTTAATCTTGATATAATCACTTCTTCTCTTCTGCATTTCCTTTTATTAGTCTTAGTATTGATTTTCCTAAAATGGCCGACATGCAGGAGCCATTTTATGGAGTTTGGCTCCACCCATATTTAAGAACATACCATACGAAAAATTCTAAAGCAAGGCAAAAATATTCTAAGAGACAACACATATGGCAGTAACATGCAACATATATATATATATATATATATATATCACCAATATCTACAAAAGTGTCTGATAAATATGTTACATAAAAATCAATGGTTTCCTTGATTTATCCCCCATGATGTCATTGAAAATGGTAGAACCCTGATCATTGGGGAAATGGAAACTTTAAAGTCTGGTGTGATTTATTTTAAATGTTAAATCAAATAATGGGCGGCGCGTTGGCGCAGTGGGTAGCGCTGTCACCTTTCAGCAAGAAGGTTGCTGGCTTGAGCCTCGGTTGGGTCAGTTGGCGTTTCTGTGTGGAGTTTGCATGTTCTCCTCATGTTGGCGTGGGTTTCCTCGGGGTGCTCTGGTTTTCCCCACAAGTCCAAAGACATGTGCTATAAGTGAATTGGGTAAGCTAAATTGTCTGTAGTGTATGTGTGTATGGGTGTTTCCCAGTGATGGGTTATTCAATTCAATTCATCTTTATTTCTATAGCGCTTTTACAATGTAGATTGTGTCAAAGCAGCTTCACATAGAAGATTATAGTGAATTGAAATGGTGTCAGTTCAGTTTTTAGAGTTTAAGGTCAGTTCAGTGTGGTTTAATTTTCATCGCTGAGAGTCCAAACATTGAAGAGCAAATCCATCGATGCGCAGCTCTACAAGTCCCGAACCATGCAAGCCAGTGGCGACAGCGGCGAGGAACGAACTTCACCAATTTGCAAAAGTGAAGGAAAAAAAACCTAGAGAGAAACCAGGCTCAGTTAGGCACGACCATTTCTCCTATGGCCAAACGTCTTGTGCAGAGCTGCAGTCTAGGCGCCGGAGGCTGATGAACGCTGGACGTCAGCGAAGACTCGTCTGTCACTGGGGTCTCACAGGAGCCAGTCTCATGCTCTCCACTCCTCCGTGACCACCACAGCAGCTGCTCAGGATACGGCCTGGTCCGGGATTATGGAAACCTTGGGATCATCTCTTCACAGGTCTTGGATTGCATTAGTGGCACTGCATAGTCTCTGGGGGCCTCGGGATGAGTATCCCCAGGTGGAAATAGAGAATAAAGAGAATAATTAGCGTAGCTGCTGTTCATAAGCAGCTGGAAGGGCATCCGCTGTGTAAAACATATGCTAGATAAGTTGGCGGTTCATTCCGCTGTGGCGACCCCAGATTAATAAAGGGACTAAGCCGAAAAGAAAATGAATGAAAGAATGAATGAAATAATGAAATATTAAGCTAACTCAAACTAAATAATAAAAAATAAAAAAAAAACAGCAAAAATTATTTTGCAGAAATAAAGCATTTCTAATCACACAAAACAGTCAAGTATTCACACAAACAGTACATTTAATGTTTTTCAGTCGGCATCTAAATTGTGTGTATAGCGGAAACTGTGAGTGTTATAGAAATAAAGATGAATTGAATTGAATTGAATTGTTAATAAATGCTTACAAACTTCCCTAAATAAAAAGTGATAGTCACAGCCTATCTGTGACATTATGGTTAACAGGCAGAGATAAATACTGGCAAAAACAGCTGAGACAGACAAACAAATGGGAGAGTTCAAAACAGGAGGCAAACGTAGTACAATGTCAAATTGGGTCAAAAGTGGTAAACAGCAAAGATGTGGCTTCGAAGCCTGTATCAAAAAAACAAAAACAAAACTAAATATCTCACAGTAAAGCAGTGTACCAGAGCTTGTTTTGTTTGGCCATAACCACATGACCTTTGACAGCTGTAAGGGTCCATCTATTAGCCCAATGACAAAACTAACAGTATGGGTGAAGGTTAAATGTGTGTAAGCCTTTTCTAGTGCATCTAAAAATAATTATTTTATTTATTAGAATTTACTTTAAGGGCAACACGGTGGCTCAGTAGTTAGCACTGTCGCCTCACAGCAAGAAGGTTGCTGGTTCGACTCCCGGCTGGACCAGTTGACATTTCTGTGTGGAGTTAGCATGTTCTCCCCGTGTTGGCATGGGTTTCCTCCGGGTGCTCCGGTTTCTCCCACAGTCCAAACACATGCACTATAGGGGAATTGGATAAACTAAATTGGCTGTAGTGTATGTGTGTGAATGAGTGTGTATGGGTGTTTCCCATTACTGGGTTGCAGCTGGAAGGGCATCTGCTGCTCAAAACATATGCTGGATAAGTTGGTGGTTTATTCCGCTGTGGCGACCCCTGATAAATGAAGGGACTAAGCCGAAGGAATTGAATGAATGAATTTAATTTGTTTCCAGCTTGGAATGTAATCTGATTCCAATTTTAAGTGATCATTAAAACCCTTTAATGTCATACGTATCATATTTGATACATATGAGAACCATTGTGTCACCATGAGCTATAAACTTTGCATAAAACCCTGTTGAATACAATATTTTACTTGTTGTACAATCTGGTATTTTTACATTTTGTTAAAGGGCCTAAATAAAGACTTCAGATTTAAAAAAAAAAATAGAATTTTTGACTTAGGTATTCCTGACTTAGGTATTAAAGGGTTAAATTTAGACCTTGTTTCTAATCAGTAATGGATTACATTCATCTATAATGAATACATTTAGATAATTGACCATTTTCAGCATCTCATCCTTTCATTTAATTGTTCATCGTTTACCTGGAGTCACTTAGAGTTCAACCTTAGAGTACACAACCTTGCCCGTCTGGTTCTTAGTCAGAGGATGTAACTGTAAATCAATATTCTTTAAGTAGGCCACCAAAATGCTTGCTCGTGCTTAAAGAATAGTTGATTTAGGCACTGTTATATCTTGTTTTAAGTCAGTAATTGCCAGTAATCAGCAGGTCGAATATGTTGTGCACTACGCTTACCCATATGAAGTAGTCTTGCAGTATTTGATAGCTTGAACAATGGAATCAAAGTCAGAAAAATGTAGTTTTGAGCCAGATCTGCAGATTTGCTAAGATTTTATAAAAGTCCTTTTTTTTTTGTTAAATCGAGGACATAATAGGGCGACGCGGTGGCGCAGTGGGTAGCACGTTCGCCTCACAGCAAGAAGGTCGCTGGTTCGAGCCTCGGCTGGGTCAGTTGGCGTTTCTGTGTGGAGTTTGCATGTTCTCCCCGTGTTCGCGTGGGTTTCCTCCGGGTGCTCCGGTTTCCCCCACAAGTCCAAAGACATGCGCTATAGGTGAATTGGGTAAGCTAAATTGTCCGTAGTGTATGTGTGTGAATGAGTGTGTATGGTTGTTTCCCAGAGATGGGTTGCAGCTGGAAGGGCATCCGCTGTGTAGAACATATGCTGGACAAGTTGGCGGTTCATTCCGCTGTGGCGACCCCGGATTAATAAAGGGACTAAGCCGAAAAGAAAATGAATGAATGAATGAGGACATAATAACCATCTACATTATCACCTTAAATACGTGAAATGGCTTTTAACTGATTAATTTGAATTGCCTCAAATGATCTCTGCAGTAAAGTGTAGTAATGTGCAATTTCATGAAAAAAAGAAAAGAGTTCACACCATGTTGAGTAGGTACGAGTAGATTGACTTGTTTATTACTTCAAAAATAGTTTGCCATTTAAAAAAATAAAAAGGTTATCTAATATTATAATGAAAAACAGACTCTGGACTTTCTATTTCATTCAAATTAATATACTTCCAAGGAAATACAGAAATAATATGCAAATACACCTGAATATGGAAAAAAAAACTGAACAAGGCTTGTTTAGAGTAATAGGCAAATAATGTGATGTGCTGAATGATGGATTAGAGCAGATATAGAATAATCACATTGTCTAAAGCTGCAGACAGAAACAGACTGAGGACAGAAACACACCACCTCTGAAGTAAGAACAACACACATTCATTCTTGAATCAAAATTATTCCGACTTTTAACAGTTATGCTAATGATTGTGAATTTCTTTTTATGTTTCTGATATTATTTTTTTAATGCACTCATGTTTTACTCTGAGATGAATACCCGAGTTATTGTTTATCGCAATGTGTTTCTTCCTCAGAAATGGCCCAAACTCTATATTTCCTTCTTCTCCTCATTGGTGAGTGTGTTTGTAGTCTTATTTATGGTTTATAGTTTCATTAGGTTTGACTGTTCTGGAAAGCATTAAAGCAAAGTGTCTCTTTCACAGCTCTCTGCTGCGTATCTGAATGTGTTCAGCGTCAGTATCACTTTATAAATGAGAACAAGACCTGGACTGAGGCTCAGAGATGCTGCAGAGAGAATTACACAGATCTGGCCACCGTTGACAACATGAATGACACAACTGAGCTGATGAAAAGTGTGAGTGATGTACGTCTCTGGATTGGTCTTCAGAAGAAATGGCAGTGGTCTTCAGGTGATCCTGCACTCTTTTTGAACTGGGGAAATAAACAACCAGACGGCAAAGATGAATGTGCTTTTATGAAAAATGGAGAGTGGCATGATGGAGCATGTAGTGACACCTGGTTCTTCGTATGCTACAACAGTGAGTACAAATGCTTATTAAAAAATAAATAAACATTATTCTCATTATTAGTCATTTAACAAAGGTTTAAAGGAGATGTTAATATGAACGTAAAATTTGTGTAAATTAAGTGTAAATGCAACTTTACAAGTCAAATCCACTTTGTATTTTTCAATATATAAAACCAGCTATTCCTTTTGAATTATTTGTTATCTTTAATAGCACAATATATTTATTTACATTTATGGCAGATGTTCTGTTGTTGCATATATATGTAAAAATGGTATTTTCACTACAGCGGTTCGAACTGTAGTTTTGCTGAATGACTGAAAAGTTTATCAGTATGATGGTGAAAACTGTACATTTCTAGTCAAACCATCCTTCTGCAATCTTATACCAGAAATGGAAATAAGGGCAGCATTAATAGCTACAAATGTGGGAGAGCGTTGCTGTTATGTGATTGTATTGTATTGGAATATGGAACAATTAAGTGTTGATGTTAAATCAAAAGTAATTCACAAATACTTGAAAATGAATTGATTTAATGACAATAATTCTCTATGCTTACAACTGAATTAGTTACAACATAACTGTATAAAATGATAAAACATGAAATGATAAAAACATATGATAATAAATGTACCCAGCTTAAATGTAAAATAAAGTTACCTGAGAGAGAGGGAGAGACGGGAGGGAGAGAGAGAGACAAAGAGAGTAGGCCCCGAAGATAGCCTGATAGCAGTAGAGCAAGATGGAGAGGAGAGGAGCAGAGCAGGAGAAAGAGAGACGGAAAAAAAGCCAGAGCAGGAAAAAATCAGATCCGGAAAAGAGACAGAACAAAGTTTACCAGCTATTTTGTATCTTTCTTGCCCATGTGACCAAAGCCCAAATACTGAGACACACAAACTGACCAATCAACATGTGACCACATCGTAAAATCCCCTAAGTCCACACACCAGGCCCTGATCTTATCAGTATCTACCTTTGGAGTCAGTATGGACCTTCTTGGTGAAAAATACATGTTTTGCCATATAAACAAATGCATATGATAATTTTCATTCATATATATATATATATATATATATATCTTATAGAAATATTCCTGAATATATCAACCCATTCTTTTAGTAACACAGACATGTATGATGATTTCATTGCTGTTCCTGTTTACATTTAAACTATAAAGCATAGAAGGGCTGAATAAATGTATCATTAATTTGTTTATTTTTTTAATTCAAGTGAGCAGAGGACTGGTGTTTGTCAATCAGACAATGAACTGGAGAGATGCTCAGAGTTACTGCAGACAGAATCACACTGATCTGGTCAGTGTGAGGAACCAGAATGAGAATCAACAGCTGGAGAAGTTCATTAATGACAGAAACTCATCTGGAGCTCCAGTCTGGATCGGTCTGTTCAGACACTCATGGCAGTGGTCAGATCAGAGTAACTATTCATTCAGTTACTGGGCTGTTGATGAACCAAATAATGATGGAGGTCATGAAAACTGTACAGTGCTAAAGGAGAACACTCAGGGACATTGGGCAGACATCTCTTGTGACCACCAGTTTCCTTTTGTGTGTCATGAAGGTGAGCAGATCCTCAAACACACTCAATCCATCATCAGCTCCAGATCTCTTAACTCTTTCCCTGCCAGTGTTTTTAAAAAGGTTGCCAGCATTTATGATGATTTTCACCTAAATTTGATTGCCCTCAGGAAGTTTTCTCATAGGAATATATGATCATATTATATATAACAATAAAGAACCAAGCCTCTGCTTAAAAAATATATATATATTCATGGGGTCGTGTTTTCCCCCAATTGAATGCAGGTAGGTTTAATTAAAAATGCAACATTTTCTGACAAAAACTGAGAAAAATGCACTACATTTTCAAGAAGTATATAATACACACGCATAAATGTGTTTTTGTGAGCACGTGCATCGCGTGTGTGTAAAACTCTTCCACATTTCTAACCTCATGCAAATCAACAGGGGTGGATCATTTCACTGTGGTAAGCTCTGATTAAGCTGTAAATAAGCCAAAGGAAGCTTGTATAACTCTTAATTTTTACACGCAATCTGACTTTCACTTTCTCTGATTGTTTTATTTTTCACTCTCAAGAGACTCTGAAGTCCTGTAACTGATTTAGGAACTGCATTAGGGCTTCCCTTACCTTAATATAAATAAAACACAGATTGCCATAAAAACTTGTCAATGGCAGGGAAAGTGTTGAAGTTGACTCTACATGTCGGACATGACAAATTCCTCCACAGTGTTTGTTCTGCATGTTGTTTTTGA
>CAIGQV010000818.1:34797270-34814390 GCA_903798115.1 Danio jaintianensis | reverse complement strand
CACACACATCATATATAACATTAGACTGTTCATTGAGATTTCAGTCAATTAGAAAGTAGAAAATAATGGTACGAGTATGTTGTTTAAAGCAGTGGTTCCCAACCTGGCGCCAGAGTTCACAAGGGAGGCGCGGGAGCGGATAAGTGTTGAGGTAGAAAAATGCATAAAAGGCTCCACTAATATATATATATATTTTTTTAAGTACCAAAAATGAAAACATATGCTTAAAATTCCAATATAATAGTAAAAAAAAATCTTATATAAATTATTATTTAATTTTTGCTCACTCGCGCAACGTGCTTGTCAACGTAAAGGCAAAATCAAAACAAAAAATGGCAGAGAAACGTAAATGCAGTGATTCTTCAGAGGCAAAAAAAAATATTAGACACTATGACAAAACCTACCTAAATCTTGGTTTTATTGAAGGTCAAGACAAGTTTTGGCCAGAATGTGTCTTCTGTGGTGAAAAACTGGCAAACGACAGCATGAAACCAAGCAAAATGAAAAGACACCAGGAAACGAAGCACCCAGAGACAATAAGTAAAGATCAGGAATTCTTCGAGAGAAAAAAAGAGATGGCTCTGTCAAAAAGATCGACAGACATCAGAAAAGCATTCGAAAGAGCAGGTAGTGATTTACAGAAGGCCACTACAGCTTCGTTTGACTGTTCACTGTTGATTGCCAAGGCAAAAAAGGCGCATAATATTGGAGGGGGAAATGTGTGGCCCGCAAGCAGCTGAAAAAGTTAAAACTGTCCCACTTTCTAACAACACTGTGAAAGACAGGATTGATAAAATGGCAAAAATTGCAAAAATCAGTTACGCGAAAAGCTTAGAGAAGTCCAGTTTGCTATACAGCTGGATGAAACGACCTCAGTCTGTGCTTATCGTGTATGTACAGTATGTTGACGGAGATGAGTTGAAACAGGACATACTCATGTCTACCAATTTACCCACAACAACTACAGGTCAAGATATTTTTATGGCTGTCGATTCTTACCTCACATCCTACAATCTGCCTTATGCAAATCTCGTCGCTTGCTGCACGAATGGTGCTGCCGCAATGATGGGTAGAAATAATGGATTTAACAGCCGTTTGATGGAAAAGAGCCCACACTGTGTTATCTTCCACTGTATGATCCATCGCCAAGCACTCGCCAGTAAAAAAACTGTCCAGAGACCTTAGTGACACACTGGCAACGGTTGTAAAAGTTGTAAACTTCATTAAAGCTCGTCCTACCAACCAGAGATTATTTGCGCAACTGTGTGAGGATGAAGCGCACCAAAGTGCTCGTGCGCTTTCTAGAACTGCGAGATAAAATTTTGGAATTTCTGCAAAGTCAAAACTACACACAGTCGGAGCAGCTGTCAGATGGGTTTTGGATTAAAACGGCATACCTTGCTGACATATTCACTCTTTATAATGAGACCAACAAGAAACTGCAGGGCACGGAGTCAACCATCTTAGATTGCAAAGAAGCAATCGATGCTTTTATGCGCAAACTGGAGTACAGGGCTGGAAAAATGTCACAGGGACATTTACAAAACTTTCCACTGCTGCTTCAACACTCTGGCGTTACCATGAGTGCATCTTTGAGTTTTGTCATCACATGACGTCACTACAGGTGGAATTAAAGTCCCGCTTTGTGGATGTTGACAAATTATTCAAGGAGCTGTGGGTTATGGATCCCTTCACATCCAGACTTGAAGATGTGGAATACCTTGGCTGTGAAGATGATCTCGCTGAACTTCAAGCTGATTCACTATCCAAAAAGTACTTCCAGGAGAATGGATTCAAAAGGCTTTGCATAGTAAGGGGACCTGTTGTCGCACCTAAACTTGCAAACTATGCAATTACAAAAATCATTCTGCCTTTCAGTACCACCTACCTCTCTGTGACAGCCTTCAGTACCCTTGTGGCTATAAAAACAAAGTCCCGCAACAGACTGGAAGTCCACAGCGATTTTAGACTGGCTATCACTGGCATTACACCTGACATTCCATCACTAGTCAAAGGCATGCAACCCAAAGGTGGACATTAGCTTTGTGTTAGCCTTGTAAAAAATCATAATGAAATTGACAGTACATCTGTACTTACAATCTGTACTTACTTGAAAGTAAATGCACAGCTATTGTAATGTTCATGTTTATTATAACATTCAGTGTTATACATAAAGTGTGTTCATACACAGATGAAAAAAAAGCATTTATTTGTTTAAAAATTAAAATATAAATTCCTGTGTATTCATGCAAAAATTTCATTCAACTTAATTTTAATAAATGTAAAACTAATTAATTTATATTTTCTATACATATTATATATTAATAATACACAAACACACACGCGCGCGCACACACACACATACATATATATATATATTTATTTATATGGTTGAGGTTGGGAAAAGGTTGGGAACCACTGGTTTAAAGCATACTGAACACAAAAAAATGTAACAATTTGTGTTAACTGCTTTCATGTGAACTTGGTTTTCTGGTGGTTTGGCAACTTCCTTTTCACTGCCGTGTTTTGCATTAGTTATATCTTTACAATTTATTATTTTAAAAAGTGATCGAACTCTTAATATCGTGGATGTCTCCATAAAATACAATTTTGTTTCTTTTCAGATTGTGCCATTAAGAGTTACTTATAAAATATCTTGCAACATGTATGCATCTTGAACTATTCACAGGAGTGTTAAACAACATCAGCTCAAATAAACTCATTTAAACATGGCTAATGCTCATTCTTTTCTAATTTAATAGCAATTCTTTTTTTTTCATTCACATCAAAACTATAAACACCTTCATGAAACAACCTATTAATGGGAAAAACAACAGAAAAACCTACATGAATGTCCATACAATCATAATTTTATATGTTTGTAGAATATTTACTATTCTAACAGCCTTACTCAGCCTTATGACATCTTGAACAATTACCAGTGGAACACAATGTTCAGGAAAATTCAGACACAACCAAAAGCTCAAAATAAAAGCAAAAAAAGTTAATCAAAAGTGGTTATGACATAAGCACAATATTCAGCATGATCTGAAGCCACCGGACACCTAAACCCTCTAAGGTCCAACAGTTGCAATATTACAATATCAGTTTTAGCTTTACTTAAATATGTACACTTGTTTTTCTCTTTTAGACCTCACTTTCTCAACTAACAGATGACATTGTACAATTTTGCAATTATGGTTGATTTTGTAAATGTTAAACTGGCAATAAACTCACACAACTTGCCTTGAAGCACCGCATCTTGATAAATCTAGAGTTAAGGAAGTAAAATGCCTACATTATTTTGTTATGTGATTAGTTGTGTGTCTAGATCATGCAGAAATTGAAGTACTGTTGAATGCTGTTGAATTGTAGTTTCAATGTTGTAATTTTATAATGCTGGGTCAAAGGAATGCAAGATGTACTAATGCAACTTAGAGGACTTTTATAGATTGAGGGACGTAAAAACTATCCACTGGGATCAGACTCCTGAGCCAGAACTCTTCGCACCACATGTTTAACGTCCCATCTAAAGGGAGCAACAATCTTACAGCTAGGGATGACAAGCGATACAGGTTTTTCCTGTTTCCTGAAAGAATAGGCTCGGGACAAAGCATTTGGCTTGACATTTTGGTGCTGTGTCTGCAAGTTAGAATAAACTGAAACCTCTTAAATATAGGGAACATCAAGTCTGCTAAGAATTCAATTGCTTTACCTGCTGTAAATGTTTCAGGTTCTTGTGGTTAGTAAGAACCTGGAATGGATGTTGAGCCACCTAAAGCCAAATGTCGTCATTCCTCCAAAGCAAGTTTTACCACAAGCTGTTCACGATCCCCCATATGGTAATTGTGCTCAGCATCTGACAAATGATGGGACATGAATGCACAGGGGTGTAATTTACCAACCTTATTCCTATGTGACAGAATGGCTTTCAGACATCACATCAGAGGCATCCACCTCTACCAAAAAGGGTCTCTGTGGATCTGGAATTGAGAGAACCAGGGAAGAAGTAAAGTGGTCCTTAAGATCCCAGAAGGCCCTTGCTGCTTTTGGACCCCAGTGAATCTAGACTCCATATTCCTTTGTAAGACTTTCAAAGAGCTGGCACATGGAGAACATCACATCAGCAAGGAGTTGAGAATGTTTAGCTATTAACTCCTCTTGACAGTTCAGCACAGCTTCATGGCGCTGGAATGAGGCTTTGTGTTCGGTAATCACTTAGCAAAAACAGTTAACATAAGCCTTGCTCACGCTGTTGGATTTCAGCCACAATTTGGTCGTCTGAGAAAAATTTGGCAAATCCTAAAAGATTATTGAAATCCTAGGCGAAAATCTGTGATCTTTGATTGTTGGGTTGATGTGTCCATAGAATGGCCGTAGCGATCAGATTTTTCTGGCAGATTCAGAAGGTTTCAGACAATTTTCTGTAGTGTGATTCAGCTGCAACAAGTGTCAAACCAAGAACCAACAGGAGCACCGAATCAGATGAACCAATCAACGCCACAACTTCAAACCACCGCAGGGAAATGTCAAACTGATTTTTTTTCTGCTTTTATTATTGAGGCATACTGTGTGCAAAATTGCCGGGACAGATTGTTTATGTTTGTTGTGAGGAATCATTTCAGAACATGGGATAGTTAAAGTGTCACAGATGGATGACGTCAAACTTCAGGTGAGTTTTCTTCTGTGTTTCTTCAGTGTTGTTCAGTCTGGCATTATGACAGCTGAGATCTTACAATGTGACATGGGAGCCATGTCTGTGCAGTCTGACGTGCAACAGTTGTTTAGGATTATTGAAATTTGCACAGTGTGAGCCAGGCTTTAGGTTCTTCTCAGATTGAGGTATGCAAAGGTTAATTAAACAGTAAAACACATATAAAAGAAAAAGTCACACAGTGAGACACAGTGTCGAGATCTCAAAGCGTTAGTGTTTCAAAACACTGCACTGAAGCATGATCCGAAACACCCAGGTCACGTGACTAATGTGATTCGAAACACAAGGTCATGTGACTAAAGCAATTCAAAGCATCAGTCATTTCAGAAGCATTTCGAGTAACTGTGTTGCAAAAGTCCAGAGTTCAAATCCCGACTTGTACAAATACTCTGAAATTATGACGATGTATTTTAATAATGTAACTTTTATTAAAAAAAAGACATTTATTGACAAAGTGTTCATTCAGATGTCAGACCAATGTTAAAACAAAACACGTTGCAAGAACAGAGCATTTAAAAACTAACATCTATAGCTGCATCACCCTAGATTTGAACTCTCTCTACGAATTCTCTCAGCATGCTAGTCAGGAACTCTCAGCGCTTCACTAAATCACTTGAAACCTCAAGACTACAACGTGGGGTATAATTCCTCAATTTGCTAAACTGTTTCTTTGGTGAAGCTGTTCCAGAGCAATACATACAGAAAATGACCACTAGGTGTCACTGTAGAGACGAGTTTCGAAGCTTCAACACATTTACTTCGACTGTTACAGTGTTTCATGAAGCCTTGCTTTGCCCACCACTCGATGGGAAAGTTGACTGGGGACAGGGCAGAGGGCATGGAGGACACTCGCCCGCGGCCCCGGAGAACAAGTGGCGAAGTCGGGGCAGGAGGGCGCTGTAAAGGGCCACCTTCGCCCCCTGACCCTTCCGGAGCTGGTTGCGGCGCTCCGTCATGGCAGAAGTGCACCCGGCGGCGGCTGAGCCCTTGATATACTGGAAGGTTCTAGTATACCTAGAAAGCTTGATTAGCAGGTTCAGGGTGTTTAATTGGGGTTGGAACTAAAATATGCAGAACACTGGCCCTCCAGGACCGAGTTTGGTCACCCCAGCTCTAGATAAAGCAGTAAAGCTTGGCACAACACAATTTCCTCTACAGCTGTTTCAATGGTAACTAGAGGATGTGGTTAAAAACACAGAAAGAACAGAGACAAAACCCAGAGCAAAGACCAAAAGACTAAACTGGATGGACATGATATGTGGTGGGATTTGATGTAATTCCACACAAAGTTAGTTATTATGGAAAATGTTGATTTGATGGTCCCCAGTGAATTCCATAGTAATTATTTTATGGAAGTCGATGGGCCACCAACAAGCTTTCTTTAAAATATATATTTTTGTGTGTGCAACAGAAGAAAGAAACTCATAACCACATAAAAGAATAAACGATTATCCATTTTGGGTGACCCATGATTTTAATGATTTTATTTTAAACATTTACACTACCGGTCAAAAGTTTGGGGTCAGTTATTTTTTATGTTTTTTTTTTAAATAAAATTATTCTGTTCATCAACGCAGCATTTATTAAATATAAAAAATGTAATTGTTATAATTGTTTAATAACTGCTTTCTTATTGTGTGTAGTTTCAAATGGAATTATTAATCCAGTCATTACAGCTTTTATTACTATTACCATTATTAATAATAATAATATTAATAATAACAATAATAATTAATATTAGAGTGATTTCTGAAGGATCATGTGGCTCTGAAGACTGGAGTAATGAAGCTGAAAATTCATCTTTAAAATCACTAAATGATTAAATTAAATTATAAACTACTTTTAAACAGTTATAGTGCAATAACATTTCACAATTTTACAATTTGTCCTGTATTTTTGATGAAATAAATGCAGTCTTGGTGAGCAGGAGAAGCTTATTTTAAAACATTTAAAAATCTACTGATGCCAAACTTTTGACCGGTAGTGTAAATTGCCATAGAAGTATGTATATTTATTATTCGAATACGGATAATGTAATGTAATGCAGGGAAGTACAGCAACAAAGACCAACACAGAGACAAATATGCAGATACACCTGAATGAGGAAGAAAGGCCTGTTTAGAGGAATGAATAAATAAATGATATGGTATGGTATAGAATAATCACAGTCTGAATCTGCAGACAGAAACATCAGACTGAGGACAGAAACACACCCCATCTGAAGTAAGAACTACTCACATCTACAGTCTTTACACACAAATACTCTTCTGACATCTGTTCATACTCTTATTAATGATTTACTCTACATTAATACTTCTCTTTTCCTGCTGAAATGTTTTACTCTAGAATAAATCTGAATGTTTATCTGTATTTCTCTTCCTCAGAAATGACTCAAACTCAATACTTCCTCCTCTTCATTGGTGAGTGTGTTTGTAGTTTTATTTATGGTTTATAGTTTCATTAGGTTTGACTCTGTTCTGAAAAACATTAAAGCAAAGTGTCTCTTTCACAGCTCTCTGCTCCGTATCTGAATGTGTTCAGCGTCAGTATCACTTTATAAATGAGGGGAAGAACTGGACTGAAGCTCAGAGATACTGCAGAGAGAATTACACAGATCTGGCCACCGCTGACAACATGAATGACATGATCCATCTGAACAAAACAGTTAATGATGTATATGTTCAGAATATCTGGATTGGTCTTCAGAAGACCGGGTGTTTATAAATGGCATTGGTCTTCAGGTGATTCTGCGCTCTTTTTGAACTTTGCATCTAAACTAGTCGGCAATAATAATTGTACTATGATGAGAAATGGACAGTGGTTTGTTGTGCCATGTAGTAACACCCATTACTTCGTCTGCTACAACAGTGAGTACAAACCCCTACAGTAACAAACATTCATTAAATAAACTTTAAATGGACATTTAAATATGACAATAGTAAACATTCTACATGTTACTGTTAAAAAAAAAGTGAACAAAAAATAAAACCAAATTATGATCCTAATGTTAACAGTTTAAAGCAGTAGTTTTCAACCCCAGGGGGCTGTGACGGTATTGAAGGGGGTTGCCAGCTGTTATTAATAAAAATAAAATGGATTTATTTCTTAAAAATTGTTTAAATGTAATTTATTTTAAAATTTAATATATGTAAAAATGGGCTCCACGGTGGCGCAGTGGGTAGCATGTTTGCCTTGCACAGCAAGAAGGTCGCTGGTTCTCGCCTCGGCTGGGTCAGTTGGCGTTTCTGTGTGGAGTTTGCATGTTCTCCCCGTGTTGGCGTGGGTTTCCTCCGGGTGCTCCGGTTTCCCCCACAGTCCAAAGACATGTGCTATAGGTGAATTGGGTAGGTTAAATTGTCGTAGTGTATGTGTGTGAATGAGTGTGAATGGATGTTTCCCAGTGATGGGTTGCAGCTGGAAGGGCATCCGCTGCGTAAAACATATGCTAGATAAGTTGGCAGTTCATTCCGCTGTGGCGACCCCAGATTAATAAAGGGACTAAGCTGAAGGAAAATGAATGAATGAATAATATTTACTTTGGCCAACTTTCTTTTAAATCAATAAAATTATGAAAAGACATTTACATGTAGGTGACTTGAGGAGCTACAGTGGCGCAGTAAACCCCATAGAAAATACAGTGGTAAAGTATTTTAAAGTATTTAAAGTATTTATTTAAATATCTGGCATGGCAGAATGCAATATAATGCATTGATTCTTGTCAAGTGTGAGACACACATTATATTGTGTCTCAATGAGGCACTGTAGATCAGTGAGTTTAAAGTTTTGAACAATACAGATCTTAAACACAACGAGTTTATGAATTCATCACCATTCAAAGGAAGTACCTGGATGGTTTTATACACTAAAAGTCCTTGTGCATAAAGTCCATAATGCAGAATAGCTGACAACCTCCTAGCAACCAAAAAATTGCCAAAAGATCTCTATTTAAATAAATAAATTAAACTTAAAGGGAGATTGTGGAAGCATATGCCGTTGGTTTAGGGAGCCACAAGTTAAAAAAGGTTAGGAACCGCTGGTTTAAAGACTTAAAATGTTGAATGTAAAAAATATGAATTTTTTTGGTAATACAAGCATTGCTGATGCTCTCACTGCTGCATCTGTTCACATCACAACCATAAAGCAGAAGAAGAATAGGTATATAAAATAATGTTTTCTATTGGATTTTTAAAAGTGAGCACAGGACTGGTGTTTTCCAATCAGAAGATGAACTGGAGACCCGCTCAGAGTTACTCCAGACAGAATCACATTGATCTGGCCAGTGTGAGGAACCAGAATGAAAGTCAACAGCTGGAGAAGTTCATTAATGACAGAAACTCATCTGGATCCGGAATCTGGATCGGTCTGTTCAGAGATATATGGCAGTGGTCAGATCAGAGCAACTCCTCATTCAGAAACTGGTTGACTGGTGAACAAAAATAATTATGGAGGTCATGAAGACTGTTCAGTGATTGGTCAGAATTCTCAGAGAGGATGGGCAGATGTCCCTTGTGACCACCAGTTTCCTTTTGTGTGTCATGAAGATGAACAGATCCTCCAAACACACTCAATCCATCATTAGCTCCAGATCTCTTAAAGTTGACTCTACATGTCTGACATGATAAATTCCTCCACAGTGTTTGTTCTGCATGTTGTTTTTGATCAGTCTCTCTCTAGTTTCTGCTTGTGCTTGGTTTTGTGTCCAGATAAACTGACTGTGATTCAGCAGAATCTGTCGTGGTCTGAAGCTCTGAGATACTGCAGACAGAATCATGTGGATCTGGTTGGGTTTACGATTCTCCCACATTTTGGGAGTCTGGTTCTGGGTGAGTGGAGACACCGTGTGCTATCAGAACTGGGCTCCAGGGAACGACACAGAGGAGGACTGTGAGCCCACAGTGAGATCTGGAGCAGTTCAGTCTGGAGGAGATCAGACCTGGATCAGCCGTCCTGAAACTGACCAACTCAACTTCATCTGCAGCAAATATGAGTGAATGGATACATGTATCATAGCTGTCATGTAAGAACAAATGTGTAATCACTTCCTTTCACTTATATTTTTATTCTTCAGTTTGCTTAAAAAGATAAATGCATTTGCTTATAATAATATATAATAATTAAAATTTGAATAGATAAAAACTCTGTTCAAGTTTTGGTCAAATATATTAATCAGTAGGGGCAGCACAGTGGCGCAGTAGTTAGCACTGTCGCCTTACAGCAAGAAGGTCACTGGTTCGAGTCCTGGCTGGGCCAGTTGGCATTTTTTTGTGGAGTTTGCATGTTCTCCCCATAGTGGCGTGGGTTTCCTCCGGGTGCTCCATTTTCCCCTCAGTCCAAAGACATGCGCTATAGGTGAATTCAATAAACTAAAATGGCCATAGTGTATGAGTGTGTATGGGTGTTTCCCAGTACTGGGTTGCAGCTGGAAGGGCCATCCGCTGCGTAAAACATATGCTGGAATAGTTGCCGGTTCATTCTGCTTTGGCGACCTCTGAAATAGAGACTAAGCCGAAGGAAAATGAATATATTAATATTATTTAGTAAATGATTACTGATTTACTGAAGTTGAAAATTATTGTTTTAAAGTGGGCTTGTTTTCCTCCAGTAATTTAAATAAATTATTTTCTGTGTGTGTTTTGGTTCATTTTTCCAAGCCTCACTGCTCAGAATTAGTTAATTATTTGATTTGTGTTTGCAAACTGTTTCATTCATTCATTCATTTTCTTTTCGGCTTAATCCCTTTATTAATCTGGGGTCGCCACAGCGGAATGAACCGCCAACTTATCCAGAATATGTTTTACGCAGTGGATGCCCTTCCAGCTGCAACCCATCACTGGGAAACATCCATACACACACTCATTCATTCACACACATACACTACGGACAATTTAGCTTACCCAATTCACCTATACCGCATATCTTTGGACTTGTGGGGAAACCGGAGCACTTGGAGGAAACCCACGCCAACACGGGAGAACATGCAAACTCCACACAGAAATGCCAACTGACCCAGCCGAGGCAAGAACCAGCGACCTTCTTGCTGTGAGGCGATCGTGTTACCCACTGCACCACCGTGACGCCCCAAACTGTTTCAACATTAACTTATTAACATCATAAAGGGCCATACGCGATCATATTCACTCATCTGTAGAAATACCTTTGTATTGTTTTCTTTTAGTTTATTTTAAGATAATTTGCTCATATCAATAATTAAATTCATTGATGTAACTTAAGAGTATGACATGAGTTTTCTGCATTCCTTGCATGAGTTTTAAGGATCTCTTTATTCTAGAGTTATTACTATGTTTTATCATTATTACAATGAATACATGTATTAAATAATATTTCTAAAAATGACTTTTTAAATTTTTTTTATTGAATTATTAATAATTATTAATTATTTTAAATAAACAAACAGGAAGGCGGAGCATTGGCAAATAAGGGGGAGGGACTGGGGACTAGTCGCCTCATTTCTAACTATTGCTTAAACACAAACAATGGCCTGAAATATGAGTAGGCCTCTTTCTATGCAAAAGATGAGATTTATAAACAAAATGTGGGTAAAGGAAAATGTGCGTACCTGCATACAAACTGAAATGTTAAAATAAAAATACATGCATGGAATTTCTTTCAATTTAATTTTCCAATATTTTAGGTAATTATTTATGGTGTGTGCTATGGTTGGCTTCTTTCACATACAGTAAGTTTCTTTAATATCACAAAATAACCTTGATTTTTTTCTTTGCACTGCTATGCATTTTTGACATGTCTGAGCAAACAGAACCATTGATTTGTGGCTCATTTTTAATATGCATGGCAGGTTATGAGGTGATTTGCATTGCTAAATAAGGTTAAAAAAAGCATGGAATTGCGAGGTTTAGGACTTCTACATACACAGATTTTCAGGTAGACTGATTTATAAAGTTGAAAATCCATGCAGATGTGCCATACGTTCATTTTTAGGAGGGTTTCTGCGCAACGTTTTATAAATTCTTTTAGAAAATTATAAAAGGCCCTAGGTCTATGAAGGGGGGCAGGACGGAAACAGCGAGGCAAGCAGGAAAACAGAGATGACAAAGCTGGGAGGGCTGGAGGTCAAGCAGGAAAAGGGGACCGTGGTGGGGCCATTAAGAAGGGAATCTAGGTCAGTGCTAGTAGAACAGCAGAACCCCTTAATGGCTCTAAAAACCACCCCAATAGAGCAGGCTGAGTTGGGGACTACTTCTGTGGGGCTGAGTAGAGTCGTGGACTAGACCATACTCAGGAGTGGGCTCTGAAGTGGAGTCATGGACTAGAACAGGTTCAGGAGCAGTCACGAACTGAAACAGGCTCTGGAGGGTTTCAAGCGGTGTAGCAGTGTGGAGTAGTAGAGTAGAGACGTGTGCTGGGTCCACAGCGCTAGAGTGTACTGAGGTCTTCTCTTTCTTCAATGATCAGCCAAGTCTGATGGTTTTGATTTCAGAAGAGTTCTATTGTCAACAACAAAGGAGATTTTTCAGGAGACACCCAGCAGCATCTCTGCCTGAACATTCTGCCTTTCTGATGCTCTGGCCTGCTTATATCAATTTTTGCAGCTGTTTTCCACATTGTTCTACATTTGTCACACTGGATCAGAACTTGTTTCAACCCCCAAAATAGACCCTTCTAATATATATCTTGTCCATCTATACTTAACTGTTTCAACAGGTGTTGCCCCTTTTCTCATGCATTCCTTGTGACACCTTAGTTGTTTATTCAGGCCATCTCTCCTCTCTACTCTACATAGCTCCTTGATTATTCTAATGGTATATAAGTCTACAGACAGATTATACACATACAATCTGCTTATATAGGTTAACTTCACACTTTAAAGAGTAAAAAATCCACTTCAAGTGCAAAAGCTCAGTGTCAAAAGAGTGCAAGATTCAGTAGTGCTTGAGACCAAGGACTCAGCTAGAGTGCAAGGCATTGTTTGAGATTGTGAAACCTGCAGAAATAAAGTGTGCTGCAACTGTCAATCTTGTAAGCTGAAGAACTAGAAATGCCTAAAACCACAAAAATAGTGAGTGCTGAGACACTCAGGAGCAGTGGGTGTTAATTGAAGTGAGGCAACCATTAATGTTGCTGTGGTGAGTGTCGCCTCTGTCCCATGGCCATCAAGAATTATAGGTTAACTGTTGTCAGGACAGAAAGGCCAAACAAAGTATACAGGTTAACAGAAAGTGCATTTGGGGTTAAGAGTCAAATAAAAAATCCCATTTACTGGTCGCATTGGGGGGAATGCAGAACTGGAAAACATCGCAGGCATTAAGTGAAGTTTCACAAACTAATTTCAAGAGTTCGCCCTTAGCTGATGATTGATTAGCTGATGATCACGTAGATTTGCAATTGATCGCCCTTAGCTGATGATCACGTAGATTCGCAATTGACATTTTTATCATAAAATACTTCCCTATTCGCTAGTATTTGTCTTTCCTCCTTAGGGTGAACAAACCCTTAATACATTTAAACAAACAAATCTACTTTAAAACGTTCTGTCTCTCGAGCATCTGCTTGTAGCTTTAGCCTACTAGCAATGCTGGTCAGCTAAAGCTACTGACTTCTTTCACTTACTGTCTTTGCTCTTCACCTGTACAATGTCGCTTGTGTGTCTATCCTTGAGTGCAGGAGAAGCATAGGTGGAGGTGTTGGAGCTGGAAGCAGTGGAAATCCAGATACGCGATCTCGAGATGAAGCGAGCACAGCTCCGGGAACAACGGGCCCAAAATGTCCAACCGCAAATTAGTAGTGATGACTTCATGAATTTCTTCAGTGATAAAATAGAAGGCTTCAGACAGAAAATAGAAGATGTTCAACTTTCGGCACCGCCTTATACTTCAGATCCATTAAACATTCCACTGAACCAAAATAATCCACAGAGCTTCAAAATCATAGAACAGGAAGAGCTAGATAAACTTATAAATGCTTCTAAACCAGCTACATGTATGTTAGACCCGATTCCAACTAAATTACTGAAAGAATTGCTACCTGTAATAGGAGAACCTCTTCTTAACCTCATCAACTCTTCTCTATCTTTAGGCCATGTTCCAAATCCTTTCAAGCTAGCTGTTATTAAGCCTATTATTAAGAAACCACAACTGGACCCCAGCAACTTAGCTAATTATAGGCCTATTTCAAATCTTCCATGTATGTCTAAAATACTAGAAAAAGTTGTTTCTACATTTACATTTAGTCATTTAGCTGACGCTTTTATCCAAAGCGACTTACAATTGAGGTTCACAAAAGAAGCAATCAGTACAAGAGGAAACAAAGCATACATAAGTGAAATCGGACTAGTCTTGAGTAGGTAAAACACAATATACGAGCTAAGTGCAGTCAAGGTTTTTTTTTTTTTTTTTTTAGTGGGTCAGGTGTAGACGAAAGAGATGAGTTTTAAGGCGATTTTTAAAGATGGACACAGAGTCTGCCAAACGTGTTGTAAGAGGCAGATCGTTCCACCATCGTGGGGCCGATTCAGAGAAAGTGCGGGAGAGTGATTTCTTACCCTTTTGGGATGGCACCATGAGACGACGCTCGTTAGCAGAGCGCAGTGATCTGGAGGGTAAATATGTCTGTATTAGTGAGTGAAGGTAGGCGGGTGCTAAACCTGTGGTGGTCTTGTAGGATATGAGCAGAGCTTTGAATTTGATGCGGGCGGCTATAGGGAGCCAATGTAACTTGACAAAGAGGGGTGTTACATGCGCTCTTTTCGGTTCCTTGAAGACCACTCTTGCCGCTGCATTCTGTATCATCTGTAGAGGTTTGATAGTGCAGGCCGGGAGTCCAGCGAGTAAAGCATTGCAGTAATCCAGCCTGGACAGGACCAGAGCTTGTACCAGGATTTGTGCAGCATGCTCTGAGAGAAAAGGTCTGATCTTCCTAATGTTGTAGAGAAGGAATCTGCAGGACCTGGCAGTGTTGGCAATATGATCTGTAAAGGTTAGCTGGTCATCGATTATTACTCCCAAGTTTTTGGCTGTTCTGGAGGGGGCAATGGTCGATGATCCCAGTTGAACAGAGAGGTTGTGACGGATCTTAGGGTTGGCGGAGATGACGAGAAGTTCAGTTTTCGTAAGGTTCAGCTGTAGGTGATGGTTCCTCATCCAGAGCGAGATGTCACTCAGGCATGCCAAGACGCGTGCTGAAACCGATTGATCATCAGGATGGAACGCAAGGTGAAGCTGCGTGTCGTCCGCATAGCAGTGATAGAAAAAGCCATGTTTTCGAATGACGGATCCCAATGATGTCATGCAGATCGAGAAGAGCAGCGGTCCGAGCACTGAGCCCTGAGGGACGCCGGTCTTGAGATGTTGCGATTCCGAGACTTCATCTTTCCACGATACCCTGAAGGACCTACCTGAGAGGTAAGACTGGAACCACTGGAAAGCTGTGTCAGAGGTTCCCAAGGTCTTGAGGGTCGAAAGGAGTATACAATGGTTATCCGTGTCAAAAGCAGCTGAAAGATCCAGCAGGATGAGGACCGATGACTAAGAGGCTGCCCTAGCCAGTCTTAGGTCTTCAACAACCGAGAGCAGTGCAGTCTCCGTGGAGTGGTTCCTCTTAAAGCCTGACTGCTTGCTGTCCAGGAGGTTGTTCTGAGTAAGGAAGGATGAGAGTTGGTCAAAGACGACACGCTCCAGAGTCTTTCCAATGAAGGGCAAGAGAGATACCGGTCTGTAGTTTTCAAGAAGTGCAGGATTAAGAGAGGGTTTCTTTAGGAGCGGGGTGATGCGAGCCTCCTTAAAGGCTGTAGGAAATGTACCAGAGTTTAGAGATGAGTTGATGATGTGTGTGAGTGCAGGGACGACCGATGGAGAGATAGCCTGAAGTAGATGGGTGGGGATAGGATCCAGCGGGCAGGTAGTCGGGTGGTTGGAGGCAATGATCTTCGCAATGTCGTCCTCCGTTAGTGCAGAGAACGAGGGGAGCGAGGTCTCAGGAGTCGGAGCGTGGTCCATCTGAGGTGGAGCAGTGAACTGACTGCTGATGGTGGTGGTCTTCTGTACAAAGAAGGAAGCAAAATCATCAGCCGTCAAGTCCGAGGAGGGAGGAGGGGTAGGAGGACAAAGAAGAGCAGAGAAGGTTTTGAAGAGAGTCCGAGAGTCAGGAGAATTGTTGATTCGAGTATGGTAGAACTGAGTCTTGGCCGCTGAGATGTCAGTAGAAAAAGAAGAGAGGAGCGACTGATAGAGAGAGAGGTCAGCAGGATTGTTAGATTTGTGCCACTTTCTCTCAGCAGACCTGAGCCTGGATCTATGTTCACGGAGAACATCAGATAGCCATGGAGCAGAGGGGGTAGCACGAGCCGCTCGAGAGACGAGTGGACACAAACCATCTAGACAGGATGTTAGTGTGGAGCATAGAGAGTCAGTGGCACTGTCAGTGTTTAGTAGAGCGAGCTGGTCAGGTGGGGGGAGCATAGAAGAGACAGCAGAGGATAGGGTGTGAGAAGAGAGCGTGCGTAGGTTGCGTCGGAAGGTTACAAGCGAGGAAGGAGGTGTCGTGTCAGGTGCGGTGAGGTCGAGATCAAGAGTGACAAGGAAGTGATCAGATGTATGCAGCGGGGTTACCCGAGTGTGATGAGTGGAGCAGTAGCGTGTGTAGATGAGATCAAGTTGGTTACCAGATTTGTGGGTTGCAGGCGTGGCAAGTCGCTTAAGGTCAAACGATGCGGTCAGGTTGTTGAAGTTAGCAGCTGATGATTTTTCAAGGTGGATGTTGAAGTCTCCAAGTACCACTAGAGGGGTGCCATCTTCAGGAAAAGAGGACATGAGGACATCGAACTCCTCCAAGAATTGTCCAAGCTGACCTGGGGGGCGGTAGATGACTACAAAAGTAATTCTAACAGGATGAATAATATTTACCACAAGCGATTCAAAGGAGGTGTTGTCACCTGAGGGTGCAAGTTGTTTGAACCCCAATTCGTTTGGGATGAGAAGACCGGTTCCCCCACCTCTACCGGATGTACGGGAGCTGTGGGAGAAAGTGTAGTTATTGGAGAGGGCAGCCGGGGTGGCATTGTCCTCTGGTTTGATCCAGGTTTCAGTAAGTGCTAAAACAGAGAGACCAGAGTGTTTAGCCATGGCCGGAATAAAGTCTGCCTTGTTGACAGCAGATTGGCAGTTCCATAAGCCTATGGGAATAGAAAGTGCACTGGATGCAGATGTATGAATAGTAATCAAATTAGCTGTGTTGCGTCGTCTACGACGTGATCCAAAGGATTTATGAATGTTATTGACAGTAGGAATTTGAAAACACATGGTTAATGCTAAGAATAACGTGAGAGAAAATAAATAAAAGAAATAAGGTTAATTTTAATTTTAACTTTTCATTTTTAAGGTTAATTTCTGCCCAATTATGCTCCTTTCTGCAGATGAACAATGTTTTTGAA
>CAIGQV010000818.1:34776525-34796870 GCA_903798115.1 Danio jaintianensis | reverse complement strand
GATTACTGTAATGCTCTGTTCGCTGGTTGCCCAGCATCCTCTATTAAAGAGCCCCTATTATGCATTAAAAAGGGGCTGACAACAGGCTGATATGCATGCAAGGTCAAAAAACACTTTCATTGTCTTATAATATGCATTTATTTTTACCTAATTATCACAGCAACTCCCATATGATTCGTTCAGCGATTCATTTGTTCCTAAACCCCTCCTTAGCGCGATGCTAATCTGCGCTGATTGGATCGATGACAGTCTGTTGCGATTGGTCCAGCATTCAGCACGAGAGAAATGCCCACCAGGGCTTCAACAATATTGAAGTAGTCAGAGTGTATGTGTGAGCATACCTGCCAACACTCTCATTTTTCCCGGGAGTCTCCTGTATTTCAAACCCATTTCCCGCCACCCTCCCGTTTTGTTATTTCTCCCGGAAAACTCCCGTAATTTCAACGCCCCCCTGACCCCCCGCTCCTCAGCATTTTGGTATGGTCTGTGAAACCCCCGGGTCGCCAACATTGGTTAAGGATCCGATCGCATCGGCCTCCCGAAACACACTTCATAGTACAGTTATTAACACAGTACCCGGTTCTCATCAGTGTTATTCAGACACCTCACCCCCGAACCTAGCCCCCCGGTCTCCCGGATTTTCAGGGACAAATGTTGGCAAGTATGTGTGTGAGCCCAATGCAGGAATGCATTAATGCAATGCAGTTAAACACCAGCATATTGCTCTATTCTTAACCATAAGTAAAAACAGTGACACGCATTCAGTATTACTCCACACAGTGGCAAAGCTGAACTATTTTGAAACTTGACTGCCACAAGTGTGTAGGAAAAGCTGATGGTGGCCATAGCAACGACAAACGGCAGTGGAACACGAGCTCACAAACGCATTTATATCCATAAAGAAAGCGTGGCTTTAGACGAATATAAAGAGTTAACCAGATACAGTACAAGCGATTACAAGTAACAAAACACAATTAAATACATAATTTGCAAGCTAGAGAAAACAAGGAGGCAACCATTTTAATCACACTTACTTACACTTGTGAAATGGAGGAAGAAACTGGTCCATGAACTGTGTACTGTAAAGTTCCTGTCAAGCTCTGCAAAGTCCCATACATCAATAGTCTTTTCTGATCCTTCCTTTAACAAACAAATCCCCCGTTGTAAGCGTGTAGATTTCTGAAGCACTCGTCAGAAACACAGCACAAGGCTGGGGCTATAATGCTGAGGTATTTTTGCAAAAATAAACTTCAACCACTGACTCTTCACAGCCTCATCTTTGGGTCACACTTCCAATAATATCCAGCTGAGCACAGCGTCTTCGCGACATGATTCAACCGGGGTCTGCTACAGTGTTTTTCTTCCTGCCACTCTGTTTGTGGGCGGGGCCGGAGGTTTCAATTTTCCCGGGATTGCGTGCGCAACAAACTGGCGGGGCTTAAGTTCCGTAGCGGCTTGTGCGTAAGCACTGCACAGCTATGCACTAATGACGTTTAAGTCGGCTGCCCGTGCCCTGGGGAGGACGATGGCCACACAGTGGTCTGGAAATGCCACCCTTGGCTTACCCTGGCAGATATGCGCCACGCCGACAAAGTACACTTCTCAGGCAGGCCTTCTCGGCGACACCGCCGGGGACTTTACCCAGGAGTCCTCGGTGGTGAAAGATCAGCCGTGTGCGATGGAGCAGGTCATCTCTTGGTGGGCTCGGAAAATTGCTCCCCACTGGACCCGTCCGCGTTGGCTGTTCCTCGCCGAGAGCGCTCTTCCCACGGCTCCAAAATGCTCCGCTGTCACAGCCCGTTTTACTGGCTAGTGAACACATGGAGCCCCCACGCAGGAAGTTGACGCTTCCGTCACAGGTCGCCATCAAGAGGAGAACCGTTCTTTCCCCGGTGGAAGGCCGGGGCTCCCCCGCGAATGAATGTTGCGATCCGAAAAGAACAGCTTTTCCTCCCTCTGAGTGTGGAAGCCCAATTGCTGCAAGCATGGGACGCGCTGCATTCCAGCTCTCAGCTTTGGTGCACTTCGCCACAGGCTTTGAGGGTGCCAGAGGATGAGCTCCTTTCTCGCACCTCCAGCCTCTCCGCGGGATCCTGGGAGGAAGGTAAGAGTCAATCTCTTATTTTCAGTTCTTCCACGAGACGCTCCGCTTCCCGGGGTGAGCTCTCCCCATCCCAAAGCTGCCCCTCCACGGGTACGTCAGTGATCGTTCCGGTGATGCTACTCGTTCGGACTCTGTCAGCCTGGTTAGCACTGCTCAGCCCGTCGTAGTCGCTCACACGGACTGTCAGACTCGGCTATGCGTTTCAATTCGCTGTTGGCCTCCCGAGTTCACGGGTGTGTATTTAAGCGGTCATCATTATGCCAACCCTGTCTCGCGTGAGAAGATTGTTATCCTCCTGGTGAAGGATACAATCGAGTCGGTCCCTCCAGCCGAGATGAAGAGTGAGTTTACAGCGAGCGGTGGGTTATACCAATCCTATCTGCGCGTTTTGATCTGTCATCTGTTCAGGATAACGATCAGGCCCATGCAGAAATGGATCCCCCAGTGCGTCCGTCCGTGGGATTGGTTTTAGCTATAGACCTGAAGGACGCTCACTCCATGTCTCGCTCTCTCACTCCTTATACCGGTGTGCGACGGGGGCCGAGCATGGCAGTAAACGGTCCTTCCCTTCAAGCTCTCCCTGTTCCATGCGTGGAGGATGCCCTGCGCCTCTTCGGCACACACACATCTGCATTTTTTGATTATTCATTAACTGATTTATTTTCTCACATCTTTGAACTAGTAAATTATGCATAGGGACCTGGTGCTCCGGCACCTCGGCCTGTTGGGGTTTCGGGTCAACTGAGTATGAGCAAGTTCTCCCCAGGCAGAGCTTCTCTCATCTCGGGTTGGAGCTGGACCCGGTCTCCATCACGGTGCGCTTTTAGCGTGCCGGGCTAATGCTGCCCTGCTCGATTAATTCGGCAGTTATAGTGGTCTCACTGAAGTTTTCAGAGGCTCCTGGGGCATATGACATTTGTAGCTGCTATCGCCGCTCAATTGTTCATATGAAACAACTTCAATGCTGGCTTCGCGATCGGGTCCCCAGATGGGCATGGCACGCGGAGACGCACCGGGTGTCTATCACCACGCTGTGTTGCCGTACCTTTAGCCCCTGGATGGACCTTGCCTCCTATGGGCCTGGGTGCCCTTAAAACATGTGTCCAGTCATGCTGTCATTCTGACAGATGCTTCCAGTACGGGCTGGTGGACTGTGTGTATGCAGCTGCAGGTTCATAAATCGGACTTCGGTTGCGTTGGCATTCAATTGCCTGGAGTTGTTGGCAGTGTTTCTCACTCTCCGCCAGTTTCTACCGGTACGGGAGGGGACACACGTGTTGGTTAGGATGGCCAGCACGTCTGCGATAGCGCACATCAACCATTTGGGTGTTGTGCGCTACCGCCGCACGTCTCAGCTCGCTCGCCATCTGCTCCTCCGGAGTCATGCGGCTTAATAGCTGCGCGCCATTCATATCCCGTACGAGCTCTCTGTGCCAGCTTACATGCTCTCACGACAATTACGTTCCGGAAGAATGGAGACTCCACCCCGGCAGTCCAACTGTTATGGGCACGCTTCAGAAAAGCCCAGGTCATCCTGCTGCTTCTCCCGAATGGCGCTTCGCTAGCTGCTTTCCCTCCTCTGCATGGATGCGCTGGCTCTCAGCTGGCCCCGGGTTTACGCAATATGCTTTTTTCCCCAGTGAGCCTGCGCGCACAGACTCTGTGCAAGGTTAGCAGACGAGGAGCGGGTCTCGCTCGTTGTGCCTCCTTGGCCCAACAGGACCAGAGTTTCCGGACTCACACTCCTCGTGATGGCCCTCCCTGACGAATTCCCCGGAAGAAGCACTCCTTTTTCTGGGACGGGCACCCTCTGGCACCTGCGCAGCATTCTGGAACCCCTATGGAGAGTTTCTAGACAGAGTGCGGTGGACTTAGGTGACCTATCAGTCGATGGTTAACACCGTCACTCAGGCTAGAGCACCCTGTATAGGCAAGCCTATGTCCTGTAGTGGAGTCTATTCGTTGTGTGGAGCTCTTCTCTCTGAGAAGAACCTCGGACATGCCAGATTAGTGTTGTGTTTTCTTCCTTCAGGTTAGCTGGAGCGCAGGCTGTCTCCCTCCATACTGAAGGTTTGGCGTGCTGTCATCCCCGCTCTCTGAGGCGGCGGATGGTAGTGCGCTGGGAAAGCATAACCTCATCAGCCGGTTTCTTAGAGGCGCGTGATGCGAGATGGTTATTTCCATCCCCGCCCCCCACTTTTGCCCTCTTGGGATCTCTCTAGCCCCAGCGGTTATGGTTAGGTCAGTTGAGCCACTCGATTCAGTATCTATAATCTGCATACCAAAGTCGCATTGGTATCATTCAGGAGGGTTAGAATTCCAGTGGCATTTTCGGTCAGCGAATTGTGCCAGAAATTCAGACCGGCCTACTCTCACGTTTACCTAAGACCCCGGTTCAGCTTACAATATTTGGTAGTGAGCCTGCAAGCGCTGCCTGCGGAGGAGGCGGACCCAGCCCTTTCATTGCTATGTCCGCGCACTGCGCTTACTGTGACACGTAGAGCATACGTCTTTAAGCAGCTCTTTTCTGTTATGATCGGCAGAAGGGAAGTGTCGTATCAAAGCAGAGGTTGGTCCATTTTATAGTTTATGCCATCGCCCTCGCTTCAAGTGCCAGGGCGAGCTGTGTCCCCCGGGAGAGAGAGCACACTTAAATGAAAGAAAAAAAAAAAAAAAAAAGCGATGCCTCTTTTTCGGTGTGAGTACACAGCGCCTCTTAACAGATTATGTAGAGCTGCGGGCTGGGCGAGACCTAACACATTCGCAAGATTTTATAATCCTCAAGCAGAGCCTGTTTTCTCCCGATTACTGGGTAACACCGGTCAATCGGGAGGAAATTAAGCTCTGTGTCAAAAATGCTTGCTGCACCATGCTCCCTAACCGGAGATACGTGCGCTTTTTCTATTCTGCTAGTAAGTTTCTCGCTTGGCGAACCCTAGAGAATTCCTCTGAGGCCCCCAGCACCCAACTCAGCGGAGGAGCCGGGTGCCTGGCTCAGTGTGATGTCTGGTACGCCCACTCTTGGTCTACCCACATGCTGAGGTTCGGTGCCAGCTATGCGCGGTCCCCGATGGCAATCCCATATGCTTATTTCAGCCACGGAGTGTTCCCCCTGACCAGGTGGACCTGTGTCTTCCCTACCCGCTAACCAGCTTATCATATGTAGTACTCCCCCTCATTAGGGCTAGTCCATATGCTCTGTTACCATCAAGTCTCAGTAGGCAAATTCTAGTGCTCGCTTCTCAGCTGGCAGCTTATTTAGCACTAATGGCTAATCGCTGTTAGCTGTGTTGCTGAGCTCTGCCAATTCATTTTGGCATTCATTGGCCCGTTTTCTTATTCTTGATTGTGATTGGTCGTCTGACGTACTCCCATATGTCTGGTTCCAGACACACATCTCCGTTCCCTATTCGGGGAACATGGGTTATGGACGTAACCAAGACATTTTGAAATAACCTGCACTGAATTGAGCGGACTGTAGTGTAGTAGTTGTCATAGATCAAAATGAGCGGACAAGTGTATTTAGCAAACGCGAGAGAAAAAGAGGAGAGGAGGCATCTTTATTGAGGCATGTTCTATGTATACACACACCTTCTTCAAACAGCTCCATGATGAGGAGAATGAGGGTATAGAAGAAGATGTTATGGTAACGTTAGCTAGCTATCAAGCTAGTGTTAACCAGGCAGAGGAAGCTAACAGCAGTGCAGCACAGACTGGACTCATCGTGTGTCTGAATAGGAGAGAGACAGACAGAAAAAGGAGAGAGAGAGAGAGAAAAAGCCCCTGAAGAGGAGAGTGAGAGAGAGAGAGAGAGAGAGAGAGAGAGAGAGAGAGAGAGAGAGAGATAAAAACAGAAAAACGTCCCTGAAGAGGAGAGAGACAGGAGAGATGATTTATAATCAAGTTGACCTATGCTTTTGTCTACTCTTGATCATGAGGGAGACAGTTGGAAACATTAATAAGTGTGTATTATGGAAGACTCAGATTCATAGAACTGGATTGGAGAGGCATTATGTGTTATATCCAAATCATATGCATTATAAGTTTGTAGAAGTTATACATTAAAAATACCCTTAAATATATATATATATTTTAGTACTGCTTTAGTGAACTTAAACAAGTATAATAAATAATTATATTATTGAGACAATCAAAATCCATGATAACAAACAAGGGCGTGACACGGAGAACAAAACACGAGTACAAATACACCACAGAACCAGTGACAAATGCAGTGTTACCTACAATAATTTAGGTCTAAATCTGTTTTACTGTCCCCGATAACCAGACACAGGTGAAACCAGATGAAACAGTCATGGAATCTTATTCAGTTTAAACCACATTTTTAAATCATAATCTAAATACAAAGTCGATAAAATATCAAGGTCAAAGATCTGATGTAAGGTTTGACACAAAAGAACATTGTTGTTGTTCACTGACATCATGAGAAGACAGCAACAGGAAAAACTAATGAGGAAAGCTAAAACCAAATTAACATTAAACCACAAGCCAGTTTCCAGTGTCTTCTTTTTGAAGGATTATTGTATTGGCAGCTCTGATAAACATCTTTCAGTCTTTTCTGAACTCTTGATAAGACATCCAGGTCTTTCAGATGTACGTTTTTATTTTTAAAAATATTTTGTTTGAGTAAAAACCAGTCTGATCAGGGGTCAGCACAATGAAGCTAGTGTAGCTGTGAAGGTGTAGGTTTCAGAATAATTTGCATCAGCTCTGGCCTCTGGGTTTAGACAGCAGCGTTCATCAATATAGTCACTTAGGCTTCATAGTTTACCTTCAGCTCATACCATGATGAACAATAACATAAAAATAATAATAATTTTTTTTTAAACTCAGCCACTGTCATTATACAAGATCCAGATAAAATTGTGGCCTAAAATGTTTATCAATTAATGTTTTTCAGTTAGTCATGTTTACCGATACTGACTGACACAAATGTCATGATGCAAATAAGGGAAAATGGTGGACTAAAAACACACATAGAGAAAGTGAAATTTAAAACCGGGTTTTAGAATAATAAACAAGTGTGATTTGAATAATGGATGAGAGCAGATATATAATAATCACATAGTCTGACGCTTCAAACAGAAACATCAGACTGAGGACAGAAACACACCACCTCTGAAGTAAGAACAACTCACATCTACAGTCTTTAACCAATGTTGTCTTGATGATTGTAAATTGTGTTGTGATCCTGTTTTACTTAAAGACAAACATGAAAGTATTTGAGTTTTTCAATGTGTTTCTTTCTCAGAAATGGACACATTTCTATATTTCCCTCTTCTCTTCATTGGTGAGTGTGTTTGTAGTTTTATTTATGGTTTGACTCTGTTCTGAAAAACATTAAAGCAAAGTGTCTCTTTCACAGCTCTCTGCTCCATATCTGAATGTGTTCAGCGTCAGTATCACTTTATAAATGAGGGGAAGACCTGGACTGAAGCTCAGAGTTACTGCAGAAAGAATTACACAGATCTGGCCACCGCTGACAACATGAACGACATGATCCAGCTGATGAAAAGTGTGAGTTATGGAGGTGTTCAGGACATCTGGATTGGTCTTCAGAAGACGGGTGTTTATAAATGGCATTGGTCTTCAGGTGATCCTGTGCTCTTTCTCAACTGGACATCTGGAGAGCCAGCCGGCAGTAATGAGTGTACTGTTATCAATAATGGACAGTGGAGTAATGAGGCATGTAGTAACACTCGTGTCTTCATCTGCTACAACAGTGAGTACAAACCCATACTGTAACAAACATTAATTTAATAGAAGATGCTTCAAATAGAAATTGAAATGTTACAATAGTAAATATTATAAATATTATTAAGTCAGGTCTAATTTGTAATATTGTAACAGATATGTCTGAGAAACCTTATATGAACTAAAAGAAAAACAGAAAAAGAGATACTAAACTACTATAGTCTTACAGGCCATAGCTTATAAACTTAAAGTAATCATTAATATTCATAATCAACTTATAACAACTCAACTCTTTATAACACAGGCTTTTCTTAAACTTTCACCGCTGCTTCTGTTCACACCCAAAGCATACAGCAGAACAAGAATAAACTGCTAAAATTATGTTTTTAATTGATTTTCTTAAAGTGAGCACAGGACTGGTGTTTGTCAATCAGTTGATGAACTGGAGAGATGCTCAGAGTTACTGCAGACAGAATCACATTGATCTGGTCAGTGTGAGGAACCAGAATGAGAGTCAACAGCTGGAGAACTTCATTAATAGTCAGACATCTGGATATTCAGTCTGGATCGGTCTATTCAGAGACATGTGGCAGTGGTCAGATCAGAGCAACTCCTCATTCAGATACTGGTATACTACTCAACCTGATAATTATGAAGGTACTGAAAATTGTGCAGAGATCATTCAGAAGGCTCAGAGAGGATGGAATGACATCTCTTGTAATCATCAGTTTCCTTTTGTGTGTCATGAAGGTGAGCAAATTCTCCAAACACACTCAATCCATCATCAGCTCCAGATCTCTTAAAGGTGCTGTATGTAAGTTTTTGACTCTTTTAAAGCATAAAAATACCATGATATATTTGAAAAAACAATGCTAAAGTCATATTCTGCTTCCCCTCAGTCGATCACTGAGGGTCACAAAGTCCTGCCCTGCAGGCTCTACCTGTCTCCACGAGTATTTACGAAGATCGTGGAGGGTGCTCTACTGCCACTTCAGCAGAAAGGCACGTGCGTTCTTAATTACCTTGACGGTTGGCTAATCCTAGCCCAATCTTGGGGTCAGTTGGTAATGCACAGGGATCTGGTGCTCGCGCACCTGAGCCGGTTGGGGTTACAGGTCAACTAGGAAAAGAGCTGGACTTGGTCGCCATGAGCACGCGTCTCTCCGGAGAACACGCCTCGTCAATGTTGATCTGTCTGGAGCGATTAAGCTGGAAAACAGTGGTCCCACTGAAATTATTTCAAAAGCTCCTGGGGCATATGGCATCCACAGTAACACCGCTCGGACTGTTACATATGAGACCAATTCAGCATTGGCTGCACGATCGAGTCCCCAGATGGGCATGACGCACCGGCACAAAGCCAGTGGTTCTCACTCCGCGGTGTCGCTGATGTTTCAGCCTGTGGACAGACCTTGCTTTCCAGAGGGCCGGGGTGGCCCTGGGACAAGTGCCCAAGCATGCCGTTGTAATGATGGATGACTCATCCACGGGTTGGGGTGCTATATACAACGAGCATGTGGCTGCGGGTCCGTGGACCTGACCCCAGCTGCATTGGCATATCAATTGCAGTGTTTCTCGCCCTCCGCTGGTTTTGACTGGTGTTGGCTGGGAAACAAGTGCTGGTCAGGACGGACAGCACGGCGTCGGTAGCGTACGTCAACCGCCAGGGCGGTGTCCGCTCCTGCCGTATGTCTCAGCTCGCTCGCCATCTGCTCCTCTGGAGCCACACGCGGTTCAAATCACTGCGTGCCATTCACATCCTTGGCGAGCTCAACCGTGTAAGACAGCTCTGCTGACTGCGCTGGCGTCGTTTAAGAGGGTTGGGGACTTGGAGCCATTTTCAGTCAACGAATCGTGCCTGGAATTCGGACCAGCTAACGCTCACATTATCCTGAGACCCCGGCCCGGCTACGTGCCCAAGGTTCCTACCACTCCTATCAAGGTAGTGAACCTGCAAGCGCTGCCCCTGGAGGAGGCAGACCCAGCCCTCTCGCTGCTGTGTCCTGTTCGCGCACTATGCGTGTACGTGGACCGCACTCAGAGCATAAGATCCTCTGAGCTGCTCTTTGTTTGTTTTGGAGGTCAGCAGAAGGGAAGTGCCGTATCTAAACAGAGGTTGGCCCACTGGATAGTGGATGCCATCTCCCTTGTGTACCATACTCAAGGCGAGCCGTGTCCCCCAGGGGTGAGAGCACACTCTACTAGGGGTGTGGCCTCCTCCTGGGCGTCAGCACACGGCACCTATTTAACAGACATCTGTAGAGCTGTGGGCTGGGCGACACCTAACACATTCGCAAGATTCTACAATCTGCGAGTGGAGCCGATTTCCTCCCGGGTACTGGATAACACAAGTAATTCGGGTGAAAACTAAGCTCGGTGTCAAAAACGCTTGCTGCGCCACGCTCCCTAACCCGGAGCTATGTGCGTGTTTTAACTGCTCTGCTAGGTGAGTTCCCCACTGGCGAACCCTAGAGAGATCCTCCAAGGCCCCCTCCATCTGACTCTGCGATCATCCCACGTTCTGGGGAACGGTTCCAGCTATGTGTGGTTCCCTTTTTAGGTGACCCCATATGCATTACTAGACCACGGTGTGTCCCCCTACCCAGGTGGACCCTTGTCTTCCCTACCAAGCTAACCACCACTACCTAGGGTGAGTCCATATGCGATTCTTGTCACAGGTCTCCCCATTAGGGTAGCAGTGATCTCTGCAGCGTCCTTCCCCTTCGGGACTGGCACGCTTTCCCAACGTATTGTCGTATTCTAAGTAAGTTCTAGCGTAAGTTGCTAGACAGGATTGGTGAGTACGACTTCCCAAACTATATTCCCTATAAGGTAATTAGAGCCATTGACGTTGGATGGTTACGTTTTTTGTGGTGTTTTGGTGTTCACGCTACTTGCCTGACACTCGACACCCCAAAGTGCGTAACAGGTTCAGCTCTTGTGGCGTTTAAGATATTTTCCCCTAGTCGATCAACTCAACATAAACTCGTAGTGATTGACTGCGGGGGAATGTCTTGGTTACGTATGTAACCCTTGTTCCCTGAAGGAGGAAACGGAGATGTTTATGTCTCCCTGCAACGGAAGCTGAATCCATCATTGCTGAATGTAGGCGGGTTCTGCTCTTCAGCGAGTAGTCTAAGGAGCTCCTCTCGCATGCAGCCTTTTATATCGCTAATTGCGGAGTGGCTGCACCTGCGACAGCTGCGCTCGCCAATCTCATCGCATTTTATTGGCCTGTTGTATACAAATTAGAGTAATTGGTGCTTCTAAGCGAATCCCCCTAGTCAATCAACTCGACATAAACTGAACGTCTGCCCACTGCCACTTTAGCCAATTATATTTCAGCACCCCGGGTTGCCTTGTTAGAAAACAGTGAATTTCATTAATTCAGCCAGGAAGGCTCTCAAAGCATGCGCCCGCGAAATGCGACCTCCAGTGACAGTGGCGGATTTAGGCATGGGCAATATGGGCGATCGCCCAGGGTGGCATCTTGCTAGGGGCGGCATGGAGCCCCAACCCCCTACCCAAAGACCCCGCCACCCCCCCTAACTCTTCGGTTTCATCCACAACAACCCCCCACCAGTCTTCACTTTCGGCATGAACACCATGAGGGCGGCACGATCGTCGTTTGCCTACAGCACCAGTTAAGCTTGCGACGGTCCTATCCAGTAGACAGTAGCAGCTCCGAAATAAGATGCAAATTTAGAGTTTCACATTAGGGGGTTATTAATTTACAAATAATGTAAATATTTTGAACGTAAACATTAGATGAGCAGGTTACATTGTAACCCCTTGTCCCAACAACAAGCTACGTGACAAGATTTGCAGTGATAAGCAATTTGGCTGTTTGCACCAGACGAAACATGACAGAAATTTAAATACAGCCATTCAGAAGCACATATTACTGCACTTTCTGCACCCCAACGAAATGGTAAGGTTTATAATCTAATTAATACATATGAAACCTCTTTTAACATTATTAAATCTACATGCTGAATCACTGATATGTGTTGGTTCAATTTCAAAGTCACAGTTCAATTTCAAAGGGTTTTTATTTTATTTTCATGATCTGAGGTGAACTGTCTGCTGCTGCTTTCAGTAGTGTGGCAATAAATGTCATGTAAATTGGCATTCAAACTCACATTATTAGCATTTAACTAATAATTTGAGGTGATCATAGTTTATCCTGCTGTTCACCTGTGAAAGATAAAAACCGTTTCTAAAATAGTAATTTCAGGTGTTGGTTAGTACAAAAATAATATGGAGTTCAAAATACTCCTTTTAATATGGAAAACATTCCTTCTATCGCATGCTGTTGCTTTTATTTTGAACACGAGCCGTCTTTAAATCAGCCGTTACGCTCGATAGTCAGGCACGCTTCTTTTGATGTCATCAATCTGGCAACCTACACTTGCACATGTTTTGAACCAGGCGTGCAATACCTAGTTCAACCACTGGCTGTCAAACTTACATACTGCACCTTTAGTGTTGACTACATGTCTGACATGACAAATTCCTCCACAGTGTTTGTTCTGCATGTTGTTTTTGATAAGTCTCTCTCTAGTTTCTGCTTGTGCTTTGTTTTTTGTCCAGATAAACTGATTGTGATCCAGCAGAATCTGTCGTGGTCTGAAGCTCTGAGATACTGCAGACAGAATCATGTGGATCTGGTCTCGGTTCATTCAGTGGAGATGCAGTATGAGGTGATGAACGTGGTTAAACTGGCATCTACTGAGGCGGTGTGGTTGGGTTTACGTCACTCCTGTGCTTTGGGCATCTGGTTCTGGGTGAGTGGAGAGACCGTGTGCTATCAGAACTGGGCTCCAGGGAACGGCACATCAGATGAGGACTGTGAGCCCACAGTGAGATCTGGAGCAGTTCAGTCTGGAGGAGATCAGACCTGGATCAGCCGTCCTGAAACTGACAGACTCAACTTCATCTGCAGCAAATATGAGTGAATGGATATGAGTAAATGACGTATCTGTAATTTAAGATAACAAATCTATGATCACTTCCTTCAATTTTTATCCTTTTTGTCTGCTTGTTTAAAATACTTTAACATAGTCTGTAGTGGGGCGTCATGGCAGCGCAGTGGGTAGCACGATCGCCTCACAGCAAGAAGGTCGCTGGTTCGAGCCTCGGCTGGGTCAGTTGGCATTTCTGTGTGGAGTTTGCATGTTCTCCCCGTGTTGGCGTGGGTTTCGTCCGGGTGCTCCGGTTTCCCCCACAGTCCAAACACATGCGCTATAGGTGAATTGAATAAACTAAATTGGCCATAGTGTGTGTGTGAATGAGAGTGTATGGGTGTTTCCCAGTGTTGGGTTGTGGCTGGAAGGGTATCCGCTGCGTAAAACATATGCTGGATAAGTTGGCGGTTCATTCCGCTGTGGCGACCCCTTATTAATAAAGGGACTAAGCCAAAAAGAAAATTAATGAATGAAGGAATATTCTGTAGTTAATTTCACATACGCTGGCAGCAGAAATCCTCTGTTCACGTTTAATTCAAATGTTTTCTTCAGTAAATAATTATTGAGCTGTAAATTGCTATTTTAATGTGGGCCTGTTTTGCTGCATCTATGTTCATTTCTATGATTTGTCTGTGTTTGTCCCTTTTAAAAGCCACAGCTTATACAGCAATACTTTCTACATATACTTTGTTATAAATTGTAAAATTATGATATATTCATTCCAAGGCATTTGCAAAAGTTGCGAAAAGTTAAATATCCTTGGTCATCCTGATGAAGGTGAGTTTGTTGCACAGCTTGATGAAGTGTAAATGCACACGTATGCTGTTTTGAATATTCTATCTATGTGATAATGGGCTTTTTAAACTATTTAGACTACTTCTTCAAATGCCTTGGACTAAGGATTTTACATACTTGATAGGATCCCATATCCAAAGAGCACCGACACATTATTTAACCCTGAAGCTCCTTTTGATTTTTTGTATTATATATTCATATTTATTTGTCAGTTCCATTAATAAGGGCATCATATTTACTCATTAATAGATATGTTTACTGTTTTCTTCATGTTTCTTTCATGACGTGCTCTTATCAAAATATGATTATATATGTTTAAATGAAAGAGTATCATATGATTGTTCTACATTTCCTATGTCTGTGTTATGATTAAGTGTATGATTAATGATCTCATGTATAATAATCATCTACTTTGAAATTGTTAAATGTGCTATTAGGAATAATATACTTTGTCTTTTAATGCATTTCATTCTTTAAAAAAAATCTGCTTTAAAAACATTTTATGTCTGGATACCTTAATATGGGAATAAAAACTCTGAACACACAACAGTAGATTCATTTTTTGTATGTTTACCTTTTTGTTTAAACATTGACGTAAATGTAAAATAGATATTGCATAGTTCGTGCATAAAATTTGTTTGTTTGTATACTGGCTGCTGCTGTTGTCTCTTCTGCGTTTACTTGATGCCTCTCATTGAAACATATTATAAACTTCAGTCACAGATGGATTAGCAGCACTGAGACTCCAGCAGAGACAAAGCTAACAAACTAATTAAAGGTGCAGTAGGTGATCTGGGAAAGTGCTAACATCAGCATTATAGCTTTGAGAACATACATCCCTCCCTGCTGTCCAAAGCCACGCCTCCTGAAGTCATGAACACACACACTGAATAGATGACCATAGACAACCTTATAAAACTAGATAATGTTAGAAATAGTTTATAATTCTACAATTTCAAACCTAAAAAAAAAACTTTTTGAAAAAACAAATATATTATATCTGTATTATATCTAGCACATTTTCAGTTGTGTAGCAAGCAAAACTTGTCATAATGTGCCATATTTCATGCATGCAAGGATTGCTGGTTTCTATGGAGACACGCACTTTGTCCAAAGTAAGCATAGTGCAAATAGCCATTGGGGTAAAGTTAGTTTTATTGTCGCACATTCTGACTTTCTCCTTAATATGATTTTACAAAAGTATTCTTTGCAAATTCTTAATAGTGAAATCATATTAGCAGCCAAAGACTATCAAAGTACAACATTGTTCACAGTCAATTAAATAGTGCTAATGTTGTTGAAGTTTCCTGGTAAACAATATAGGAAGCATGTCACAAATTGTCACTGTTCAAAAATGAACAAATGTGCAAATATAAAACCAACTTTACCTCAGTATAGCTGGCTAGACGGAAGAGCATTATTTACACTTATGTTTTGTAAAAAAAAAAAAAAGTGCTAAAAACAAATATCCTGTCATCTTTTTACATTACACTTACATTACCAAGACAACAACTTAACTTTTAATTTTGACTGTGCTCTGCTGCTCCTTACAGCACTTGTTTAAACAGCATTTCAAGAGTTCACACAGCTGATGACTGATGACATGCTGTCCCCTGGGCTCCCTCCTGTTAGCAAGCCGAGAGGGGAGTTTGAGCTCAAGTAGATCTCGATGAACTCCCCCGACTTATTTCTGGCTAATGACAGATATAGGGATAGCCAAAGAGAGATATATAGCTTACTAAGGGCTTGACTATGGTGCCAATTTAGAATGTTCAAATAAATTGAGAAAATTCAAAATATTTTTTACGATGAAGATACTGAGGTAAGAAACTCTGGTTATTTATAGTGAGTTAGGAACGGTCTGATTGGTGAATCATGTGTTAGCTAATACGGGACTAGCCATGGACAATCATAAGCACATGATCCTCTCGAAATTAGTTTAGAAATAAACTTCACGTTGTGCAATAAAATAATTATTACAAAGCGTTTTTATGGTTTTGGTTTTTGGCTAAATGTATCCAGAATTATGGGCCAAAGTTTAATTTTGGTGCATTCCTAGTAACATCAATAGTGGAACAATCTCATTTAATGCATTACAGGAATACAATAATTACCTGTACAGTATACTATCCTATACTAGTTGTGAGTTTTTGCTACATTTGTTCTATACAAAATTTTATATATCCAAATTCCACCACAATATATAAGTAAAACATCACATGATCAAATGGGTCTCGTGGGATGCATGATTTTGAAATGCAACACAACCTTATATCTACGATGGCCAGTGCTGCAATTTAAGAAAACCCATGGAATTGCAAAAAACACCAGCAAATTAAGAAAAGATCTTCATTGGTTTGACAGCAAACGTGTGGCAAATCCTCACAGCGCACAAACATTAGGAAAACGCTGCAAATTCTCTCAACACAGACAAACTAAGAAAACGCCCTGAATTTTCTCACAACACATGCAAACAGCATGGAACACAATGTAAATGTTTCAAGGGGACTCAAAAAACATGACAGACCTGGCTATTTAGGTTATGGTTATTTAGGCTAATAATATAGAAAAGACAAAGCAATGGTGTAATCAGGATGTTAAAATAAAAACTCACCTTTCAAAGATTACCTACAACTTCACTGAGCAATAGTCACGGCACAATAAACAAATCCCCTGTTACTGAGAGACGCTGACAACGGACTTGAGGATCCAAATGCAACGATTTTATTGACAAGAGTAGTCAGGAAGGCAATGGTCAAAAACAGGGGCAAACGGGTACATAAAGGGCAATCAAAAAGAGTAGTCAGTACACAGGTAAAAGCCAAAAACAAGTAACAATAAACAAACTACAAGGGTCAGGAAACACGGCAGGTCAAAACAAGGACTGTGTGTGCTGTTTATATGGTCCATCTGATTAGTCCATCATGAGCTTCCAGCTGTGTGAATCAGGGAGCGAACTGAAACAGGTGTGTGTGAAGTGCATAAAGGAAAATGTAGTCCGGTTCAGTGGCAGATGTGATGTGTAGAGTGCCCTCTAGTGTGTCTGGTGGGCACTCAACTTGGTGACTTTGTGACTTGGTTTTTGGGTCCCCTTGAAATATTTCCATTGTGTTCCATGCTATTTGCCTGTGGTGTGAGAAAATGCTGCGTTTTCTTAATGTGTTTGCCTTGTGAGAATTTGCAGCACGTTTTGTTAATGTGGTTGTGTTGTGAGGATTTGCAACACGTATGATGTCAAACTGCTGAAGATCTTTTCTTAATTTCGTTTTTTGCAGGTGCATGCGTTTTTGTAAATTGCTCTCTCGGCCATCGTATATATCCCACTCGCACATGTTGTCATCAAAAACATCTGGCTACATTATTTGTGTCTGCAACACTTTACAAATGTTAAACGGATGTGTGTCCAGTCTGTGCATGATCATTCCAATGTTGTCTCTCACACACAGTGGAGCATCAACAGTGAGATTAATTCCAACACCTAATGATCTTTTCAGCGAACCACATCTCCTATCTGAAGATGACAGAGAACTTTCCAGTGGAGCAGATAAACATTCTGGGGTGGATTTGTTGGATATAGATGTTTCCCAAAGCGAACTGACACTTTCCAACTAGTCTGATCAATGCAATGCACTTTGTCATGCTACAGACAGAATAACATCACAGCACATGTGGAAGAAAATCCAACAAAGATGAATGCAGAAATGCTGTGCATCTACTGAAGCACCAGCTCAGCACAGTGATCACTTTATTCCCACAACCAGCCCTGCTCACTGCAGGTGTCTAAAGAATTGGATCACAGAGAAATTATCGAGAAGAGAAATAGGTGTTGTCCTGGACTGAGTTATGCTGAGTTGCAGACTGCACAATTTTAGCCCCAGGTTTTGAAAAGTTGCAGACAAATGCCTGAAATCACAGGCAAATCTGTGCTTGCTCATGTGAGTAACAATCACACAGTGTGAACTACCAAAGACACGATCTGAGCGAATCGCCAATGAGTCGCTGACACCCTGGATCTGTTGGCTATTCAAAATCATGCCGTGTGAAATGTGTTCTGATTGAAAAAATCTTTGGCGATTACCTACAGCATTCAGGCCAACGGGAAGTTGAGGGAGGAGTTAAAAGGGCTTCTTCTCAGTCTATTTTAACACAAGAAATGGAAGAATAACTAGTGGAAATCTGGCAGGAGCACCCGTGTCTGTTTGACGTGTCATCTGAGCAATACCACAACTGGGTCGAAAAAGAAAACAGTTGAGGAGAAATTGCTAATTTCCTTCAAAAGCAATGTGAGCAAAATAAGTACATTTTCTACCCCACTAAAGGCTTCTTTCTCATTATGTAGTTAATAACAGAAGATATACTACGTGATCTCATGTTGTTTCCATGTCACTTCTCGTGTGTATTTGGTTGTTAGAAGTAGTTTGCGGACAAGAAAAAGTTGTTGGCGATTCTTCCTATTGTGAAGTCATGCAGTGTGAAACCCCCTGTCGCCGATCTATTTTGCAGTGTGAACACAGCAGCGACGCAATGCAACCCCAGATAGTCATGCAGTGTGAAAACATCTGTGACGCCACTACTTTGAAAATCATGCAGTCTGAACTTGACATTAAAGACTTCTTAGAATTGCTCCAATGGACTAACAGAGGAAATCTGTAAGGATGGATTTTACTAAGCAGGATATCTAACCTGCAATAAAACAACAAAAGTTCTAAAAGGATCTGAAGAGAGGATCTGCAGGAAACAGCACAGGACAACATCTCTTCTCTTTTACTCTTTGCTTAGTTTTTAATGGAAATATCTCTGGCTGTGATTCTGTATCCAGATCAGCTCGTAGTGTGGAGCTCTTATATTCCACACTATGCATTTTTGACTTGTCTTTGAGTAATTGATTGTCAGGATTCTGCCACTTAGGTCTTATTTCTTGTTTTGGTGGCTCTTATTTGGAGGTCTTATTTCTAGTCCAGACACTAGTCCTGTCTTGTCTAGTATGTTGTGCTCGGGTCGAGCCCTCACATTTCTCGTCATTGTCTGTCTTTGTCATTGATCGCTGTCTTGGCTGCGCTCGGGCTGTGCGCGCTCCCACTTGATGTGGGCCCGCGAGGTCCAGGCATGTTTGGGATGCACGCTCTCATCCTGGTGTGTTTGTTGTTTTGTTCGTGGCATGGTGTTTTTGTTCTCAGTGCTCCAGTCTAGTTGGTTTCGGATTGCGCTGGGATTGGAAACATGCATGCTGCATGTGAGTGCACGATAAGTGTTTTCATTTATCGTGTCTTGCGTTCGGTTTGTGTTGGTGTTGTTAAAGCACGAGGCTCGGTGTTTACATTGTGGCCGCGTGATTTAGTGTCGTGTTTCATGTGAACACATGGTTAATGAGTTTTCTCATTGGCTGCATGTTCAAGTCCCCTTTTACGTGAGCACATGGCTTGTGTCGTTTCTTTGTGTCATGTGCTCTCCCGTCTATTGTCTAGTCCCACCCTCCTTGTTAACCCATTATTAGTTTATTATGTTCACCTGTTTGTTTGTTAATTTTTTCTCCTTTATATTCTCCTCATGTCTGCTGTCCTGTGCCAGTTCGTCGTCGTTTATTGCCTTGTCTAGTCCAGTCCAGTCCTGTCCCGCCCTGCTCTTTCCTGCCAGACCAGTTTGTTTGTTTATTTGTTTTGTTAATGTTCTCCCCCTCGGGGTAGTTTTTGTTGTCTTTTTGTTTTATTTTATAATAAACCCACATTTTAGTTCCGCATTTGAGTCCTTGCTCCTTTTCCCCAACCACAACCTTGACAGTTGTGTATTTATTGTTTCTAAATTGGCTTTTTTATTGTTTGATTATATAATTGGCTGTTTACACTATTAACTGAAAAATAAAATGTAAAACTTTGATTAATTCTGGATTCTCCTGAAATCATTATATCCAGTAGATTATGTGGAATGCTAATGCTACCACAATTCTGAGCACACGGTTTACAAACCACAGGCACGAGACTGGGCACATCAGCTGGAAGACCGTTTGATTTCTGTTCATTGCTGATTTAGCAAGTTGCATGGAAGTTAATAAATTAGACTTAGCACAAGTTAAACATCTAAACATCCACATGCATTTTTCTGAATATATTAATTGATATGAACTGTTTAGGTAAACTTATTTTTGATTCACTTTGTGAACTACTGAATATTATTTGCAAATATTGGAAACAGATCAAAATAAGATGTCCTGGTTTAAAAAAAAAAAGTCCGACATCTCGGCATTAAATAACGCAAATGAAGTTTTGGTCTAGTTGGTTTATGGAGGAAAATCCCTGTTTTGATGTGCTATTTGCATCTATGTATTACTATTTGCATTTACGAGTGTAAAGAATGTTTGTGTGAGGATAGAATAGTGGTACCTGATAGTTGGAAGATCTCATGATTCATTTATTTTTGACTTTGAAAAATTACTTTATCATTTGTAACAATTTTCCACGACAGTTTCAGCACACTACGGAAAGTACAATTCATGTCCGACTGGACTGCAGTCTCCTACACTGTAAAAAAAATTATGTTTTTTCAACTTAAATAATTAAGTGTTTGTGCTGCCATAAAATTGTATGTGTACTTCACTTATATAGTGAAGTTTTTTTTTTAATTCATACAAATGTAACGGATGTGGTCTAAGTTTAGTTAAACTTAAACATTAAGGCCTGAAACCTGACTGAAACACTTCAAAAACATAGAAAGGAGCATAAGCAAATAAGGGGCAGTCGTGGCCTGGTGGTTAGAGTGTTGGACTCGTG
>CAIGQV010000818.1:34736022-34756525 GCA_903798115.1 Danio jaintianensis | reverse complement strand
ATTATAAAAACTTAAGCAGCAACTTTTCCAATTTCCAATATTTATGTCATTCTCATAATATACACAGACAGGTCACAAATTGCTTAGGGCACCACAGTAGCTCACTCACTCGCTGGGTTAACTGACCTCAAATTGGTGTTTGGGGCTGCCTTTTAAAGGTGAAGCCCCGCCCCTTTAACTTAAACCAACATGCACTAATTAAAAGGTAAGTATAAACATCTGTACATGTTCTCATGTTCATTATTTAAAACACATCAGACCCCAAACAGTCACAATTAATCAAAGTAAACTAAAATATATCAACGTATAAAGATATAAACATGAATATATAGGTTAATAAAGATAAGTATAAACGCATTCCCCCCCTATCCAGAAGACAATGGATGAGTCGCCTTCCGGTTGCTCTGGAGCGCTCCACAGTGCACTCGGCACTATTTAGCCAGGCTGCTGGGAGGTGCTCTGTTTGACCGGCTGATGAAAGAGCAACCAGGAAGACTGACGAAACGGAGACACGGACGCCAAACAACAGGTAAATATTAAACAAATAACAACAATAAACTTATTTATGCAGCTTCTTGACGACACAATGAGCATCGTAGACATCACATGACGATCAATGGCGAGTTAGTCTGGCAGAGTAGTCTGGCATATTTGGTACCCACAACACATCAAGATTATATCTAGACAAAAACACATCTGACACAGTGACTGTCGTAACGAACATTATATAAATTGTGCAATCTGAACAGGGCTTTAAACACACTTACAAGTTAGTCCAAATAAACTGAGAACTGAAAAAGCCCCTGTGAAAGTCCTATGAACATCTATAGTCTTTGGTACTGACCCTTTCTTTAATAACAAATGCCCAGAGAATCCCACAATGTAGGGTAGGTTTCTGTAGCAATCATCAGTAAAAAGGCAGGAACAGCACAACGTTGGGGTTATTCTGTGGTATTGCTGTAATGATGATGTTTAACCACTGATTCCTCACAGCCTCATCTTCAGGCAGTAAAAACCATTTGAGTAATGAGGTTTGCACTGCGCGCTCGCGGTTTCCAAACTTTTTTGGTGCGTTAATCTTGTCAATAATATTATTCAGAAGGTCATGATTCGCACTCATCAAACAATTACTTTGTATAGTATTTATTTTATTGTACATTCCTCAGGTGATACAAAAACACAAACGTTTCGGCACAATGCCTTCCTCAGTGTGTGACACAAGCTTCTCACTCCACCCCCTTATCCCACAATCAGTCACACTACATCATCAGTTGTCTCATTTTCATTTCAAATACTATTGTTGTCGACATAAGAAATATTTACCTTCACTTTCAAAAACCACCATTCCACAGGAAAACAACATACCAATTATCATCATTCGCTTATTCATATTTACATCAATGCAATGAAACACTTTTATTCAGATTACCTCCTCTATGTGACTCAAATACTTCTTCAATTCCTATACATTCTAGTTGCTTAACGTCATGTCCAAAATCTATAAAATGTCTTGCTACTGCCGAAGTTATATCTTGTCATCGTATACTTGATTTATGCTCACTAATACGCAACTTCAACTGACGTGATGACTTCCCTATATATATCTTTTGGCACGGACATTTTAACATGTAGACCACATTACGAGTAGAGCAGGTAATACAGGTTTTTATTTTTATATTTTTACCTGTTGCTGGATTCAAAAATTCCTTACACTTTACTCAATTCTGACATGCGGCACAATTTCGACACGGAAAACAACCTTGTATAAAAGTGGATTTCTTATTTCTTACTATATCTGAGTTTATCATCATATCTGCTAAATGTTGGGATATTTTAAAGGTGAATAATGGATGATATTGAAATGTATTATTTAAAGATTCGCCGGAAGATAATATATGCCAATGTTTATTAATCGTTGATTTAATAAAATTGCTATGTTCATTATATGTTAATGAGCAATTTACTGAAAACTGTTTTAGTTTTTTAGTAGGTTTGACTGTTTTCAAAATATCTTGTCGATGTAATTTACCTTATCTAATGCATTATTCAACCAACTTTGCGGATATCCTCTCGAACGAAATCATTGAAATAATGCGTTTTTCTGTTTATCAAACTCTTCTACAGTACTACAATTACGTTTCAGTCTATGTAACTGACTTACTGGCAAGCTCCGTTTAATATGGACTGGATGGTAACTCTCCGTGTTTTTATTCATTGGTTTTCGATATATTGTTGTATGTAATGTCTTTTTTACTCTACTTACTTTTATATCCAAAGAATTTATAGAATCTGTGCTCTTATCAGTCGTAAATTTAATAGAAGAAATTTTTGAGTTTATAAAAGTTGTAAATGAGTCTAATTCCTGTTCTGTGCCTGACCATATCATAAAACAATTATCTATATATTTCATCCAAACTTTGATATTCGACTGGAATGGGTTATTATTATAAATATAATCATGTTCAAATTTTCCCATAAATAAGTTTGCATAATTATGTGCTAATGGAGTGCCCATGGCAGTACCTTGTACTTGCAAATAAGTCTTTCTCGAACCAAAAATAGTTTTTAGTTAAAATAATTTTTGTAAGATCTATTATATATTGTGTTGGTAATCTCTCATCATAGTTTGTACAGTAAAATTGTAATGCGTCCAAACCTGCTTCATGCGGTATATTCACGTCAAGTGTTACAAGCCAGTCTGTAATATCTATATTGGAAATTTGGTTTAATTTATTAAAAAATTCAGTGGTGTCTTTTAAATAAGATGGCTTTTTTTTTTTTTTTTTTTTTACTATTGGTTGAATTAATGAATCAATGAATTTTGATATGGGTTCTGTCAACGATCCATTTCCTGAAACTATAGGTCGCATAGGAGGTTGTAATGATTTATGGATTTTTGGAAGAGTATATAAAACGGGAATCCTAGGATATTCATTCTTTAAATATTTAAATTCTTGTTCATTAATCCATTTCATATCTAATCATTTTGTAAAATCTCATCAATTCGTTTTTTTGTAAGATCTAGTCGGGTTGAAGATAAGTTTCTTGTAAAATGTCTCATCCTGTAACATCAATTTTACTTTCTCAACATATACATTAGTGTTCAGAATCACAATTCCACCTCCTTTATCTGCTCGTTTAATGGTCAATGTTGGATCATTGGTTAATGTGGAAAGAGCATCTTTTTGTTTTCTAGTTAAATTTTGTTTTTTATACAGTGCTTGTTCAGATTCTTGTATCATTTTTTCCACATCCTTTTCAACAAGTCTACAGAAGATGTTTACTGAATGATTGTGAACCACTGGAGAAAAAGTGAGCAGAGGACTGGTGTTTGTCGATCAGACAATGAACTGGAGAGACGCTCAGAGATACTGCAGACAGAATCACATTGATCTGGTCAGTGTGTTGAACCAGAATGAGAGTCAACAGCTGGAGAAGTTCATTAATGACAGAAACTCATCTGGATCTGCAGTCTGGATCGGTCTGTTCAGAGACATGTGGCAGTGGTCAGATCAGAGCAACACCTCATTCAGATACTGGAAACCTGGTAAACCTTATGCTCCAGATGATAAACACTGTGCAGCGGTTGAAAAGAATGCTCAGGGACAATGGGGTGACTACACTTGTAGTAAATTTTTACACTTTTATTAGACTCTTATTTCAACAAGTGAAGTTTATTCATAAACTAATTTCGAGAGGAGCACGTGTTTATGATTGATAGCAGCTGGTCCCGCATTAGCTAATGTATGATCCACCAATCAGATGATTCCTAAATCACTAAAAAAAAACAGAGTATCTTACCTTAGCCATCTTCATCTTGAAGAATCCCCCCTTCCACCCCTACTCCTCCCCTTTCCTCAACAGGGCAGCACGGAGGCCCAGTGGTTAGCACCGTTGTCTCACAGCAAGAATGTCACTTGCTCAAGCCTTTACCTGGCCAAGTTGACATTTCTGTGCGGAGTTTGCATGTTCTCCCTGTGTTTGCGTGGGTTTTCCCTGGGCTCTCCGGTTTCCTCACACAGACCAAAAACATGTAACATAAGTAAATCGACCAACCAAATCGACACCATAGACGAGCGATTAATTCAGCATTTCTCTCCATAATTATTCATAATCGAATTCACCTTTATCAAGCAGGGGAGTTCTCGAGACCTACCTGAGCTCAAACTCCCCTCTCGCCCTGCAACAGGATGGAGCCCCGGGCTCGAGGATCTCATGATTTCAGGGCTCTCTCCCGGGACAGCATGCCAAACACGCTTTATAATCAATCATCAGCTAAGTGTGAACTCTTGAATAATGACTGTTCATCCTTCAGTTTCATGTCAGAGATGCAAATATTGTTCATTTGAAATGTCAAAGCCTGCTGTGTACATAAGCACATGAATAATGAGGACGTGCACATATACAAATGTATTATAAACAAACAAACAAAAAATAACAGGAGTAAACATCAGAAATATATAATAATAATAATAATAATAATAATAATTTACAAATAATAAAAAATGAATAGCGCCTTCACAATGTATTACTGCATTGGCATTAACATTTTACCTTTACTGAGGTGTCAAAAATGTCACATAACCTGCAGTCTAGAATAACCCCCAAGACATATTCCAAAAAGCTGATTTTGTGAGTTATTGGCGAATGTGCTGTTTTACAAACCTACACATGTAGGACCAGTGTCCTGCAGAGTTTAGACATTTATTAAACAATGCTATTAAACATTTTAATATTTCTCATTTTCCAATTTACTGTGATTAGGTTCCCTGGTCCACCGGCTGAAAAACACCCCCAAAACATTAGGTTCCCATCACCATTTTTGACAGTGGGGTTGGTGATCTTAGGGTTGAAGGCTTCTCCTTTTTTATGCCAAATGAAGGCTACATCATTGTGTCCAAACAATTAAATCACTGTCATCTGACCATAAAACAGAAGACCAGAAGACTTTTACTTTGCCCAGACGAGCATTTGCAAGGCCAAGTGTGCCTTCTCTGGAGAATTGGTGCTCTCCTTGGTCTGTGTCTGTGGAACCATGTCTGTCTTGATATATACAGTTAATGTCAAAATTATTTATCCTCCTGTAATTTTTATTTTTTATTTTTTTCACACAGAAATGCCAAGTGGCCCAGCCCGGACTCGAACCAGTGACCTTCTTGCTGTGAGCCACCGTGCCGCCCCTTTACTTTTTCAAATATTTCCCAAATGATGTTTAACAGATTCAGGAATTTTTCACAGTATTTCCTATAATATTTTTTCTTCTGGAGAAAGTCTTATTTGTTTTATTTCGGCTAGAATAAAATCAGTTTTTAATGTTTTAACTCATTTTAAGGTCAATATTATTCGCCCCCTTAAGCAATATTAGTTTTGGATTGTCTACAGAACAAACCACTGTTATACAATAACTTACCTAATTACCCTCATTTACCTAGTTAAGCCTTTACATGTCACTTTAAGCTGAATACTAGTACCTTGAAGAATATCTAGTCAAATATTATGTGCTGTCATCATGGCAAAGAGAAAATAAATCAGTTATTAGACATCAGTTATTAAAACAATCATGTTTAAAAACGTGTTGAAGAAATCTTCTCTCTGTTAAACAGAAATTGGGGGAAAATATACAGGGGGGCTAGTAATTCTGGAGGGCTAATACTCCTGACTTTGATGAGATTCTTTATCTTCTCAGATGGTAGAGCTGCCCGTTCTTCTTTGAAAAAACTCGTCAGTTCCTGTGAATTCTTGGGCTGTCTTGCATGAACTGCACATTTAAGATCACCCCAGAGTAGCTCAATAATACTGAGGTCAGGAGACTGAGATGGCCACTCCGGGACGTTCATTTTATTCTGCTGTAGCCAATGACAGGTCAACTTGTTGGACAGTGTTAATTTCGTTGATGAAAAATTTTCATCATAATTTTTGTAACGAACAAGTTTCTACCGATGAAAACTAGACGAAAACTTAATAAAAATTAAGTGATGATGAAGACAGCTATTATAAAAATATACTGACATTTTCGTTGACTAATAAAAACAAGATGAGAATGTGATTAAGGGATGTTTTTTGGTAAATATCCAATCAAAATTAATGTTGGTGTGTGATGCACACACACACATTTGAAAAGTAACTGGTCCACAGTAGATGTGGGATGCGATTAGATCATCATCCATAGAGGCGTCTGTCTGTCGGATTAAACTGTAATGAAATGGCAACAGCTGAGTGAAAAGCAAGATTCACATTTGATGTCAAGACAAAAAGACCGTAAAACCGTATAGGGAGGTGTATGGCTCAGTGTCTGCCTGTTTTGTTTTGTTCTCTCTCTCTCTAGCTGTCATTCTTTAGGTCCGCCCAGTTTCAGCTCCCCATTGGTTGAGCTAGATGTTAATCATCGTTACCACTTCAATGACATCATCATCAATGCCCAATCGGATGCAGAATTTCCCCTTTGAAAGGAAGCCGGCACGGAAGATCCCTAGCTTGCTCACTGTTGTGTGTTTTGCTGGGTTGTGTGACAGTTTATGTGTGTTCTGTGACAGTTTATGTGTGTTCTGTTATCATTTGTGCTATATAAGAGATTCTCTAATTCTGTTTTCTTTCTGATCGCCAGATGCACAACATTCATGGGATTTCGACAACAGGGTAGATGTCACGTAACCTACATGCTGCTACACGTAGGATCTGAAAATGTATTATAGATTAGAAGTGTGCGCCACTCATTGTAAGTTTTGTTATACGTTTTGGTTAGTAGAATAGGTTAGATAGGGCGTGAAAACGCTGAAGACTTTACTTTCTTTTCTTCGTTTAGAGATTGTGGGTTTTCAGTGGGAGTTGTTTTGTTATAATATTTTCTTTTCTTTGGCGCCGCTTTTGTTCCTCTTCCCCTTTATTACAACCTTTTATTTAGTTTTCTTTATGTTGTATATACTTTGTTTGTTGTTATTTACTCACCTTGTAAATAAATCCTATTATTTGAGGCATAATTGGTTGTTCGTCTGCTCCATTGCCACCACTCTCAAAGGGGTCATACAATTTTAAATGTTGCTGTAACCCTAGCGTTTCCATCTTAAATAACCGTAACAGGAGGAAATAGCTGATAAAAAAACAATTCTAAAGCGACATCAGCATGCCAGGGAAATTCACTCAAAGGTGAACTCTGATCTTTTTTATTTACCCAAGTGTGTGCTTTTGCTTAACTGAAACGGTTTTGTCACGGTATGTTTACTCACAAAGGCACGAAACACGGAATTTATCAAACACGAAGATTTATTAGCAAACACTCACTGGAAACTGGAGACACGGAAAGACGGAGACACAGGAACATGGACAACACGTGGTGGCAATACAATACTCGACCCAGACGGAGACAGACTAAAGGGTAGATATACACACACGCTAATGGGACACAGGAGGGGAACACAGGTGAAAACAATCAATTGGAAACAGCGGGAAACAGAACAAAGGAGCACATGACGAAAACGGAACAAACACCTGACATTACACCCCCCCTCCCTTGAAGGCGCGTCCTCGTGCCTTTAACATCATAAAAGGGAGGATGGGAGGGGGCCAGGGAGGAGTCTTAGGAGGGAGGAACCAGGAAGGGAGCTGGAGCAGGAAGACCCAGGACACAGCCAGAAGGACGGCCCAGGGCGGAGTCGAGAAAGGGAGGAGCCATGGAGGAGGAGTGGCCGCCGACTCCAGGGGGCCGACCGAGGGAGACGCCGCTGATGGTGGTGGAGCCCAAGGAGGAGACGGAGAGCCGTAGGGTGAAGGTGACGCCGAGGTCCCGGAGGGCCGGGGTGGAGCAGACGGCTCACCCAAGCGAGGCGACGGCGGGGGTCTGGAAGCCCGCGGCGGAGCCAGAGCGACAGAGGACCAAGGCGTAGCTAGAGGGAAAGAGGAGCTCGACGTAGCTGGCCGGACGGAGTGACGAGGCGCAGCCAGAGGAGTGGAGTCCAGAGGCGTAGGAAGGGCGACGACTGACCAAGGCGGAGCCGGAGGGACGAGGGAGCCTGGTGGAGCTGGTGGACTGACGGTCCACGGCGGAGACGAGGGAGGAGGGAGCCAAGGCGGAGCACAAGAGTCGAAGGGCGGAGGTGGAGTCTGTAGCTCGGAGGCTGGAGGAGCTGACGCTGGGTGACACCCTCCAGAGGGCGATGCTGGCAGGCAGCACCTCCGAGCGAGCTCCACCTCTGGAGCTTGAGGGCGAGCTGGGGGGTTGGCTGACTGCAGCAGCGCTGGAGCTGGCTGACTGGCTGCAGTCATAGGTATGAGCAGAGGCGAAGAGGGTGGGATGGGTGGGAAGTCACTCATGACTCTGGAGCTTGGGGCATCGGGAACTTCAGGAACTAAAAGACTGTGTGGAAACAGTTGACTCGGAGATACGTCTTTTCTGTCTGGGAACAGCGGAAGGGGCTTGACTTCGCTCCAGAAGTCGATGAGTAACTTCCCAGTGTCCAGCGGTCGCTCACCGTTAGCAGTGGGAGGGTGGATGGGACCCTCGCTCGGTCCCTCTATCTCCACCAGGACTCCCACCTTGGGTGATGTTGCCGGCTCTCGCACCTGGTCAGAGGGATCCTTGAGCTCCTCCTCCACGGTGGTATTTGGCTCTGTCGCTCTTGTTGGCGATGGCTCGCGCACCGCGGGTGGCTCTCCGTCTGCGGTGGGCTCTGGCAAACGTTCCCTGCAGATCGGTGGTGTTGGGCTGGTCACTGGGTCGGGAGTGGCACTGGCGAGCTCTTCCTCTACACAGACGGTGAATGTCGATCCATTCCTCGCCAGTGTCCACTCCACATAGGCGGCAAAATTGCCCCGAGGACCATCTTCGGACAACCGTGCTCTGCAAGTGGGATTAAGGCTGGTCTTGAAAAACCCGCAGAGCACGTTGTCCGGATAGCTGGTGGAATTTGCTATAGATAAGTACAAACTTGTATGGTCCTCGAGGCTGCTTTCCCCCTGCTCCAGCAGGAGGAGAAGGAATTCGGGGCTGTAGATGGGATCCATGGGAACACGGGGGAGAGGAAAAGAAAACACTGGGGCAAAAAGACTATAAAAATAAAACGGGGGAAAACACGCCGCACTTTTTATTTGGGTCGAGTATTCTGTCACGGTATGTTTACTCACAAAGGCACGAAACACGGAATTTATCAAACACGAAGATTTATTAGCAAACACTCACTGGAAACTGGAGACACGGGAAGACGGCGACACATGGACAACACGTGGTGGCAATACAATACTCGACCCAGACGGAGACAGACTAAAGGGTAGATATACACACACGCTAATGGGACACAGGAGGGGAACACAGGTGAAAACAATCAATTGGAAACAGCGGGAAACAGAACAAAGGAGCACATGATGAAAACGGAACAAACACCTGACAGGTTTAGGCTCTTGCTGACCTTTAGAGAATTGCCAACGTTAGATTGAGCGATTTAATAACTTTTAATGTACAGTCTTAAATTCATATGATCATGGCATTCATTTTCGTGAGGAGTTGTTTTCTCACGTCTTTCATTTTAGCTGCGGCTACAGTTTTTGCATCTGTGATCGTCATGACAACAGCCATTTACAGTGTACCTCAACCACAAAAAAAAAACTGCTTCATTCAGGACGTCATTCAGCGACGGGATTATTTCTTACGTCTGTAAGGATGTAATGATACAGTAGTGCTATAATCTCCACTTATCAGGGAATCGCATACAACATACAAGATAACGAAACTGCCTTGAAGTGAAGCGCACTTTTATTTTTGGTTACATTTTCGCTTTAGAATTCCTCTATGTGAGTTAACAGCCATGGGACTGAGTGCACATTTTACAAGATAACACATTTGTCAGTCATAAGTCTTTACTTATTTAATCAGTGCTATACAGCTGAGCACCATGTACTGTAACACCAACTACAACAGTAAAGCTTGCTATAGACTGACATTGCAAAGTGGACTTCAACTATTTTAAGCCTTTTCAAGATTTAATGGCTTGAAACTGTTCAACAGACTGGATAAAAAGACTAGGGGCTCTATTTTAATGATCTAGGTGCAAAATCTAAGGCGCAAAAGCATTAAGAGCGTGTCCAAATCCACTTTGGCTATTTTAAGGATGGAAAAATACACTCTGCACCTCGGCGTATGGTCTAACAGGGTTGTGCTTATTCTCTTAATGAGTTCTGGGTGTGTTTTGAGCATAACGTGCATTAAACCAATCAGAGTCTCGTTTCCCATTCCCTTTAAGGGTCAGTTGTGTCACGCCACGGTGCAAAACTAAGTGTAAGTGGAAAAACTGAATGCTTTACCAGCGAGAAAACAATTAAACAGCGCATCTGCAGCGCGAGGGTAAAGAACCAGCCTCCTCCATTTGGCCTCCTTCTCTTCGCTTTACTTTTACTCTTTACTTTACTCCTTACTTTCGTGGATGTGGAAACTCACTCCACTGAAGACATCCATTAGCCTACATATTTCATTTCATTTTTAAGTGCAAAGATTTGTTTCAAAACTATTTCTAAATTCAGTTCTAATTTCCAGCAAACGAATAAATGAACAATAATCATGAAGTATGGTCAAAACACTGAGTTATATCCAAACACGCGTCCTATTCTTATCCCCATATGGGGATGCATACGTCTCCAAAACCCCACAGGTGGACAAATCTAAGCTTGTTTTTATTAAAACAAATATAAATATGCATATAATAAATAATACTGCTGATAATAACAACATTATACAGATGCAAATTGTCATGAATAAACAGCCTAAAATTGAATTTTAGTCAAAAGACTGACTAAATCAAAATTTGCTGTCAGAATTAACACTGATGTTGGAATGTCCAAGTGCGTCCCAATGAGCAGCTTCCGGGCTCATGATTGCAAATTTTTCCTCCAGTATTTTCTGATAACCTTTTGCATTCATCTTGCCATCAATTTTTCATGTGCCTTTGTAGCTCACCCCCCCCCCCCCCCCCCCCCCCCAAAACATTAATGATCCACCTCCGTGTTTCACAGTAGGAATGGTGAACCTTTCATCGTAGGCCTTGTTGACTCCTGAAATGTAGTGTTTATGATTGGGGCCAAAAAGTTCAACTTTGGTCTCATCACTCCAAATGACTTTGTGCCAGAAGTTTGAGGCTTGTCTCTGTGCTGTTTGGCGTATTGTAAGCAGGATACTTTGCGGTATTTGTGTAGTAATATTTTAACTCTGGCAACTCGACCATGCAGACCATGTTTCTTCAAGTGCCTCTTTATTGTGCATCTTGAAACAGTCACACCACAGGTTTTCAGAGTATTTGTGGGTTTTTCTTTGCATCCCGAACAATTTTCCTGACAGTTGAGGCTGAAATTTTAGTTGGTCTACCTGAGAGTGGTTTGGTTTCAACAGAAACCCTCATTTTCCACTTCATTATTAGAGTTTGAACACTGCTGATTGACATTCCCAATTCTTTGGTTATCTTTTTATATCCCTTTCCTGTTTTATACAGTTCAACTACCTTTTCCTGCAGACAATGCTTTTGCTATCCCCATCTTTTGTACACACACACACACACACACGCACGAGCACACACTAATTACAAGCAAACAGATCTCAGGTGAAAATGGTTACCTTTAATAGCCTCTCAAACCTGTTTGTGTCAACCTTGTGTGCATCTTATCACGCCAAAATTACCAGGGCATGTAAACTTTCAATCATTTAGGTATTTTCTGTTGTCATTATGATTTAAGTTTACATACCCTGCCAACAGGGCCGGATTAAGAACATATTGGGCCCTGGGGCTATAGCAAACCCAAGGGCCTTATTTATTTTATTGCCTCACAAAATGACCTGTTTTTGCTATTATTATTATTATTATTATTTGCTAATTAACATTTTTATCAAATTTTCCATTATTTGATTTCATTCATTCATTTTCTTTTCGGCTTAGTCCCTTTATTAATCCGGGGTCGCCACAGCGGAATGAACCACCAACTTATCCAGCATATGTTTTACGCAGCGGATGCCCTTCCAGCTGCAACCCATCACTGGGAAACATCCATACACACTCATTGACACACATACACTACAGACAATTTAGCTTACCCAATTCACCTATACCGCATGTCTTTGGACTTGTGGGGGAAACCGGAGCACCCGGAGGAAACCCACGCGAACACAGGGAGAACATGCAAACTCCACACAGAAACGCCAACTGACCCAGCCGAGGCTCGAACCAGTGACCTTCTTGCTGTGAGGCGAACGTGCTACCCACTGCGCCACTGTGCAGCCCCACTATTTGATTTATATTTGATTATTATAATTGTTTTCTATTTTGCTAAAGTAGGCGTACAAGCATACAAAATTAATCACATGAACTTTGAATTAAAAAAAAAACAAACACATTTGCAATACTTCCTAGATGTGCGGCCGAGACAGCGCTTCAGTTATGAGTCCATTATGCAGCATGATTCCGCCTATCCCGGCTTCTCTTACTGCACGTTAATAATGGATACTTTATTTATTTTTTGTTCTACGATGTGCTTGATTAATTAATTAATTAATATATATTTAAATAATTCAAAATAGCTGCAAATTACTAGTGTGTACTTTTATAAAATTCTCAATATCTATCTATATTTGGGTTTATTGATACTAAACGACTGAAGCCAGTGTGCAAATATAACAGAAAAAAATATGGACAAATAAACAAATATACAGGACTGAAATATGAAACGGGGGCTTTTACAGTCATAAACAACATAGTTGATGTGCTGAAAGATGGATGAGAGCAGATATAGAAGAATCACACATTGTGAGATATATTACAGTAGACTCGACTCTCGACCACATTCAAATAAACTCACTTCAAAAAAATACAGCATCAATGATCAACAGAGAGAAAATATGCAAATACACCTGAATGAGGAAGAAAAATTAATATGGCTTTTGTTTAGATGAGAGCAGATATAGAAGAATCACACAGTCTGACAGAATCATCAGACTGAGGACAGAAACACACCACCTCTGAAGTAAGAACTACTCACGTCTTCATATTACACTTTTGATATTCTTCGTTATTGTGTACTCGGCTTTTATGTTTCTGTTGAAATGTTTTTCTCTAAAATTAATCTGATTGTTTACATGTTTATCTTTGTGTTTCTTCCTCAGAAATGGCTCAAACTCTATATTTGACTCTTCTCTTCATTGGTGAGTGTGTTTGTGGTTTTATTTATGGTTTATAGTTTCATTAGGTTTGACTCTGTTCTGAAAAACATTAAAGCAAAGTGTCTCTTTCACAGCTCTCTGCTCCGTATCTGAATGTGTTCAGCGTCAGTATCACTTTATAAATGAGGGGAAGACCTGGGCTGAAGCTCAGAGATACTGCAGAGAGAATTACACAGATCTGGCCACCGTTGACAACATGTACGACATGATCCAGCTGAACAAGAGTGTGAAAGTGAATGATATAGGTGTCTGGATTGGTCTTCAGGGTACAAATGATTATAAATGGCATTGGTCTTCAGGTGATCCTACACTGTTTCTGAACTGGACATCTGGACAACCAGCCGACCGTGATAATTGTACTGTTATGAGAAATGGACAGTGGTATGTTGGGTCATGCAGTGGCACCTGGACTTTCATCTGCTACAACAGTGAGTACAAATATTTATAATAAACTTTCATTTAACAAAAGATATTTTAAAGGACACCTATGATGAAAATCATCTTTTTGAAGCTGTTTGGACAGAACTGTGTGTAGGTATAGTGTGTCCACCGTCATATTGGGGTGATATAAAGACAATAAGTCTCTTTTTTTTTTTCCTGATGTTAAAATAGCATCCAAATCCCTCCCATTTTGAGGCAGACCGCAACTTGACGTAAGAGTGCGGTTTCCCCACCCACCGAATTGATTGACAGCTGCGTATTAACGTGTCTTCGTAGTAACGCGTATAATCATATCAACAAGACAGGACGTGTGCAAAGCAACCGGGAATAAAAGATCTGTTCAGCTCTCTGTGATCATCAATCATCATCAAATGTGATCAAGAGTGAGTTTCACAAGTTGAACACGTGTTTAAAACAGTGCATGTTTGTAATGAATTACAGCGATTTACTTCAGCTTTACTTCATCACCACAGCCGCGTGTCAGAACAATTATAAAAGACGCTTCAATCCCGGGTTGTGGACGTTAAATCAGGTTTATTTTGTACATTAACATAACGGATATCCATACAGCAGTGGATATTAATGTGTATCCTGTCACATTTGTCGTGCAAAGCTAAACGCGCGCGCTGTCTGTGTGTGTCCGCTGTGTGTTTGTGTGTGTGAACTTTTTAACGACATTGTGTGTGACTCATCGTTGCAACTCCACAACAAATACATGAATTAATCATTGGGAAAGTTCTTACTGTAATATTTCTCACAAAGGTTACGTGAGATCTGCTTCCTTCATGTCTGTCTGTTATCTGAGGCAGCCGAGGGCGGAGATTGAGGCACACTGACAGGCACATGGGAACGGTGGGCGGGGAGGACTAACATTAAAGGCACAGTCCACCAAAACAGCTACAAGATGCTCAGAGCTAAAAATGACAAACTTCTGAAAGGTCTATATAAATAATCTGATGGGTGTTTTGAGCTGAAACTCTACAGACACATTCTGGAGACACAAAAGACTTATATTAAATCTGGAAAAAGGGGTAAATTTAAATAGAATTATAAATTTGACTTTAGTTAAGATTCTAAGATATATATTGCAAAACAAAAATGAAATGTTTTCTTCAAGTCAAATCTGCTGTAATGTTGTGGCAGATATTTCTGGCAAACCTACTAATAAGTAAACAGAAAAAGTGATTGTGTGAATTACAGTCTTACAAGAAGTGTCGGATCCTGTTCCGGAAAATGTCAGATATTTGTGTTTTGCGTTCCGGTATTTATTTTAATGGATCCGGCATTAACTTGTGCACGGTGAATACCTACGCTCGCTCGCTCGTGTGTAAGAGAGAATGAGTGCAAGCGAAGGCAGTGTTGCCAACTATTTCCAATGAAAAGTAGCTAAAGCCTGCCCAAAAAGTAGCTAAATGTTGCCAGATGACGTCACGCACTAATTTGCATATCAGTGATGTCATCACGTAGTATCTGACAAGCGTAAGCCCGTCATGTCTCTACTCTCTGAGGCGCCATGTATTATATTATATTAAAACATTACATCCAGATGCACAATAGGTTCTTATTAACATATTACTTGATGATGTTGTCATTGCGTAATCGCAACTCAAAACTAAATCTTTATGTAGTACACAAAATAATTAAATGTTTTCTCAAATTGACTGGCCATCTCAGCAAAAACATTATTTGAAATACGTCCATTTAGATTTGTATGAAAAATATAGTTGACTATTTGTAAAAGTAATACAAAAATGTGAAACGTGTGCTACTGCTGTTGCACTCAGCCAACAAGTTTTGCTGCTGCAGGTGTGCCTGGCTATTTAGACCTTATGTAGCCCCACCCCCGCACTCTACTGAGTGAAGCCTGCAACCACTGCTCTTTTCAGTCACTTTTTAAAAATTGCTAAAAGTAGCCAAATGAATGTTAAAAATTGTTAAATTTGTTGCTAGGTGCTTTTTGAAAAAAAAAGTTGCTAACTCTAGCAACAAAATTGCTAAGTTGGCAACACGGAGCGAAGGCTATGTGGATTGTGTGTGCGCGCACACACACATGACGGCCCTCAACAATATTTTCAGCCAATCGACTTCCTTATGTTTACAATCACTCTCATTGGTTGGTGATTATTGTTTCGCGTGCAGTGAGCAATGAAAATAAATAACGGCACAGTGACCAACCTAAATAATATGTGTATTTTCAAAATGGAAAAGAGGCATGCATATTTTCATTTTTAAAACCACGAGTGAATCTGATAATGAGCCTGATCAAAAGAGATCTGGAGAAGATGAAACTGCATGAATGGATCAGGATAGCGGGAGACAGAAGCAAAACTATATCAAGTCAGCCAGAAAACCTGATAGAAGAGGTAACTATGGGCTCTTCTTGAAGATTAGACTGAGTCAGTCATTTCATTATTATTTTTCACTTCACACATAATAGTGAAGTGAACTGAATAGTGATTGTTCATACGATTTATGTTTGTAGCTACATGTTTTATTATCCAGGACTGAACTATAAAGTTATATATGGCACAAAATAATACAAGACCGTTCAGAAATGTGATGCTCTTTTTTGTGGTCAGCGTTTAATGACGTCATGTTCCGGGAAAACTGAAATAGTTTGGTGGACGTTGATCACAATGACTTATATTTCCTGGTTTTGTTCCGGGAATTATTCATTTACAAATTAAGCACTGCTTACAAGGCCATAGTTTAAAGACTTAAAATAGTAACCATGGTAATATTGATAAACAGTTTTCTTAAACTTTCAGCACTGCCTCTGTTCACATCGAAAGCAGAATAAGAATAAACTGATAAAATAAATTGATTTTCTTAAAGTGAGCAGAGGACTGGTGTTTGTCAATCAGACGATGAACTGGAGAGACGCTCAGAGTTACTGCAGACAGAATCACATTGATCTGGTCAGTGTGAGGAACCAGAATGAGAGTCAACAGCTGGAGAAGTTCATTAATGACAGTCAGAAATCTGGATCTGATGTCTGGATCGGTCTGTTCAAAGACATGTGGCAGTGGTCAGATCAGAGCAACTCCTCATTCAGATACTGGAAACCTGATCAACCTTATGCTCCAGATGATAAACACTGTGCAGCGGTTGAAGAGTACTCTCAGGCACGATGGGGTGACTACTTGTGTAGCGGCCAACATCCTTTTGTGTGTCATGAAGGTGAGCAGATCCTCAAACACACTCAATCCATCATCAGCTCCAGATCTCTTAAAATTCCTCCACAGTGTTTGTTCTGCATGTTGTTTTTGATCAGTCTCTCTCTAGTTTCTGCTTGTGCTGTGTTTTGTGTCCAGATAAACTGATTGTGATCCAGCAGAATCTGTCGTGGTCTGAAGCTCTGAGATACTGCAGACAGAATCATGTGGATCTGGTCTCGGTTCGATCAGTGGAGATGCAGCGGCGTGTGATGAACGTGGTTAAACTGGCATCTACTGAGGCAGTGTGGTTGGGTTTACGTCACTCCTGCGCTTTGGGCATCTGGTTCTGGGTGAGTGGAGAGACCGTGTGCTATCAGAACTGGGCTCCAGGGAACGGCACATCAGATGAGGACTGTGAGCCCACATTGAGATCTGGAGCAGTTCAGTCTGGAGGAGATCAGACCTGGATCAGCCGTCCTGAAACTGATAAACTCAACTTCATCTGCAGAAACTACTGAGAGGGAAAAAGTAAGATGATGAATTTGTTCTGTTCTCATTTACAATTGGATTTTGAGGTAATAATTTTACATAATAAAATCAACCTCAGTAGGCATTAATGCTTTATGCTGGGTTTACAGCAAGTGTGAAGGATTGCATCAACTGCTCTGGATTAGTTGTGAGATGTTTCTTGGCTCACACAAACTTTCTGCACGAGTTGAATTTTTTTTAAACTTGTGCAGAAGATGTGATCAACTTTGTATATAATCTACTTGCATGGACACTTAAATTCACAGTTGGTGTGAACCCATCATTAGAGTACAGTAAAGACTGGTGCTTTTGAAGCACAACTTTGTGGGGATTTGAAATCTTTGAGAAATGGTTTGGAGCGCAAATCAAACTGACAGAGTCATGATTTCATCAATTCAAGCTTTGTTATAATTTTAATTTTCAATAGTTTGTCATTAGAGTGAACCTTCCGTGAACCCATGTCTATATAATTACCATCTGACCGCTGATCAGTTTTATACATTATTAAACATTTTAATGACACATTTGGAAGGAAGAGTTGGTGTAGTTAACCTCTTGACCTGACTAACCAAACCTTCAGTTATAAAACAAACAAACAAAAAAACAGATATTACACTTACTTTACATATTACTTAAGCACTTATGATAATTAAAATAATTTTTTGAAGTGCACAGTTCATTCAAAGCATTTGGGGTTTGTGGTGTTTTTATCATTTGTTAAGACATTTCAGTTTTATAAACTCTGTAGCAGATAATAGTTTCAGAATATAAGGCCTTATTCTGCTATCTCTGTTTTGTGATGGGTCATTTATAGTGCCTTTGGATAAAAGCTTCTGTTGCTTAAGTGAATATTAAATAAATGAATTTGGGGCTGATATGGCTTTAATATTTTATTTTAATCATTATATATTTAATTTAAATGAAGTAAGAGTTTTCTAAATTCTTTTCAGTTTTTATGGATCCTTGTATGATGCTGTGGGTAATTCCTTTTCACCTATAGAGTTTCTTTTATTATTTCTATCATGTCTATATATTAAAAAATGACTGGTTGAATGTGGATCACTGAGCATTATGTACCTCAGTGAAATTAAATAATGGATAATCTTTTAAAAAAACTAAAGTTGGTCATTGTAAAATATTTTTAATCCTGTTAACACCAGCTGAAATAAACATGTAAAACCAGCAATTTTATGTTTTACTGTTTGAGTTACCTCTCATCTGAATATCATAATAATTCCTTACATTTATATAGCGATTTCCTTGACTGGCGTGAGGACCTCGGTTTAATGTCTCATCCGAAAGATGGCTGCTCACTGAGCAGTATAGAGTCCCCATCAATATACTGGGGCTTTAAGACTCACACAGACTGCAGGCTGAGCGACCCCTTGCTGGTATCACTAACACCACTTCAAGCAGCCCATGTGGTCTCCCATCCAGTTACTGACCAGGCACAGCCCTGCTTAGCTTCAGGGGGCGACCATGTGAGAGTTGCAGAGAGCTAGCTGCCAGCTATAATAATAATAATAATAATAATAATAATAATAATAATAATAATAATAATGAGGAAAATCATGTTTGCTCACTTTATGCAGATGCATTAAAATGGAGTTGATGAACAATTAAACATTTATAAAAATATATATTGAAAATGTTTAATCTTTTAACAAGTACAAAAAGTCAACTACATTTTAAAAACATTTAATACAGATGTTTTTTAAAACTGGTTTTGCATTGTACTTGATAGTATATTTTTACGTTGTCAAAGCAGTGATGCATAATATTTAATAGAACAATGACTGACTGTTCATCCTTCAGTTTCACATTAGAGATGTAAATGTTGTCCATCCTGAATGTCAAAAGCTGCTGTGTCCATAAGCAAATGAATAATGAGGGTGTGTAGACATGGAAATGAAGTTTTATAAACAAACAAAAATACAGGAGTAAACAGCAGAAGTATTTTTTTTTTGGGAAAATGAGGTCAAAGTGTAATAAATCTGAAAACAAAACCTGTTTTTTTTGTTTTGTGAGAACCGCCAATCCTTATATTTTATGAAATGGTGATGTAATAAGCTGATATCTCGACCCTAGTCAGTCTGCTACATCATGAAACAGCAACAGTTTTGTATGCATAAAATATTTTTTCAGAGGACTCTGTGTTTACATCTTTTTTTTTTTAAAGAGGCAAAAAATAAATAGATAAAAAGCATATAACCCTGCAGCTTCGCTAACACTATAAATGAGCCCCGGGGGAATAAAAGCATTTTAAGAAAGCAAATGGATTTTTTATTACAGTGATTCGAAATATTCAGTTTATTTCTATTGCAGTGTAGATTGTGTCAAAGAATAGATGAAGAAAATTAGAGTAGAAAAGTAAATTATTAAATTAAAATCGCTTCAGATCAGTTTAGAATAAATGTCACTGATCAGTTTAGCTATGGGCTGCACTTCCGGATAATGTTGTCTCTTAGTAGGCTATGAAGACGCATCGCTATGAAAGGTGCATCTTAACTTGTAGCATTTCTTGGCTTGTTCCTCAAACAATAACTTAAGGAAGTTGCTTAAGGTTTACCTTCTTACGTACAATGTTGCTGTCACACAGGGGCGGACTGGCCATAAGGAGCACCGGGACATTTCCCGGTGGCCTGACGGTCAATCTGGCCAGCCACTGTGACTCTGGCCTGCCGCACAACCTCCCCCCGCTCTTCATTTACCGATCGCACCCCCCCATTCCTTCACTCACTGGTCACTTCCTTATGTGGCCTGAACTCTTCCCGGGTAAAAACGCTGTACCAGTCCACCCCTGCTGTCTCACAAAGGAACAGCACAGGAGTATAGGTAAAATAGACAAGTATTCATTGACAGTTATCAAACAAAGTCTTAACTGTGGATTCTTGAAGTCAGATGGAATATGCAGAGAAGTCCGTTGCAGACACACACACGACACACACAAGCAGGGAAATCCAGGAAGACGTAAACATCAGAACATACAGGTAAATACCAGAACTCAGGAGATCGCTGGAAACCAGGAGAAGGATCACAGGAGCGTAGTCGTGTGGAAAGATCGGGATATGACACTAGATGTGAGTATCAGGACCAACCATGACTGAGTGAAGTGAGGTGAGTGCTCTTTATACTGTGTGTGCGTGTGTGTGTGTGTGTGTGTGTGTGTGTGTGTGTGTGTGTGTGTGTG
>CAIGQV010000818.1:34595561-34649673 GCA_903798115.1 Danio jaintianensis | reverse complement strand
GTGTGTGTGTGTGTGTGTGTGTGTGTGTGTGTGTGTGTGTGTGTGTGAGAGAGAGAGAATGTTAATGCAAGTGAAGGCTGTGTGGATTGTGTGTGCGCGCACACACACGGCGGTAGTCTTCATGCGCAAAACTATTGGCCCTCAACAATATTTTCAGCCAATAAACTTTCTTTTGTTTACAATCACTCTCATTGGTTGGTGATTATTGTTTCGTGAGCAGTGAAAATAAATAATGGCATAGTGGCCTACCTAATTAATATTTGTATTTTCAAAACGGCAAAGATGCAGTCACGCATATTTTCATTTTTTAAACCACGAGTGAATCTGATAATGAGCCTGATCAAAAGAGATCTGGAGAAGATGAAACTGCACGAATGGATCAGGATAGCGGGAGACAGAAGCAAAACTATATCAAGTCAGCCAGAAAACATGATAGAAGAGGTAACTGTGGGCTCTTCTTGAAGATTAGACTGAGTCAGTCATTTCATTATTATTTTTCACTTCCCACATAATAGTGAAGTGAACTGAATAGTGATTGTTCATACGATTTATGTTTGTAGCTACATGTTTTATTATCCAGGACTGAACTATAACGTTATATATGGCACAAAATAATACAAGACCGTTAAGAAATTTGATGCTCTTTTTTGCGCTATCAGCGTTTAATGACGTCATGTTCTGGGAAAACTGAAATTGTGCGGTGGACGTCCGTCACGGTAACTTTTATTTCCTAGTTTTGTTCCGGGAATTATTCATTTACAAATTAAGCACTGCTCTGCTTTAAAAAAAATCTATATTCATGGGCTCGTGTTTTCCCCAATTGAATGCAGGTAGGAATGCAACATTTTCAATAAGTATATAATACACACGCATACATGTGTTTTTGTGAGCACGCGCATCGCATGTGTGTGTAAAACTCTTCCACATTTCTAACCTTTTGCAATTCAACAGGGGTGGATCATTTTCACTGTGGTTAGCTCTGATGAAGCTATAAATAAACCACAGGAAGCTTGTATAATTTGCTTCATTTTTACACGCAATCTGACTTTGACTTTCTCTGATTGTTTTATTTTTCACTCTCAAGAGACTCTGAAGTCCTGTAACTGATTTAGGAACTGCATTAGGGCTTCCCTTACCTTAATATAAATAAAACACAGATTGCCATAAAAACTTGTCAATGGCAGGGAAAGTGTTGAAGTTGACTCTACATGTCTGACATGACAAATTCCTCCACAGTGTTTGTTCTGCATGTTGTTTTTGATCAGTCTCTCTCTAGTTTATGCTTGTGCTTTGTTTTATGTCCAGATAAACTGATTGTGATCCAGCAGAATCTGTCGTGGTCTGAAGCTCTGAGATACTGCAGACAGAATCATGTGGATCTGGTCTCGGTTCATTCAGTGGAGATGCAGCGTCGTGTGATGAACGTGGTTAAACTGGCGTCTACTGAGGCGGTGTGGTTGGGTTTACGTTTCTCCCACATTTTGGGCATCTGGTTCTGGGTTAGTGGAGACACCGTGTGCTATCAGAACTGGGCTCCAGGGAACGGCACATCAGAGGAGGACTGTGGGCCCACAGTGAGATCTGGAGCAGTTCAGTCTGGAGGAGATCAGACCTGGATCAGCCGTCCTGAAACTGACAGACTCAACTTCATCTGCAGAAACTACTGAGAGTGAAAAAGAAAGTTAATGAATGTCTGTTTTCATTTATCATCAGATTTTGAAGTAATCATAAAATAATCAACTTCATTTGAATGCAGTGATGAGCATTTTGAAGCTTTGGGAGGATTTGAAATCTTTGCAAAACAACACTGTAATATATTTTTTATTAAATTTATAGGACCAAATTTAACCTAGGGGGCAGCACGGTGGTGCAGTGGGTAGCACAATCGCCTCACAGCAAGGTTCGAGCCCCGGCTGGGTCAGTTGCCATTTCTTTGTGGAGTTTGCATGTTCTCCCCATGTTTGTGTGGGTTTCCTCCGGGTGCTCCGGTTTCCCCCACAGTCCAAACACATGTGGTATAGGTGACTTGGGTAAGCTAAAATTGTCCGTGGTGTGATGGGTTGCAGCTGGAAGGGCATTCGCTGCATAAAACATATGCTGGATAAGTTGGCGGTTTATTCCGCTGTGGCAACCCCAGATTAATAAAGGGACTAAGCCGAAAAGAAAATGAATGAATGAATTTAACCTATGATTTGGGTTTGTCTGTATTTTACCTCAAATTGGCTTGGAATTTAGTGTGTATAATGGTTTGTAGCACATATCAAACTGACAGTCATATGATTTAAATAAATAAAGCTTTGTTATGTCATACCTTATAAAAATTATTTTAAATTCCAGTGCTGTCATAGTGAGTGAACCATCTGTCAATCCGTGTCTATATAATTACTATATTATAATTAATGAGACATTTGGAAGGAATTGTTAGTTTAGTTAAACACTTGACTAGTTAAAAACAATATTACACAAATAAAACGTATTACAGAAACACATTATTTAGTAGTATTATGTCATTTGGTTATTTGGATTAAATATATTACACTTCTAAAGGACTACCTAAACTCTTGAAAAATGAATCATTTTGTGAAATTAACAATTGATTCAAAGCTTAAAAAAAAGCTTCATTCCTCATATAACAACATGAGAGCTAAAGGGATAGTCTAGAGAAAAATTAACATTTAGTCACCATTTACTCTCCTTCAAGTGCTTTCAAGTTTTTTTTTTTTTTTCTGTTGAACACAAAATAAGATATTTTGAAGAATATAAGAAACCTTCAAGATCCAAGATGGCAGCATTGTCAGACGTAGAGGCCACTTCAGGTTCTAAAGACGGTGCTTTTATGTCTTTTTATGTCCTGTTTATCCTCAAGTAGTGTCAACTTACTGCAAAACCATAAGGAATTCGCCAAGAAATACATATATGATCACCAAAACTTTTTGGAAATTGGGGGCGCATACAAACACCAACTCACCCAAGTAACCACTGAGAAACTACGAGGCCTATGTTTACTGCTGAAGCCGAAAATCAAGAGCACTGCCTCACCAACAGATGCTACAAGGCAGTGTTGCAAGCAAAGTGAGAGAGGACAGAAGTGCGCTAAGTGCAGAAGTATACAAGCTAGGCTAAAGCTAACCCCAACAGACCAGCTCTTCCAACTCTTTCAAGCTCTCAAATGTACATTCGCTGAAAAATAAACTGGACACAATCCAACTCAGCCGATCTACACAGCAAGAGGCAAGGGACTATTGTGTGTTTGTCTTCACTGAGATTTGGCTGAATGTCAACATCCCGGACTCTGCATGGGCTAACCAACTCTCACAATAATGTGCCTGGCTACCAGTTATCCAGAGGCAATGCTGATGTGAAACATTAAAGCCAAAGCATGTAGGAATTGATTAAAGTTGGCCAAAATTGATCCAAACAGATCAAGGAACAAATTTCATGTTGACTCTATTGTAACAGTTGAAAATGTTACTATTTTCATTTTCTGATTTATTTGTTATTTTTCTGACTGCTTTATTGCTTATTTTTGTTAAAACTGTTGGGAGACATGATGTTTTACTGCTACCGACCACCATGGGGCACTATGTTAGGCAACTGCCTATATCAAGAGCAACTTACCATAGAGTAAGGGTTGGTGATGGGAAGTTCGGATCATTTTACTGACTCAGACCCTTGAGTCTCGTTCAGTGAGATGAACGAGTCTTTTTTCGAGTCATTTTGTTCATTTCGTTCAATTTGCCAAATAATTATTAAAATGATACGAGTTGCTTCTAAACTCATCTACAACTACTCCAAACGTTGATCATACAAACAAGTCATAACTAGAATGCTATAAGGAAGAGAAAATAATCATTTATTGTTTACCTGGTCGTTTGTCTATGATTATGTCAGCTCAGCTCTGACAGGTCTTCAAATTTAAGTGGTTCGTTCACGTCACACTGACAGTCCCATATAAGCTTAACCAATGCACACAGTCTGAGCCAAAAGGAGCCATGATTAGTTCATCTTTTGAGTCTTTTGGTTTTTGAGGCATTCGTTCATCACGTGACAGCATGTAAAGAGACTCGAGAGATGAACGGATCAAATCTTTTTCCAGCTCTAAATGCATATGATTGGCTTCTCTCTTTCATGTGATGAACGAATGACTCAACAAACCCGATAGAGGACTCGAAAAAGGAACTAATCTTCTACACCTGCACAAATGAACGAATCACTCCCTGAGAGGACTCATCGTTCTCGAGTCATACAAAAGATTCATTGACTGATCTGTTAAGCACAAATAGAGAGTTTAATTAGAACTCTAAGTGTGATTATGGTTTTGGTGTGGCTGAAGATCTCCTGTGTAGTGCGCCTACACTTTCAGCACCTGATTTCGCACATTCCTTTCGGTTTGAATTTGATGCAGTAGATTGTGAAGCTGTTCTGACTCCGGAGGGTGAACTTGACATTGACCATCCGATATGCTATTTCTCTCAAATGTTTTCCAAAGCTCAGAAACAGTATAGCACTACTGAAAATGAGGCATTTTGAGGTGTATGTAGGAAGTAGTTCTAAACCTGTGACAATGTACAGTCGTGGCCAAAAGTTTTGAGAATTACATAAATATTGGAAATTGGGAAAGTTGCGGCTTAAGTTTTTATAATAGCAATTTGCATATACTCCAGAATGTTATGAAGAGTGATCAGATGAATTGCATAGTCCTTCTTTGCCATGAAAATTAACTTAATCCTGAAAAAAACTTTACACTGCATTTCCATGCAGCCATCAACTTCAAGGAAAGAGGTTCAATTCTTGTTAAGAAGGCTTCAGGGCGTCCAAGAAAGTCCAGCAAGCGCCAGGATCGTCTCCTAAAGAGGATTCAGCTGCGGGATCGAAGTGCCACCAGTGCAGAGCTTGCTCAGGAATGGCAGCAGGCAGGTGTTAGCGCATCTGCACGCACAGTGAGGCGAAGACTTTTGGAAGATGGCCTAGTGTCAAGAAGGGCAGCAAAGAAGCCACTTCAAAAAAAACATCAGGGACAGATTGATCTTCTGCAAAAAGTATGGCGAATGGACTGCTGAGGACTGAGGCAAAGTCATATTCTCCGATGAAGCCCCTTTCCGATTGTTTGGGGCATCTGGAAAAAGGCTTGTCCGGAGAAGAAAAGGTGAGCACTACCATCAGTCCTGTGTCATGCCAACAGTAAAGCATACTGAGACCATACATGTGTGGGGTTGCTTCTCATCCAAGAGAGTGGGCTCACTCACAATTTTGCCCAAAAACACAGTCATGAATAAAGAATGGTACCAAAACACCCTCCAACAGCAACTTCTTCCAACAATCCAACAACAGTTTGGTGAAGAACAATGCATTTTCCAGCACGATGGAGCACCATGCCATAAGGCAAAAGTGATATCTAAGTGGCTCGGGGACCAAAATGTTGAAATTTTGGGTCCATGGCCTGGAAACTCCCCAGATCTTAATCCCATTGAGAACTTGTGTCAATCCTCAAGAGGCGGGTGGACAAACAAAAACCCACTAATTCTGACAAACTCCAAGAAGTGATTCTGAAAGAATGGGTTGCTATCAGTCAGGATTTGGCCCAAAAGTTGATTGAGAGCATGCCCAGTCGAATTGCAGAGGTCCTGAAAAAGAAGGGCCAAATACTGCAAATACTGACTCTTTGCATAAATGTCATGTAATTGTCGATAAAAGCCTTTAAAACGTATGAAGTGCTTGTAATTATATTTCAGTACATCACAGAAACAACTGAAACAAAGATCTAAAAGCAGTTTAGCAGCAAACTTTGCGAAAACTAATATTTGTGTCATTCTCAAAACGTTTGGCCACGACTGTATACCAGGGGTGGGCAAACTCGATCCTGGATGGCTAGTGTCCTGCACGGTTTAGCTCCAGCACTAATCAAACACATCTGAACATGCTAATGTGTCTTCAAGATCACTAGAAATCTATAAGCATGTGTGTTTGATTAGAGATGGAGCTAAGCTGTGCAGGACACCGGCTCTCCAGGACCGATTTTGCCCACCCCTGATGTATACTGACCATATTCCATGCAGGTTCCAATCCGATCAGAGGTTGAGGTGGGTACTTGTGGTCCAAGGATTTAATATATGCCACAAAAAAAGGGTCTGAAAACATTGTTGCAGATGCTCTTTTTTATGTGCTTATTCTGTTTAGGTGAGTTTAGCAAATCGTCAAAATTAATTTAACTCTTGTAGATGGGGTGTTACACCTGAGCGTATTGGTGGGCTGTATATATATCTTTTCTCTCTTTTCGTGCCGCTATTCTCTTTCTCTCTGTCCTGTTCCTGTTTCCAGGTTGCCCCACCTTAATTGGATGTGCCACAGCCGAGCGCTGTGATAGGTGCCCAGAAAAAACAGCATCTTTTGTAAAGGAGACCAACGGAACCAGATCACGGGGGAGAAACGGAGAGTGTTTCTGAGTTTTCAAGCTGTTGAAATGTTATATAATCTCGCTGTGATTTAAAGTGTTAACTTGAGAAATGGTATGAAATATGCTCTCCATCTTTCTCATCTCTCCCCTCAGAGGCGTCATCAGGTAACAGGCAGATGGTCAATACAGGCGGCAGACAGGGTGAGAGATAAAACAAAGCAAGGGTCAAAACACGGAGAAACTAAACCAGGGAACGCACATTTTTACTACTAAAATTGAAAATGACTTTTCCATGTCTTTTCCAAGACTTTCAAGTAAATTTTCATGACCTAATGTTTCATGCAATGTCTACATATGCGTGGTAAAAAACAATACATGTTAATTTATTACAGCATATCTTAAAACACGCAACAATCTATTTAGTTTCAGCTTATATTTATATCTATGTAAAATTGATTTAGATAATTCTTACACCGCACTAATAATGTGAGAGTATGTGATTGGCCAAGGACAGGAAAAAAGTAAAGACAACTAGCCTATATTCAAGTATACAGATATCTGTTTTCCATGACTTTTCCAAAACTTTGCGGGTTTTTCTGATTTTCCAAAACTTTTTCAGGCCTGGAAAATGCCATGTCAAAATTCCATGACTTTTTCCATGACTGTATGAACCCTGTGCTTTGAAATGTTACAGCGTGTTAACCAGTAAGACTCAGAAAAGTCTGTGTATGAGTGTGCTCTATGTATAGTCCATGTAATCAGTACTTGAGCAGTGTGTGTGTGTGTGGTGCCTGAAGGGAGTTGTAGTCCATATGGAGTCCTCCAGCGATTTGTATGGAATACATCACTGGTGATTGTGACAGGGGTGGAGTTAGTTAATCTTTTGTTAATTATTTTGGCCTTTCACATCCCTGAAGCCATTTTTGCGCTCTTATTCTTTGTTTTTCTAATTTACTATTTTCTTAATTTCTCACAATAAAAGAACCTGAATGTCATTGAATTCCAACCCGTTACCTGTTTATTTTTTATTTTATTTTTTGGGTGGTGGGGGTACATTAAATACCTAGGAAAATATTTTTCCTGTCTTTACAAAATGCATTAATGGGCAGCTGATGAACATCCACAATTATACATTTCTATTTTTTATTGAAAATGTTTATACTTTTAACAAGAACAGTCAACAGACATTTTAAAAACATTTCAGTCTTTTAAAAAAAATTGTTTTGAAGCTCTTTTTCTATATTTTGCATTCATGTCAAAGACAAAGCAATGAATAAAATTTAATTTGAACAATAACTGACAGTTCATCTGTCTGTTTCACGTCAGAGATATAAATGTTGTGCATTCTGAATGTCAAAACCTAGAGTGTACATAAGCAAATGAATAATGAGGATGTGCGCATATACAAACGCATTTGAGTATTATAAAGAAGCACAGAAACAACAAAAAAGTACAGCTGTGAAGTAAAACTAACAAAAATAATAATTCTAAAAATGTAATAATGCTTCAAAGTCTGCATTTCAGTGAATTATAATCAAATATTTAGGCCCTGTCCACACAGAAACACATTTAGCTGTAAATGCAGACATTTACCATCCAGACGAAACCGCATCCCAGAGTGGATAAATCTGAAAACTATATTCCTGTGATTTCGTGTGAACACCCAATCCATATATTTTGTGAAACGTTGATGTCCTCAGCCCACATCTTGACCCTAGTCAGAGATACTACGTCACATAACAGCAACAACAACAACAATAGCGGACTACATGCTTGTGTTCAGACGGCAGAAGCTGCTGAGCTTAATAGCTTTACTAAAGCAAAATCTTCTTCTCCTTTGCTACTATGGTAAACAACAAACCAATGTAGACAACAAGGTGCATCACATGATATTAGGTCCACTTCATGCTCCAAGGCTGCGTTCCACTCAGCTTCTAGAAATGCATTCAAAAAACTTCCCTTATCTTGTCCCCTCAGGGTAATCTCTGCCGCCATTTTAAAGTGCGCTCCACTTCATTAAGTGAATGAGCAAAATTTACATGGACATACCCTCGATTCCTCGATATTGACAGAAGGAGAGGAGAGTCATATGTCCACACCAGCACCTATATGTCCCTGAATGCAATGCTATTGTGACATCACAACAATTTAGTTCCCAAGTGCTGAAGGATTTAGGGCATTCCATATAAACCCATACAGATGTTGCACCAGTAATACACTTGTGTAACGTAATCAATGACATACACCCGAGGGAACAAGATTGAGGGAAGTTAGCAAATGAAGATCATAAAAAAATAGACAGGAGTGCAGCCAATTGCTGGGTTTCATTCAGAAGGGCTCATCCCTATGGCCTAATCCCTTTAAAGGAGCCCCTCTGAAGGGTTTAGAGTATAGGGAGGAGTCCATCCAAATTGAACACAGTGTGGGTCAAAGTTCATAGAAGTGTCCATAAGTTGTATCCTTCAAAATACTTCATTCCAAAGGGCTCTTCAAAGTGGCCAGTTTGGAGCACCTTGGTTCTTGAATGACACTTCAATATGGCGGCCATTAATTTTTTCACTCCAAAGTGCCCTTCGGAGGGCAAAATGTCCCGTTTGGAATGCACCAATTGTCTTTTCCATGTTTTGTGTATCTCTATGAGAGAACTGCAGTAACACATGCTGGTCTGGCATATATACTACATCGTTTTCAGTAGGTTTCAGTGATTTTGTATGTACACAGATTTTTTTTTTAAATTAAAAACTCCTGATTCTAGTGGATGTAGCCTTAGAAGAAATAAAATGCTTTTATTTAGAAACAGCAGCAGCAGCAGCAGATGATATTATTCTTTCAGTTGGGATAACTACAGTCCAGCAGCTTCACTAACACTATAAATGAGCCCCGGGGGAACAAATGAACACTTCAATGCAGGGTGGTCAGAGTCTTGTCCGCCATAGTCTCCTCTTCTCCATCACGGGTCTCGGCTCCTGCACCATCACCATCACCTTTATGATTCAGCTTGACAGACAGTTTTGTTAAGACGGAGCTTTCTGCATTAGAGCCGCGGCTGGACCTGGTGCTGCGGGTAATCTCTGAATTAGTTCCTTCGAAAAGTTTCGCCATGAAGCCTAAACCAGCCTGACGGATGTGAGAGCTGCCAGCAAACACGTATAGGACTGGATTCACACTGCTGCTCATGAATGCGAATGCTGTCACGTTGGGGCGGCCCACTTTTGCCACGTTTAGGAAAGAAGAGGAGTCCTGCACCACACCAATCACCTGTGCAAACAGACAAAGAGAAATTAATGCCACTTTGTTTGGCTGATATAAATGTCTAACAATTGCTTTGCTGTTGGGATTTTGACAAATATTTAAGTGTAAAATTGTTGATTTTTTCATTTGATTGCAAGGATTTCAAATAGTCTGTCATGTTATATGTTTAACAGCAATCATTTTTACCCTGATGGACGCAGTTTGTTTTTTTCTTGCTTATCGTAAGATGTAACCCTTGATCATATTCCAGGATTACAAAGTTACAAAAGCTGAAGCTATGCAAAATACTGCAGTTTCCCATGTGAATTGTCAAGCCAGTGACCACACCAGGGATGGGGGGTTCTTTGCCAAGCGATTTCTTAGGTCTGGGGACAGTAACAAGGACATAAGCAGTGAGACTGGTTAGGCTGCCTGCATGAGAAGAAGCAAGAGGCACAGAGTCGGGTTGGAGAAAAAGCCAATAGTATCTGGATGCAGAATTGCATATGCAAGCTGAGACACACAGTCTCAGACACACAATGTCAGACACAATGCACTCCATGAGAGTGAGAGACGTCACTGTGAGGGGTAGGGTTAGGGGCGGGGTTTGGTGTGTGCATTTAAAGCATTGCACACGGTCTGCATCCAGATCCCTGTTAAAAAAGCAGGGGGTCGTAGACATAAAGAGGCCAGCATGACAGGCATGCTATGTCAATAACTGATCTACCAATGTAATCAACCCAGGCTCATTATTGATACGTACCTCTATATACATTTCTGGAGAGAGCCAAATAGGTCCCAGGAGCTATGTTTTTTTGCAGTTTTTGTTTTCGTGAATGCACCAGAGGCCGCTGTGTACGCTTTTTCAGATCTCAAATTTCTCTCATGAGTGCCATTCGTGCCTGCTGTTCTCACGTAAATCCACCAGAGGCCGCTGTCGACTGATTGATTTACTGACTGACCAACCAAACGATACCCCCACCCTCCCCCTTCCCTAAACCCAACTGCAGTGTTTTAAAAAGCAATCCAGAAAAAGAAAAGGCCTCGCCTGATATTTACCTCATTTTCAGATTTTACCACATTCTCATCCTGTTATTTACTTGCTTATCTTATTTTTTAGCTTTTGTTTTTGTCTTATCTGCTTTCTGGAACCGTTCTTCACCGGACTCAAACCCCGTCATCATGGTCAACTCCACTCTGTGTCTCAAATCCGCCGATGTACATGTCGAGCTACCGGACTAACTGCTAACAGCGGAAAAGCTGTCCATACGGAGGTAAGCGGTCAGCTGGTAAGCGAGAAAAGGAATGGCATCATACCGCCCCATAGCGTTCGTTTTAAAGATGAAATGCAGCCATGCGTAGCTCTGACTGCATAATTCGCGATCTCCAGAAATGCATATAGAGCTAAATTTTCAGAATGAGCCTGTGTTGCATGTAACTGGCACATTTGATCATGTGCCTGGAGCTGCTGATGTTACAGTAAACAGCTAAACGGTCTAGGTGAGCACAAAATCACAATGAAGAAGATGCACCGATGCAAGATGAAAGTGGAGCTGCTGTTTTCATTGGTTTCTGAACACAAAGAGCTGTATGATAAATGCAACAGTTATAAAATAATGCAGGAGGAGTTATTATGGAGAGTAACTGGAGATGAAATCAGATTTGATGGTGAATTCACCGCCAGTAAAAATCAATTGGGTTTGAATGGCAAAAAACACTGATGATAAGTGTGAATGGAATGCGCCCCAGTATGCAGGAGCATTTGAATACATTTAGTTTTTGATTAATCATGACTTATTTGTGAAAACATTCATACATTCCCACATTTTGTGCAAAAATGTGTGTATGCATTTGAATGAGATGTCTTTCCTGGTTTCTTTTTACATCAGTGTCCTCAGAGTTATTCAAGTGTATTTTAATACACTTTTATAATTGTTTACGGGTCCTTTTATTGAACTATTGTCATAAAAGGATGCTTATGGGTAACAGAATATGTGCAGATCAAAGGTTTTGAATAATTTGGAATGCAACTTTATATAGTGTATGTAAATGTGTTCCACCTTTCAAAGACAAAGTCATTTGCATAGTTAGGCAAGTTAATTTCTATAGCACATTTCGTACACTGCGGCAATTCAAAGTGCTTTACATAAACAAGAATAAAAGAGACAAGTATAAATAAAATAAAAACAAATAATATAAAAACAGATGAAAACAGCGTAAAGACAGTTTTTCCATATTCCAAAACACCGGTGTATCATATTTTCTCATTTTACTCTGGGACTTCCCCATTCTGGTGATAACCCCCTCTCTATGGACTTTTTTGGTACCTATTAATCTACTGGACGTCTCCAACAGATTCGATTTTTCACCTAAAATCGAGAAGTTAAGCTTTACAGCTCTAATTACGTGCCCCCCAATTTCAACTTCCAATTGGAAGGAAATCGCACGGCCCCTGATTTTAACCCCCTCCCGGGAGTAAATCGCTTTAGCTAGCCAAACGTAATAAAAGGTCTTGATCTCAGCCAGACGCCAGGGACTTTAAAAGGTAAAGTTTTAAACAATAACACTGACTGTTCACCCTTCTGATGTAAATGTTGTCCAAATGTTGCCAAAATGTGGTGTACATAAGCAAATGAATAATGAGGATGTGCACACATGCCACCTAAGTTGTATTTTATTTTTAAAAAAACAAAGAAAATGACTGCATTTATATCTATTTATGTAAAAAAAGAAAAACTATTTTGGTTTCCATTTCAGTTAGACTGGACTTTTTTCCAAAAAATCAAATAGTGACAAGATGGCATTCTATGAATAATTTTTTATTAAATTGTATATACATATTGTACAAAGGCTGCTAATTGTAAAGCCATGCCAGTAGAGGGCGTTCTTGCCCTAGAACTGACTTTCAGCACCCTCTCTGCTGCTTCTACAGACACTTCCTGTTTGATGAGCATATTAGCCTGGACAGACCATACACACACTCAATGTATTGCCAGTTCTCACTGCTTTACCAAGCGGTTTCTTTTGCCTTGCCTAGTTTTTGACTATTTCCTGTGTGTTTTAACTTTACCTTTTGGATTACATGAACCCAGTAGTAAAATTGTTGCAACTGCATTAGGGGGACAGATGTATTGAGAATTATTTCAAAAGTTCTGTGAACTGAGCTAAATTAAGCTTGAACAAAAAGAAATTGAACCAATTTCTTTGCAAAATGATTAATTCACTGTTTCCAAGCGTTTAATCCCCAGGGTTATTAGTGTAACCTGTCAAAAATTGGTAACTTTGTTATGTTCGCCTGTGATGTAAGCTGATCACATGCTAGAAATGTTAGTGTGAGATCATGCTCACCTGTATGATGTTGATCAGGTGATACGGCATCCAGAAGAGGGTGAAAGCAGCGATGATGAGGAGGATGAGAAAGTTTCCTCTTCCCTTACGCTGGAACATGGCGCTGCGCAGCCGATGGATGACTGAGATATAGCAGAACAGGATGAAGGTGAAGGGCAGCAGGAAGCCCAGCAGAGTCTCAGACAGGTACTGAAAGATTTCATGAGATTTACTCTGCCAGTGGTGTGGATTACACAGGTAGATGGGCAGACCAGGCTTATATTGCACCACAGAGCTGTCAGAGCAAGGCAGATATGGAAAAACAAGATGAAAGAGGCTGACATTTAAAACGGAGATAAATCAGAGGCAATGGTTTAAATTACAGTTATGCATTAAAATATTGTGCTTTATATTACAGAATATCTCTGCTGAAAGAAATTCTAATGGTTCTCACAACAAATACCATTATGAACTTTACAAACCATCACGATTTAACCAGTACATTCAAATGGTTTCTACAATGTTTTGGAACATGTCCCATTAGAATTTATTGATTTTAAATTTCCACAAATAAAGCAAAACAGTTACCAGTAAAAAACCCACAGGATTTATGCAGATTCCATTAAAACAAAAAAGGAGATTATTAATTAGGCTATTAACAATCTTATGGCAGTGCCATAGCACCCTTTTACCACTCAGTCTGATTTACTGCATTCAGTATTTGCTTTTGGGTGTTTTTTTCCACTTAGAGACAGTGAAACTTCTTTTTAAGAAACAAATGCTTGAAACCTCTATTGGGATAATGCATCAATCATGTTAAAAAATTTAACTTGAGAAGAAACTTCTCATGAGGGGGAAACACATCCCGCAAGTATGCCTAATCTTGAATGAGTGACAGTTTTTTCCACAAATGAATGCCACCAAGTCTGCAAACTTCTTTTGTGTAGTTTTTCAATTGTGGATGGATCACAAGGCTTTGCATGGCCCCCATCTACCACATGCCTGAGGTATAAAATTCTTAGAAAGTGAGGCTTAGAAAATTCTGGGTTATATAAAGTTCTAGTCTTCTGAATATTCTTAGTCTAGCCTTGTCAGATTTTTGTGCACCTTCTTTATGTTAGCCTTTGATTTGCTGTTTGGACTCTTAGCACCTTGCTTAGACTATAACCTGTTTTCCCAGAATATTTTCCAACCTATACCTCTTGGATGTTCACCACTGTTCAACCATGCTTGTCCCGGTGTTGGGAAAAAAATTGGACCCCTGCCTCTCCTCATTCACCAATATCTTATCTTTCAGATGAGATGTTAAACCGAGGTCCTGACTCTCTGTGGTCATTAAAAATCCCAGGATGTTCTTCGAAAAGGAGTAGGGGTTAAATCCCGGCATCCTGGCCAAATTTGCACACTGGCCTCTGTCCATCATGGCCTCCTAACCACCCCCATATCATAATTGGCTTCATATTGGCTTCATCACTCTGTCTACTCTCCACCAATCAGCTGGCAGTCTGGCACAATATGGCTGCCATCGCATCATCCAGGTAGATGCTGCACACTGGTGGTGGATTAGGAGATTTCCCCCCAAAAATGTGTAAAGTGCTTTGAGTGTCCAGAAAAGCGCTATATAAATGTAAGGAATTATTATTATTATTATTGTTACCAATATTAGTGTGGGTTTCCTCCGGGTGCTCCAGTTTCCCCCACAAGTCCAAAGACATGTGCTAGGTGAGTTGGGTGAGCTAAATTGTCCATAGTGTATGTGTGTGAATGAGAGTTCCTGGTGATGGGTTGCAGCTGGAAGGGCATCTGCTGCGTAAAACATATGCTGGATAAGTTGGCGGTTCGTTCTGCTGTGGCGACCCCAGATTAATAAAGGGACTAAGCCGAAAAGAAAATGAATGAATGAATGAATGAATATTAGTGTAGGGTTAGGATTGAGAGGTGTGGTTGGGATAAGGCAAACCGGTTGCAAATTCAGTGAGTGGGTGTGTAATGGAGGCCAGCTAGTGAGTGCTGTACAGATAACCTAAAAGGCAGCTCTCGTTGGGGGGTGTAGGATTGATTGCGTTACAGGTGCATAATTTGGCAGTGGTCAATTTTTCGCCACAACAGCGGGACAAGCGTGGTTAACCAGTGGCAAACATTATCCAAGAGGGCTAGGTTATAGAATAATCTGGGGAAGACAGTTATAGTCGAAGTGAGGTGCTAAGAATCCAAATGGCAAGTTGAGAGGATAATCCAAAGAACATGAGAATAAACAGGAGAAATTAGACAGGGCTCTTTGTCTCGCCTGCTTAAGACCTGTTTGCTGTTGCTGAGCCAGCCTGTTATTTACCACATCTCTGTTTAGTAAAAGCCAGCATTTTGTCTGTGCTCAGTGTGATGCACATACTACTGAATGCCTAAATCCATGTTATGTGGCTAATATAAGCAAGCAAATGTACATCATGTTTATGGCAGCTATACAATTATGATTGTCATCTGAAATTGAACACTAAATAGTAGGTGACAAACTGTATGTAGCAAAGAAAAATGCAGTAGAATTTGACACTTGTTTGGGGTTCCCTGTTACATTTCCATTGGGGTTTGTACTACTTGTATTATGTTTCTCTATTTGCATGTGTTGTGAGATTGTTTGCATGTGAGTTCATGATCAAATTCATGATGTTTTTTTTAATTTGTTAGTGTTTCTCTATATGCATATGTTTTCTTATCCTGTTGTGCATTTGAGCTTGCTCTTGGCCACCATATTGGCCTAATGTTATTGCTTAATACAAAATGTGATTTCCTAGAGTGTGGATGTAAAAAAAAATCCGACATACCGATAAAACGGCATGGGCAAAGCCATCAGAAAAGCCATCACCCAAATAGCCAGCATGATGCTCAGGAGCCTCTTCTTGGTTCTCAGCCTTTGAGACAGAAATGGTTTGGTGACGGCAAGCCAGCGGTCCATGCTCATCAGGCAGATCAGGTAGATGGAAGCATACATGTTCACAGTGCACAGATAATGCACCGTCTTACACACGACAGGTCCAAACTCCCAGCCTTTCCCTCCTACCAGATATCGGATGAAGAGTGGAGCACTCAGGAGCACCAGAGCATCGGCCATGGCCAGATTCAGAATCAGCAGACAGGTGACTGAGCGGCGACGCACTCGACACAGTACCGACCACACCACGAACAGGTTACCGGGAAAACCTAACACAAAGGCGATAACCAGGATCGCAATGCCGATCTGATGGGACAGAGGCAGGGATGGTGGTGTAGACGGGGGAGCGGGCACAACGGCGGATGGAGGTGGTCCAGAGAAGGCTGGAATTAAAGGAGTGGCCATTTGACTCAAACTTTATGGTGTTGCTCCTTGTACTTACTGTGGAAAGAAAGCAAACAGAGCAAGAACATCAAAATATAGAAAATCAAGATCCATTTCCCTTTTGCCTATAGGCTATATTTATTAGTGAAACAGATTTGTGGTTCTCTGTTGCTAGACAGTTAAAGAAAAAATCGTATTATGTTTATAGTGACCAAAACACTAGAGTTATGGTTCGGTTCTTGGAATTGGAGCCACGGTATGGTGTGGTCCGGTCTGGTTTGGGGTATCCCGCTGTAGGATCAAGATATCTCAGTACACTATGAGAGTATTGTGGTTTGTACCATGGGGGGTAGGGGAGAGTATCGCATTTATTTCTGTTTTTCTTTTCTTTTTCTTGGTTTGATCTGAATATCTTTACACCCCTAATCACAGTTGTAAAATCCCGGTATTGTTACAATTACCTGAAATCTTTCAAAAATAAATGTCACACACATTTAAGGCATTCCACCAAGTTTTTATTCTGAAAATGAACAAACAAATTACATTCACACCTCAACATAAACATGGATTCCTGCATTTTGGATTTGTGTATTTCATATAAATTGGTTTGTGTTCATTCATTCATTCATTAATTTTCCTTCAGCTTAGTCCCTTTAGCCACCAAATTATCCAGTATATGTTTTACACAGCGGATGCCCTTCCAGCTGCAACCCATCACTGGGGAACACCCATACATAAACACACTACGGCCAATCTATTTTGTTCAATTCACCTATAGTGCATGTGTTTGGACTGTGGGGGAAACCGGAGCACCCGGAGGAAACCTACGCCAACACGGGGAGAACATGCAAACTCCACACAGAAATGCCAACTGGCCCAACCGAGACTCAAACCAGCGACCTTCTTGCTGTGAGGCGACAGTGCTAACCACTGAGCCACCGTGTCATCCCATTGGTTTGTGTGTGTGTGTGTGTGTGTGTTGGTATTGAGGTATTGTTGGTTAAACATGCATTTGGAAAACTACAGTACCTCACGTTTACATTGTTTTCCCAAAATTGCATAAACCTCCTTTATGAAGGCCAGAAAAGGTTGCATGATTTGACAAATATCCAATTGCAATTTTTCTGTCTGATACTGCAATTTGATTTCAAAAATCTTCAATCCCAGCATTCTCAATAGTGTGAATGTAATACTTCAATTGGTAACTATCTATCTATTGGTAATCTATCTATCTATCTATCTATCTATCTATCTATCTATCTATCTATCTATCTATCTATCTATCTATCTATCTATCTATCCATCTATCTATCTATCTTTGTGGAGATTTTCTGCTGTGTTTGCAGTTGTTTTTATAGGGCCCATTGCCCAACACAAAGTTCCCCATTTTATTTGTTTATCCACATAAACACTCATCAGTAACCTCAAATGTTTTTCTATGCATGTGCCAGCAACTACTTCTTCAAGCTGGGCGAATTGTTTGCAAACCTTGAATTAGAACAACAGAATATAACACAGTGGCATTTAAATGTGCTTTTAAAAGTTGAACTTCTCGATTTTAGTTTAACACTGTTGGCACGAAATGATGTGAGATCCTGAGATGATGTGTTTTTACCACAACATGTTCTTGACATCCTTGCTCAATTGAAATATGCTTAATGCTGCAGTTTTAGTTTCTTTGTTGAAGCTAAACTGATGGATTCACTTGACAATTATTGAATAGGGCTTTGGTTAATGTTAGTACTTGACGGGGTCTTCGTGTCATGAATGTGAGTGAGATTTTATGCATGTTAATGACAACTGTTATTAAGTGTCATTCGCTCCGTTATGACATTTTAAATGCAAAGATGACATTGTTTACTATGACTACTCGACATAAAAAAATACATTACAGCCAGTCTTTACTTTTGCTATGACAACTTGACATTATCAAGACAACAAAACTTGTCATAAATCTGTCATAAACATGATTGTCGTGAGGCCATTATAATTGTCATGAATATCTTTCTGATCACATTTTCAGTGGAACAATCTGTATTTGTCATTAAAAAGTCTCATTAAAAGTGTCATTACTCTGTCAAATCATTTTTAACAGCATCATTAATATTTAATGAAATTTTAATGACAAATTCAGCTTGTATGTACAACAGTTCTGTCTGGTTTTCGAATCTGATTGGCTGATAGCTGTACGATATTCTGCAATATCAGAACTCGTACAGCCTCTTCACTCTTGTGTATTACTCCACCCACATAGAGTGGCAGCAGATGAATAAACTCACTACAGTTTGACAAATATTGCAGCTGTTGGACAACATAACTTTTGACGTTTTTTTGGGCAAGAATGTAGTTGTTTAGATTGCAGTTTATTTATAAGGGTAGTGTAATTTCGGAGATACAGCACGTCGGCATCCATCAGCCTGTCACTGAGCAGAGCAAAGACGGCTGACGTTGTCCATCCACAAGATGGTGACAGAGACCGCATAATAAGTCCTAAAAGGAGAAAAATTCAGCGTATTTCAAACTACAGCTAATCAAATGATTATAAAACTGGCAAGTGACTTTTTGTATATTGTAGTGCTGTATTTATACCACAGTAATTGTAGTGTGTTGAGTGTGAGATGGGACTCACATATGAGGAATGTTTGTATTTTGTGTTGGCAACTCTTTGTATAACCCTGAGTTACTTTTTGGTTGGCCATCTGTTTCTAATGAGTCTCCTGTTTAAGTTACTGCAGACTAGTTCAGTAAAAAGAAGGAAAGAAGAAATGCCTTGGCGAGAAATGTGTTATCCTTATCGCAAACACAAAAGTAATCTGGTAGGTTTTGCTTTGCTTTGGCTTTTTCTGAGTTAATTATTGTGATCTCCCGATTGCAACAGAGAAATACTGGGAAATCTCTGTAGACTGATGGCATTTCATGCCGTTCAGCCTTATAATATTAAAATGTGAGCAAAATCACCTGTTTTGTCATCACTTTAGACATGACGCTAGAGAATCATTCAAACACTAGCTCTAAATTGACGTTGGTGAAGTAGCAACAGTTTCCGCTGTTCTGACGTCAGCTGCAGATGTGAATGAATGGCGGAAGAAAGTAGTTTCTCTTACAAAAGATTTTTTTAGACTCTCCGTGTTTTATTTTCTTTTTTATATACACGATTATGCCGTCAAACTGTTGTAAAATTGTAACACTTGTAGCAGTGCGATATGGCTGTATATCGTCAACTGGTGGGACACTAAAGCACTCGGCCTGTAGCCTCGAGCCAACGCACGCCTCCCACCAGTGCCGATATACAGCCATATTGCACTGCTACTTCTGTGATATATATATATATATACTTATGACAGATTTATGACAAGTTTTGTTGTCTTGGTAATGTCAAGTTGTCATGACAGGCAAAAACAGGTGATGTATTCATTTATGTCCACTTCTCAAGTGTGTCAAGTCATAACTGAGCAAATGACACTTAATGACAGTTGTTGTTATAAGCATGAATAAAGTCTCATTCACCATGGCCTGTCATGATCATAAAGGTTTCATGATATTCTTATGAACACCCCTTCAAGTAAAGTGTTACCCTTGCTGCCTTTTGTTAAATCAAATGAGCTTTTCTAGTCATCTCAACTTTGTATATTGTAATTGTTGTTGTTGAAACCTGATAACCTGATAAAAAGCAACATTTGTTGTCTGCCATATAATTTTTACGGTGTATTTTTTAACCCTCTTTTGCAATGCTATTATTCTGGAGTGTGAAGTGTTTCCTGCTGAAAGGATGTGTTAACCATGCTCTTGACAAATTTTACGTGAGCTTGCATTTGTTAAGATGCTCTGATCGTGTAGCAATTTACAATCTTGTCACATTCTTAAAAAACACACAAGCAAGAGATGTGATTAAGTCAAGATATATTCAGAAAAAATTCTCACAACAAAACAATACCCTCATACCTATTGATTACACACATCCTTTGTTCAGATTTCCCATGAACACAAAAAAGTAATACTTAAAATAGGGAATGCACCCAACTTGTTTTCTTCATTTATTTAAAGCTGCTCTGACACAATCTACAAATCTGTGTGTAGCTACAACAGTCTTGGTAACACTTTACAATAAGGTTGTATTAGTTAATGTTAGATGATGCATTTACTAACATGAACAAACAACGAGCAATACATTTATTACAGTATTTGTTCATGTTAGTTAATGCAAATACAGTTGTCCATTGTTAGTTTAACTCACAGTGCATTAACTACTGTTAACAAGCATGCATTTTGATTTTAATAATGCATTTGTATGTTGAACTATGAGTAATAAAAGCTGTACAAGTATTGTTCATACTTAATTCATGTTAGTAAATGCATGAACTAATCAAACCTTATTGTTAAGTGTGACCACAATCTTTTTTTGTTTGTACTTGATGTTAAAGGGCCAGTTCCAACCCAGGCTCATTCTGAAAACGTACCTCTATATACATTTCTGGAGATTGTGAAATACATCCCAGGAGCTACGTTTTTTTGCAGTTTTTGTTTTTGCTAATCCACCAGAGGCCGCTGTGTATGCTTTTTCAGCTCTCAAATTTCTCTCGCTAATGCCATTTGCACCTGCTGTTCTCACGTAAATCCACCAGAGGCTGCTGTTGATTGACCGACTGACTGACTGACCGATCAACTGACCCACCCTCCTCCTTCCCTAAACCCAACCAATAGTGTTTTCAAAAGCACCGATTGACCAGCCCACCCCCTTCCCTAAATCCAACCGACAGTTTTAAAAAGCAATCCAAAAAAAGAAAAAGCCCTTGCCTGATTTTTACCCTGTTTTCAGATTTGACCACATTCTCACCCTGTTATATACAACACAGGCCCATTCTGAAAATGTAACCCTATATACGTTTCTGGAGATCTAGAATTGTGTATCCAGAAGTACGTATGGCTGCATTTCATTTTTAAAATGAACGTTACGGGGTGGTTTGACGCATTTCCTTTTCTCGCTTTCCTGCATGTGGACTGCTTTCCCGCTGTTACCAGTTTGTCCGGAGGCTCGATGCGTACGTCAGCAGACTTGAGATGCAGTGCGAAGTTGACTGTGATGAAGGGGTTCGAGTCTGGTGATGAACGGTTCCAGAAAGCAGGTAAGACAAAAACAGAAGCCAAAAAAATTTAATAAACAAGTAAATAACAGGGTGAGAATGTGGTAAAATCAGAAAACGTAGTAAAAATCAGGCGAGGGCTTTTCTTTTTCTGGATTGTTTTTCAAAACACTGTGGTTAGGTTTAGGGAACTGGGTGGGCGGGTCAATCTGTGCTTTTTAAAATACTATTGGTTGGGTTTAGGAAAGGGGGTGGGTGGGGGTAGCGTTTGGTTGGTCAGTCAGTAAATCAGTCAGTCGACAGCGGCCTCTTGTGGATTTACACGAGAACAGCAGGTGCGAATGGCACTCGTGAGAGAAATTTGAGATCTGTACACAGCGGCCTCTGGCGGATTCGCGAAAACAAAAACTGCAAAAAACGTGGCTCCTGGGATGTATTTAGCTCTCTCCAGAAATGTATATAGGGGTACGTAATCGGAATGAGCCTGGGTTGGTTATTTACTTGCTTTTTAAATTTTTTGGCTTCTGGAACCGTTCCTCACTGGACTCGAACCCCGTCATCGTGGTCAACTCCTCTCTGCGTCTCAAGTCCACCGACATACATGGCGAGCTAACTGGACAAACTGGTATCAGCGGGAAAGCCGTCCATATGGAGGTAAGCGGTCAGCTGATAAGCGCGAAAAGGAACTGTGTCATACCGCCCCGTAGCATCCGTTTTAAAGACGAAACGCAGCCATACATACTTCTGGATACATAATTTACCATCTCCAGAAATGTATTTAGGGCTACGTTTTCAGAATGAGCCTGTGTTGGCCAGTTCACCCCAAAACTACAATTCTGCCATCATTTACTGCCATAGTTGGAAACATAAATACTATGAGAGTAAATGGGTGGCCAAACCTGTGTGGCTACTGACATTCTTCCAAATATCTTCATTTGTCACCAGCAGAGTAAATAAATGTACACAGTATTGGAACAACCTGTACTTTAAAGGGACAGTTCACCAAAAAATGAAATCTCTGCCATCATTTACTCACCCTTCATTGGCTCACATGTCTATTTGGGTTTCTTTCCTCTGTTGAACACAAAAGACAATATTTTGAAGAGTGCTGGCACTCATTCACGTCCATAGGATTTGTTTCTCCTGCTATGAAAGTCAACCAGCATTTTTCTAAGTATGTTCTTGTGTGTTCAACAGAAGGAGGAAACTGATAAAGGTTTAAAACCACATGAGAGAGAGTAAATTGTGAGGTTTGGGTTAACCTTCCCTTTAATCTCCAGCCAAAATATCCCTTTTGAGTAACCTAACAATAAAAAACCCAACCATCACAGACACCTTCTGACATTTGTACATTTTCAAGTAATCATAATTTAGCATTAAAATAATTTATGTACGCAGTAAACAGGACGAATGCACCCTACCTTGTATATTCTCATGGACTTCCTTGCAGATGTTGTAGTGTGAAGCTGAGAAACATTAGCTTGACAGTAACAGTACTGGAATCAGATCTACACAGTACACAGTGAGAAGTCTTTATCATTAAATCAGTTAAGTAGTGTTTTTTTTTTTTTTTAAACGTCATCGCTTCCTCTTAAGAAGAGCAACTTGAGAAACCACTTCATTGATTTCCACATGAACCCTGTTGTTTTCATAACTTCAGTGACCGTTTCTAGTTCTTACAGACTGTCGCAATCAGGGTGGGACGTTCACACTCGATACCAAGCAAATTGTGCGGTCCACAAAAGTGTCACTGTTCACTATACAGCCTTTAAACTGACTGAAAAGTACTATAATATTAGAAAAGTTGTATTATTCTTACAATGCATGCAAACTACCTTGATGTCAAAACAACATCAAGTTCATTAATTAATTCATTTTCTTTTCGGCTTAGTCCCTTTATTGATCTGGGGTCGCCACAGCGGAATGAACCGCCAACTTATCCAGCATATGTTTTACGCAGCAGATGCCCTTCCAGCCGGAACCCATCACTGGGAAACACAAATACACTCTCATTTACACACATACACTACGGACAATTTAGCTTACCCAATTCACCTATACCACATGTCTTTGGACTTGTGGGGGAAACCGGAGCACCCAGTGGAAACCCACGCAAACACGGGGAGAACATGCAAACTCCACACAGGAATGCCAACTGACCCAGCCGAGACTCGAACCAGCGACCTTCTTGCTATGAGGTGACAGCACTACCCACTGCGCCACCGTGTTGCCCACGACATCAAGTTGACATCTAAAATTTATGTCAAAAAACGATTACATCGATTTTTCATCAGGGTGGGACTTCACACCTAATATCACACCCAATATTAACCAAACTGTGTAGTCCACATAGTGTCATTGTACACTATACAGCCAATAAACTTACGCAAGCTCTGTGATATATTGCATCATGTCTGTAAGCGCTTTAGGACATTTCCTCTCACATCCTAAAAAAGTGACACATGAAAGTGGCCGACTAGTAAGTGTGCATGTAAAGGGAAGCAACAACTCGAGATCAAGAGTCACGTTTAATAGGCCACTGTAAATGATGACAAATGAATTGTAAACAGACACCTGAGGCGTAAAATGACTGTTTTATTGAACATAACTCATTTTTGAAATACATTTTTGAGTGATGATCATCATTAGGAAGCGACACGGTGGCTCAGTGGTTAGCACTGTCACCTCACAGCAAGAAGGTCGCCGGTTCAAGTCCCGGCTGGGTCAGATGGCATTTCTGTGTGGAGTTTGCATGTTCTCCCCGTGTTGGCGTGGGTTTCCTTCGGGTGCTCCGGTTTCCCCAACAAGTCCAAACACATGTGCTGTAGGTGAATTGAATAAACTAAATTCGCCAAAGTGTATGTGTGTGAATGAGTGTATGTATGGGTGTTTCCCAGTACTGTGTTGCAGCTGGAAGGGCATCCGCTGTGTAAAACATATGCTGGATAGGTTGGTGGTTCATTCCGCTGTGGCGACCCCTGATGAGCAAAGGGACTAAGCTGAAGAAAAATAAATGAAAGATCATCATTAGGATTATTAGGCAGCTCTCATTTTATAAACTGAACATTATAATAACCCCGTAGGCACCTTGATTACAAAACAACATCAAAAATGTAAATCAATTTAATGTCAAAACCTTGACGTCCATTTGACATCCACACATTGATGCTCTTTTCACCACCAATAAAATGGCACAAAAACTATTATAATATTAGAAATTTCAAGAGTTCACACTTAGCTGATGATTGATTATGAAGCTTGTTTGGCATGCTGTCCCGGGAGAGGGCCCTGAGCTCATAAGATCCTCGAGCCCAGGGCTGCCTCCCGTTTGCAAGGCGAGAGGAGAGTTTGAGCTTAGGTAGATCTCGAGAACTCCCCTGCTGTAGTAGTAATGAACAGATACTTACTAGGAGCACGTTTATGGTGCCGATTTGGATTAGTCAATTAACTTAAGTTGCGTGTTTTTGGACGGTGGAAGGAAACCGGGGAACCCGGGGGAAACCCACGTGAGCACAGGGAGAATGTGTAAACTCCACACTGAAATGTTGGCTGGCTTGGTAAGGACTAGAACCAGTGATGTTCTTGCTGTGAGGCAACAGTGCTAACCACTGGGCCACCGTGCCACCCATCTAGGAAAGGAGGAGTCGTCGGGGTGGAAGGGGGGATTCTTCAAAACGAAGATGCCTGTAATATGGAACTTAGGGTATTTATAGTGGCTTAGGAATCGTCTGATTGGTGAATCATAAATTGAATAATGCGGGACCAGCCGCAAGCAATCATAAGCACGTGATCCTCTCGAAATTAGTTTATAAATAAACTTCACATTGTATTCGTTTGAAAGCTTCAATTCCTAATGTCATATTTACACTGGTTTTTGTATCAATATAATGCATGTACTACCTTGATGTCAAAACGACATCTTTACGACAAGTTGAAATCTAAAATTTATGTCAAAAACACATCAAATATTGGTTACATTGATTTTTTTTAAACACTGATGCCAAAAAAACATGTCAAAAATCTATTAAATTACTGTTTTATTGAACATAACTCATTTTTGAAATACATTTCTGAGTGATGATCATCATTAGGATTATTAGGCAGCTCTCAATTTTATAAACTGAATATTATAATAACCAAGTAGGCACCTTGATGACAAAGCAACATCAAAATTGTAAATCAATTTAATGTCAAAACCTTGACGTCCATTTGACATCCATATATTGATGCCCTTTTGACCACCAATAAAATGACACAAAAAGTATTATAATATTAGAAATATTATATTTGTTTGAAAGTTTCAATTCCTAATGACATATTTACACTGGTTATGTATCCATAAATTGGATGTAACCTACCTTGATGTCAAAACGACATCAAGTTGACATCTAAAATTGATCACATTGATTTCTTTTACACTAGCTATGTTTCCATCCAAAAATGCGAATTAACTTTATGCGCAAAACTGGAATATCGCATAAAAGATGTGCGAATAAAGCAGCGTTTCCATCCAACGAGTCAAAGAGAACAAAACCGTCATTTCCTGTTTAATTGGCGCCAAATATCAACAGTAAAAACGGAATTTGCTGAGGTCGGAGAAGCTGCATGAATCTTTTCTTCATTTAATAAATGACCTTGCGCCTCAGAAGGCAATGCTGACACAGTGAACGCGTGGTGGCGTTTGAAGGCGTGAGACGCGGAGCACAGACGCTCTTAACAATTCTGGAGGTCATTAATAATATAATAACACTAATACTGAAATGATTAAGGCGTTTTATGACCAAAACAACATTTCAGATGTTTTACAATGTGGTCAGCCTGCTGGTTTGTCCATTTACAAACATTTTTATCACCACATGATCTCTTATAACCAAATCACATGACCTTTTTTTAATGCGCATACTGGAATTTGTTCGGTAAAAGTGTTTCCATCGCAGTTTATGCGCATAAAAATAATGGTGGATGGAAACGTAGCTACTGACACCCAAAAAACATGTCAAATTACATACATTTTTCAATCAGGGTGGGACTTTAACACCCAATATCAACCAAACAGAGCTGTCCACACAGATCACTATACAGCCTATTAACTGACAAACTTGCTCTATCTGATATATTGCATCATGTCTGTAAGTGCTTTAGGACATTACCTCTTACATCCTAAAAAAGTAACAGATAAAAGTGGCCGACTAATAAGTGTGCATGTAACATGAACCAACACTTCAAGAGTCACTTTTAATAGGCCACCATAAATGATGACGAATGAATAGCAAACAGACACCCGGGGCATGAAAGGACTGCTTTATTGAACATAACTCATTTTTGAAATACATTTCTGAATGATGATCATTATTAGGATTATAGGCAGCTCTCAATTTTATAAACTGAACATTTTAATAACCCAGCAGGCACCTTGATGTTAAAATGACATCATAAACATGTCAAAAATGAAATTTGATTTGATGTCAAAACCTTGATGTCTATTAGACATCATTAGCATCTATTTTGTCTATTAGACAAAACGTATTATAATATGAGAACATTACAGATTGCCCACACTCCCTGATAACACACATAGATAATGGAAATGTCTATTATATTCTAATACATCTAATAGACGTCTCCTATTGGATGTTAAATAGATGTTTAGAATTTTCTATGTTGATGTTAATAGTCGAGAATGGTCAAAAAACAGACTTTTTAAAGACGTTTATCAGATCTTTGTGCACAGTAGATGTTTTCCAGAAAAAAAAGCTCTTTAAAATCTGAGCTAAAGGGCTAAAAGCTAACACCAACATGAAGACCAGATACTGAGACATTAACAAGCGATAAAACATTTGCTTTGAATAATTATTTCATTAATAAACACATTATTACAACACACACATAGATGCAAACGAGGACCAAACATCACATTTAATTTGAAGGATGTAATATTATATATATTGAAAATAGTAAAAACACTTGTTCAGCAGTTCAGACATAATAAAAACACATAAATACATTTACACTATTCCTTGTTGTCATGACAACAAAGTATCTATTAACAACTAAAACACCATTTACAGTCATTGCTAAAGACATGTTGTGTTACACTCTAACTTTGGGGAACAACTTTAAAGGGATGGTTTCTATAGTCATTTTTAGTTCCCAAAAAATGAAAATAAACCAATTTATGGTTTGTTTTTGTTGTGTTGAATAACATAAGAAAAATGTTGGAAACATGTAACCATTGACTTCTATAGTATTTGTTTTTTTTTTCCGCTATGAATGTCAGTGGTTACAGGTTTCAAACTATTTTTAAAATATTTTCTTTTGTGTTCAACAAAACAAAAGGTTGAGTAAATGATGGCAGAATTTTCATTTTTTTTGGGGGGGTGAACTGTCCCTTTTAGTGCTATATAGCACCTATATCTATGCTACATAGCCCCTTAACTAATTTAGGCCCAATCCAAATTCTATTTTTGTACCCCTACCCTTTTCTCTTCCCCTTGGCCCTTGAAACAGAGTGTGAAGGGGAAGGGCTTCAAAATTTACCTCTGTAACGCGTGTTGGTCTTTGTATGTAAACTTTTCAGTTCTTACCACACACGGTCTTGTGGGCTCTTTGGCTTAGTTGCAAGGAAGACACACGGAGCTTGATCGGCAGGTATTAACCCGTGATTTATTAAACATACAGGGTGAACATCATAAATAAGCCACAACAGATTACCTCGTGCAGTTTGTCTCTCGGTCTCTCTCTTTCCGAACATTCTCTCCCACGATACTATTTCCAATCTTATTTAAAGGTATAGAACATTAGTTTCACTTTAAATTTCACTCCCTACACCCCTAAGAAATGGGAAAGCACTACAACACCATCATCATATGTCGTCGTGATCTCTTCATATGAGATCGACGATCGTGACTGCTGTAGTTATTCCAGTTGTGTTATTTTTTGGTATTTATCTTCAGGAAATCACTGAAGGCATATATCATGTTATCATAACGATATAATGTGGCAATAAGATCGTAACAGTACTGTGCATTTACACCGTGGCCATATTCATCTATGTAAACACACAAAAACAACATTAACATTATACCAGACATTGTAAAAAGCTCATTCCCAGCCACTAGACTTTCTGACAGGGTATTCGAGTGTCATCGAGTGACAGATGTGAAAGTATGTTGTGGGATTACTGTACAGGAGTTATTATTAGGGATTATAGATAGCCAGATTTAGCGGTTTTTATTTTAGTGTTTTAAAAAAAAAAGCATGATGGTATAAACACGAATGGCGTTATGAATGTATTAAATCATATGCTTGTTTGTCGTAAAAATTCGTAATAATGACAAAAAATACTAATTTGTGCATCTCCTGACTTCCGTGTGCAGCCATGCTGCTGTTGTAGATGGTGTATTCTGGGAAATTTTCTTACCCCTTGGTCCTGAAAAATCTGTTTCAAGGGCTATCTAGACCTTCCCCTTAGCCCTACGCCTTCAAGCTAAACAGAATTGAGGTAAGGGGAAGGGCTAAGGGGTAGAACTGGGATTGGGCCTTAAAGAACCATTACAGTAGGGTTGTCAATCTCAGCTCCTGGAGGACTGCAGCTCTGTAAGGTTTAGCTTTAACCCTAATTCAACACACCTTATCAAACTAATCGAGTCCTTCAGGCTTGTTTGAAACCTATAGATAAAAGCCGCAGCCACACTTCCCTTTTAGCCCCATTGACTTCCATTCAAAGTTCAAGTTTGGTGACCTGCGATTCCGTGTCACATGAATCTGTTAGACCAATAGAAAATCAAAACATGACCCCTCTATGCAAAAACAATATGGAGCAATCACTTCATTTCTCTGTCACATCACACCAGTTTTGTCCTGTCATTTTTTGAAGTGCCGTTTGATAGAATTTTTCATGCTCAAACTCTAGTGTGCAGGTGTCAAAGCCAGTTCCTGGAGGGCCGCAGCTCTAATTAGAGATGAAACTAAACTTTGCAGAGCTGCGGCCCTCCAGGAACTGGCTTTGACACCTGTGCTCTAGTGTCACTGCGGCTTAACTGTGTTGAAACTAAACTCTGCATGGCTGAGCTTGACACCCCTGCACTACAGGTTCTTTCTAGGCTCTATATAGCACTTAAATAGGATTACGAGCCAAAGAACCACTGAAGAATCTTTTTTAGAGTGTGTATTTCTACACTAGTAAAATGAATGTCAAAGTAATATTAAAACCCTGTATATCCAGCCGTACAACACAGGCAATGTTGTGGGAGAAACATTACAGTGAATTTAGAAGAAACTGTCATCATTTACCAGCAAAAACAACAACTTCCATCTTGAATCTCAGAATGCGGCCAAACTTATCTTACTGGGCCAGTTTTGAGTTTTTGGTTATAACCATTGACACCACTCAGAGTCCGGATGTAGGGAACACTGGTCTCTTTCTGTCAGATGTCCTGTGTCAGTTTCATGGCGCCCTTTCCTGGACAAAGAGACGAAGCAGGAATAAACAGAGCTCCAAGTATTCCAGGTTGATCTCTTCACTGGATTGTGAACTAGTAATTGTTTCAACCTGTTTCTTGTTTAGCTCATTATGTATAAAGACCTGCAGCTCTCAGTCCTCTGTCTCTGTGTTAGACACTGGTCCACTTGTTCTCTTGTGTTTTTTCTGGTACGTAATTGGTACAAAGTTTTTATTTTGAAGCACAAGATGTACCAATTTACTCAACATGCAACACTGAAACAACATACAATCCATTGCTTGCACTGGAGACTGACTTTGCCTTCAGAAACCACAGCTAGACTTACCTCACTTACCATTTTTCTGAGGCGCGACTTTAATAACAGAGTTCGGATTAATGGTATTGATGGAATCAGAGTCTTTGTCTTTGAGACTTTCTCCCTCGTCCGTCTCTTTGTCTCGGTCTCGACTGTTCTGGTTGCTCCTCCGGATCTTGCGTGTGGATTCCAGTGCCGTTCCCTCAAACAGGCGTGCCATGAAGGCCAAACCCTCCCGCCGGATGTAGGACTTCCCGGCGAATGTGTAGAGGACAGGGTTTATGCAGCTGCTGACGAAGGCCACGGTGGAGGTGAGGGCTCGCAGATTCGCCCTGATATCCTGCAGTCTGTTGGAGGAATACCAGTTGTTGTTTTAATGCTTTTTTGACAATAACATGATAGAACGATTTAATAAACTGCCTGGAAACAAAGTAAACAGTCTAAAAACTCTGAAATGGATTCATGGTCAACTGTGTGCAAAACAAATCTAAAGCCCGGCTCACACTGTGCAATTTCTAAAGCTTGTCAGACTACAAACATGATCTCAGCTGTCATAATGTCAGACTGAAAGACACGCCAAACATGTAAATGCAAGAAAACTCATCCAGAGTTTGACGTCAAACATCTGTGATTTGTTCAATAACCCACATTCTGAAATGATCCTTCACAACATGAACAATGTGTAGTGGTAATTTTGTTCACAGTGTACCTCAATAATAGAATCAGAAAAAAGTTGTTTCCCTGAAGCGGTTTGAAGTTGGTTGCATCATGAGATGTTAGACTTCTATTGGTTCTTGGATTGACGTTCGTCGCAGTTCACACTGCAGGAAAGTGTATGAAGTCTCCTAATTACTACCACCACCTCATCTGAGATCAATTTTGATCGCAAGCTGTCGGAGAATATGTCAAACCAACAATTAAAGACCACAGATTTTAGCCTAGCACTACATTAATCTTTTAGGATTTCCCAAATTTGTCTCAGACCAAACTGTGGCTAAAATTGCAAAGTGTGAGTAGTGTGAGTGAGCTTAAGGCCCCCATCCATTCAGAGATGCATTTAGCTGTATATGCAAAAGCTTTCTATTGTCAAGACATTTTGTCCAGATAGATCCAATGTTTTGGTAGAGAAAAACTGCTATTTTCTTTTAACCAGGTATCAGAGTCGATAAATCTTAAATGGATGTTCTGGCATTTTCATGTGAACAGTCAATTCGTATGTATTTTGTGAAATGGTGATGTCACCAGTCCATGTCTAGACCCTAGTCAGACATGCTATGTCCTATACCTGCCAACACTCCCATATTTCACACCCATTTCCCACCATCATCCTGCTTTGTTATTTCTCCCGGGAAACTCCCATTGTATGACCCAATTTTAGTTATGAAAAATCCCTTTTTGTCCATGCTTGTCAAGGTGCCAGATCTTGTATGAAGCTCACCTCAAACAATTGATGAAATATTCAAATCTCAAAGTATTTTTACCTCAATCTGGCAACAAACGTTACAACCCATTGGTGGTGTTGATTTTTGCACAGGTGGCAAATGCAGGATCTGAATGTCGACGGTGGCAATGTCAGTAGTAGTAATAGTAGTTATTTAATAATTATGAGCCTGCTCCAAGTCTTCTCCATTTTTTTGTGTGTTTTTGTGGCAGAATTACAGTACCACTAGTCTGTTTCAGTGGTTTAATGTGTACACAGGTAATTTTTGAGGCAAGGGGGAAGAAATTATTGGATGGGGAAGGCCCAGATAGACCTTAAGTGATTTTGAAGATTAAACTGGTGTGATGTCATTTATATAAAAAAGAGGCCAAAATAAGGTCAACTTTGTGGTTTTTATGGCAATTGCATAACAGGAAATTGTGTCACTTGGGCTTCTTTGCCTTCTAGGCAAAAATTTTCTTCTGATCAGCAGTGATGGAACAAGGAATGGGTGATTAGTCAAAGGTGATTTTTCAAGCTCAATGCATCAATAAAGCCAGTTCTTGTAAATCTCCAGCATGTGCTTTCAGATGGAGCAGAATTTACTACTCATAGTTCACTGACAAGCTATGCAAAATCACATATGAGAGACATTGTTTTCTCTATTCTGGCTGCCCTTATCAAACTTTGTTTCCAGAATATTTTCCTTTTTTTGAGGGTTTCTTAACTTGTCATAGTTGAGTAAACTTAGATAGTGGTCAATGGTATTAGTGTGCCTCAAATAACCATCCCATTTGTGGGCACGGTGGCTCTGTGGTTAACACTGTTGCCTCACAGGTCACTGAGTCCCGGTTGGGTCAATTGGCATTTATGTGTGGGGTTTTCTCCCCGTGTTCTCGTGGGTTTCCTCCTGGTGCTCTGGTTTCCCCCACAGTCCAAAGACATGTGGTATAAGTGAGTTGGGTAAACAAAATTGGCCGTAGTGTATAAGTCTGAATGCAAGAGTGTATGGGTGTTTTCCAGTTCAATGTTCCACTGCTGTGTCCTCAAGTTGCTCACCTTTGTTTTGCTGCAGAACCTTCTGGAAGTAAAGCGGCAGTCACCTGTGTGAGAAACACACCATTAGAGCACTTTCATTTGAGGACGGACACACACACACATTTGTACAGCTATCTTTACGGGGACTTTCCATAGGCGTAATGAATTTTATTCTGTACACACTGTATATTCTCTCCTCCTACCAACCCTACCCCTAAACCCAACCCTCACATTTTTAAAATACTTTATTCTGTGTGATTTATGAGCTGTTTTTCTTATGGGGACTAAAAAATATCCCTAAAATGCACTGGCATTGCTATACTTGTGGGGACATTTGGTCACACACATACACACCTGCACCATGTTTATGATGTGGTATGGTAGCCAGAAGAGTCCGAAGGTGACGACAATCACCAGGATGAGCTTCTCACTGCGAATGTGTCTGCGAAAGCGTGTCTTGCGGATTCTACGCAGGATACAAGTGTAACTTCCAATGATCACGCCGTACGGCAACAAGAAGCCCAGCACCGTTTCCATAGAGTACTGCATCACCTCCTATAGATAAATAGCACGCATTAAAAACTGAGCCATGATGGGAAACAAACAGTGTAGATTATATTTAAACTTAAATTCATACATATTGCTAAAAATAGTGACAATATAGTGATATATTGGTACAATTACATATAACTGTTCTCTATGTGAATATATTGTAAAATGTAATTAATTCCTATAATTGAAAGCTGAGGGCGGCACAGTGGCTCAGTGTTTAGCACTGTCGCCTCACAGCAAGAAGGTTGCTGGTTTGAGTCCCGGCTGGGCCAGTTGGCAGTTCTGTGTGGAGTTTGCATGTTCTCCCCGTGTTGGCGTGGGTTTCCTCCGGGTGCTTCGGTTTCCCCCACAGTCCAAACACATGCACTATAGGTGAATTGGCCGTAATGTATGAGTGTGTATGGGCGTTTCCCAGTACTGGGTTGTAGCTGGAAGGGCATCTGCTGCATAAAACATATGCCAGAATAGTTGCCGGTGCATTCCTCTGTGGCGTCCCCTGATAAATAGAGACTAAGCTGAAGGAAAATGAATGAATGAAGGAATTGAAAGCTGAATTTTCAGCATCATTACTCAGTCTTCAGTGTCACATACTCAACTCAACTCAACTCAACTCAACTTTATTTATAAAGCACTTTCAACACCACAAGTGGAACCAAAGTGCTGTACAAAAGGTATATAGAAGAAAAAAGAAAGACATAACAACTTACAAATCATTATCAAATGCTAAAGAAAACAAATACGTTTTAAGTTTACTCTGAAAAACACCCAAAGAAGGACACGTTTTTACAGACAGAGGAAGGTCATTCCAGAGCCTAGGAGCTGCAACAGAGAATGCCCGATCACCTTTGCATTTTAAACGGGATCGCGGAACCATGAGAGATAATTGATCGATTGAACGCAGAGATCTACTGGAGTGACAGCGGCTGATTAAATCAGTAACATACTCAGGCGCTAAGCCATGCAGAAATTTAAAGACATACAACAACGCTTTGTATTGAATTCTGTAGCGTATGGGTAACCAGTGTAGATTAATTAATACTGGAGTAATGTGCTCTCTCTTCTTAGTACCGGTTAAAAGTCTAGCAGCTGAGTTCTGAACGAGTTGCAAACGGGAGAGAGAAACCTGATTCACACCCAAATACAACACATTGCAATAATCCAAACGGGATGACACAAAGGCATGAACAACCTTCTCCATATCGTCAAAAGAGAGGATAGGTTTCAATTATGATATTGATCTAAGATGGTAGAAGCTATTCTTAATGACAGCATTAATTTGGCGGTCAAATTTAAGCTCCGAGTCAAGAATGATCCTTTAGAAATTGGTCTAATATGCTGATTTGATGATCAATAAAAATATTTGACTATTACTTTTAAGAAATGTGGGATCTGAAAGAATTTATACATTTATTTCCCATGGGTGCATATTTTGACTAAAAGACAAAGCAATTCATTTTATTTCAAATACACACTGTTCTTTTGTGCATTCATCAAAGAATCTTGAATACATTTTTTTTAAATTCAAGATTCATAATAATTAAATATATTTCTGATCATCCAATCAGCCTATTAGAACCATTTCAGAAGGATCATGTGAAGAATTCAGCTTTCAACCACAAGAATGAATTGTTTTATAAAAATATTCACATAGAAATCACTTGTTTAATTATAAATAAACATTTCACTATTTTACTATATATTTTAAAGGGGATCTACTATGCAAAACTGCCTTTTATAAGGGGTTTAAACACAGTTGTGTGGCAGCAGTGTGTGAATATAACCAGTTTCTAATGGTAAAAATTATTTAATTGTATTTTTATAATCAGACTTGATAAAATAATCTGCTGCATAAACACTTTGATTGTGCAAAACATGTGCAATACTTTTTCATACGCATTTGTACACAGCACCTTATAACAGTATACAATGCAATACTTTCTCCATACGCATTTGTACACAGCACCTTATAACTTGTATATTTATAACAAATCTGCACAAACAATTCATCATCCAGAGCTCTATTGTCTAACTGCATCTCTGTTTAATGTTTGTCGTATTTTATTTTATTTAATTTTTTCTCATATTTATTTTGTGTTGTCACTTGTCACTTTATGTACACTGGAAGCTTCTGTAGCCAAAACAAATTCCTTGTGTGTGTAAGCACACTTGGCAATAAAACCGATTCTGATTCTGATTCTGATTCTGATTGACATTCTCCCTTTTTATGTGTCCTCAGAGGGGGAAAGCCCCGCCCATTAGTGATCATCTCTCCCTCATTAGCATAAACAGCCCTAAGTAAGAAGCAGCCGTCTGTCCATTAGTTCAGTTTTAGTTCAGTTAATTCAGTTTTGAATCTGCTACTATGCTGACACGCAGGCATTTGTAGCTCCGCCCTCTTTTAAAAAGAGCACAATCTCATTTGAATTTAAAGCGACAGTCACCAAAATGGCGCAATTTGGATCAAAGTCTAAAAAGTGCAGTTTCAAAGAGTTATAAAACATTATTTGTGTGGCATTTTGAGCTGAAATTTCACACACACACACACACACACACACACACACACACACTCACACACACACACTCACACACACACACACGCCAGTGACATCAGATACTTGTTTTACATCTTGTAAAAAGGGGCATAATAGGTCACACTTAATGACTGTGAGCACAAGTGATGTCATTCAAAAAGCATTAATCAATCTTACAGATATTCAACAATATGACTAAAATTAATGTGTTATTAATTAAAAAATAAACAAGCTATGTTGTTTTTATAGCACAAAAAAATTCTTGGCAGCAGAAGTACTCGAGTCTGGAACAAAATACCAGGATACCAACCGCTTTCTGGGTTCGGTTATAGAAACAATCTCTGCCAGAAGGCTTGGCAAACACATTACAAACAAGAAAGAATGTAGTGCTCTGCCAAATGTTTTTGGCACAAAGCATTATCTGTGGTGGGATCTTCATGAGCATGACAGTATCGTGATATGGGGAAGCTCTTTACAGACAGGAAGATTCAAACCACCAAATCTATCTGAAATTGATATAAAATCCAGAACACCTCAGAGATGACCTCAATAACTCTGCACTGCCCTTCATCAGTTCCCGACCAACCTTTCAAAGACAAACACGCAAATCTGTCAACTAAACGGCTTTAATGAGGGAAAGAACTACAATCCCATGAAGCATTGCAGGTGAAAATCAAATGAAAATATGTGGAACTATTCGTTTAAAATGGTTGGTTGTATACAAATATCTAAATATTTTTCTTTGTGTCATCTGCGATGCTTCATGAGAGTGGGCGGAGCTAAAGATCTATTTTGTTGTCCTTTGCTCACTGCTACTCTCCTATCAGTGAAATTTTCAATAGAGCATCATGGGTAATGTAGTTTTTCTGCACAAATTCAGCTATTAAATATGATTGTTTTAAAAATTGAGTTAATGAAAAAAATAATGATTCAAGAAAAGCATGTATAATCAATCAACAACTTTGGGGCCCACAACAGGTTACAGTTATTGTTAAAAATCCAATGGAAAGAAAGTTTTGATCTTACTAACAGATCACTCAAGCTCTAGTTTTAGTCGACTGCTGTTAGTTTGGTATGTTACATGCAGCTTTTTGGTCCAGACACGAGCTGTCACGAAGCGACAACATAGTTGTTTTTTGTCGGCACAGGTAGATTGGCATCGGCTTGGTGTGTCTCAGCCCTTAAACCCTAGCCTAGAGCGCTGTCTTCTGTTAAAAATTAGCTTAGAGCAAAGGTGCCCAAACATTTTCTCATAAAGGGGCTAGTGGGCCGGATGTAAATATAGTTGCCATGGGTAATTTCCTAATTTATTTATTAATATTTAAAAATAACTAGAAAACATTGCGTTATATTAACTAATACAGCCTTTTTACATTTTATAATGAACGTATTACAGTAAAACAAAAACAATCCCATTTATAACAGAATGGAGTTACACTAGTTTTTGCCTTGATTTGCTCACCGATGTCTTCTGCATAGTCCTCTATCCGTCGAGTGACATTATTTATATATTATATATAAAAAATCTGATTCATTTACAACATTTAATTGAAACATGCTAAAACAAACAAACAAACAAACAAACAAACAAAAAAATGTTACATCAAATTATAAATGACGATCTCTTTTAAAGGTATTCAGTCCCAACCCTCTCCATCATTCTCATTCTTTTCTCAGATGGGATGGTTGGCCAAATCAAAAGGTTACAATCGGCCAACTTTGGCCCGCGGGCCCTACTTTGGGCATCTCTGGCTTAGAGCATAGGTCTCAAACTCGATTCCTGGAGGGCCGCAGCTCTGCACGGTTTTGTTCCAACCCTAATCAAACACAGCTGATCCAACTAATCAAGGTGTTCAAGACGACCATGGACTATTAAGCAGGTGTGAATTGGAGATAGTTGGAGCTAAACTATGCAGAGCTCCGGCCCTCTAGGAATTGAGTTTGAGACCATTGGCTTAAGAGTGCCATCTGCTTTTTAAAACTAGCCTATAGCGTCATCTGCTATTAAAACTAGACTCAAGCACCATCTGCTGTTAAAAACTTGCCTAGAGCACCATCTGTTGTTTAAACTAGTCTAGAGTGCCATCTGCTGTTAAAATAAAACTAGCCTGGAGCACAACCTGCTGTTAAAAACTTGTCTAGAGTGCCATCTGCTGTTTAAAGTAGTCTAGAGTGCCATCTGCTGTAAAAACTAGCCTGGAGCGCAATCTGCTGTTTAAAAAATAGCCTAGAGCGGCATCTGCTGTTAAAAATAGCCTAGAGTGCTGTCTGCTGTTAACAACTAGCCTAGAGCGCTGTCTGCTGTTAAACATTAGCCTAGAGCGCTGTTAAAAACTAGCCTAAAGCACCATCTGCTATTAAAAACTAGCCTAGAGTGCCATCTGCTGTTAAAAACTTGCCTAGAGCACCATCTGCTGTTCTAAGCTATTCTTCTTTGGCTCTCGGCAAAGGCGGTCGCACTTTTTTCCTCTCCCTCCCATATCTCTCCTGGTTGGCTCCTCTTGTCTTGTCTTTTTCTATCTCTGAGGCTCTCCTTGCCCTGCTCTCCAAACAAATAAGAAATTATAGATTTGATCAAATGGTCTCTGAACGCAACTGACACCATCTTCTCGATGAGAAGTTTGGGTTCGGGGGAACCCAACTGTCCTGCGGGGACGTTCGCAGCTGCATACATGATGGACGGGTGGGAGAAGTGGCACGCCGTGTGCCTGGAGGATATTAAAGATATCTATCTATTTGGAACTTTGATAACAGGGTTTCTGCTGATGGGCTTAGGCGGGACCCTTGGGTATCGACGATTGCTAAAAGCGGTCAGTGCGGCTCAGCTGGAGACAAACAACTTCCCCCGGAGAGCATAAGGAGACGCCCGACGCTCGAAATTCCTGCTCCCTGTTCCAAGGACACCTGTGAGACTCTACAGGCTTACACACACACATACACATACAGCTACAGATAGACAATCACTGCCTAACCCCGACATCCCACGCCTTCGTGTGCTTTCACCCACCGGTGTGGGTAGGCGGGTCCAGCGCCCCCTGGCTGCAGGACCAGATGGCTGCTGCCTTTATCGGGCTACATCCACATCCCCTGTTTCCATCCCCTGTTGCAATGTTATGTCTATGTCTATGTGTTTATGTGCTTGGTTGCTGGGACTTTTTTTCCCCCTGATCTCACACTGTCCTACTGCAACGGCAGTCTGAGAGGGGCTTTTTTGTCTCCTTCTTCCCTAATGTATCTTATTTCCTCTTTCTAAAAGCTACCTCTCGTTTGACCTGTCTTCCCCTGAAATGTGTGACATTTGTGTATGGTCGGGGGGGTCCAATTTCACTGCATGTACAAATGTATGTGACAAATAAAGGCTTTTCATCATTTCATCATCATCAAGTAGTCTAGAATGATATCTGCTGCTAAAAACTAGTCTGGAGCGCAATCTGCTGTTAAGAAAATAGCCTAGAGCAGTGCCTGCTGTTAAAAACAAGCCTAGAGTGCCATCTGCTGTTTAAAACTACCCTAGAGTACCATCTGCTGTTTAAAACTAGTCTTGAGGGATGTCTGCTGTTTAAAAAATAGCCTAGAGCAGCATCTGCTATTAAACACTAAGCTCAAAGTCCATTCAAGAAAGAATAGCTATTGTTTGAATTACTCAAAAACAACTCTCCAAAGCTCTTGTGTTTATAGCATATGTGTAATTTTCAGCGGGTTTTTTCATGTGTGTGTATGTTTAAGATATTTTGAAACATTCAAAGACTCACATATTGTGTTTCTTGATGGATGCAGTCGCACACGAATTTCTCAGGCTTTTTACTGTCGCTGGTGATGTTCCTGAAAGCTAAAACGGGTGCAGAAAGTCCCAGAGCGAGAACCCAGAGTCCAACCAGCACCCGCGTAAGCATCTTTCGTTCTGTCTTCGCCCCGACTCGCTTCGGCCACACGATTGCGACCAGCCGGTGCAGACTCATCAGCATGATCATGAATATGGAGGCGTACATGTTGGCGCAGCAGAGGTAGTACAGGCCTTTGCATAGCGCCAGGCTGAAAACCCAACTTCGCTGAACCAGATACACCATGAAGAAGGGTGTGAGCAGCATGAGGAAGCCATCAGCGAAGGCCAGGTTCAGGATCAGCAGGGTGGTGATGGAGCGACGTCGCGCTCGGGCCAGGATGCTCCACATGATAAAGACGTTCCCTGGGACACCCAGGAGGAAGACAAGGCCGAGGATGGCGGCACCAGTTATCGCTCCGCCTTTGTTACCCATGATGCTGCCTCTGTCGCTGGTCATGTTGGAGAGGTTTGTGGGATGCAGTGTTGAGGTGTAGAGGGCTATTGGGACAGAAGACGGAGCTACCTCAAGGAGAGCAGAGGAGGACAGGAGGTTCAACGCCATCTTGGCAACCTGAGGAGGGAATAATGAACGTATTGTCAGTTCTGCAGTTTTAGTAAATCTGGCCATAATGGTCCATTAAAGTGTTTTTGCGCTGATGAAATGCGAGAGATGTTCTAAAAACAATCAGCTGTGAGTGTTTCTCCAACTAAAATGCTGTAAAACGCAGCAGGCATTTAAAAGAATTATACAGCACAAAAACGCTTTGGTGGACAGGCACTCTAAATGTAACTTCACGAGTTCACACTTAGAGATATTTGAATGAATAGAATATGCATATTTGGCTTGTTGTCTGAAGAGAGAGAGCTCTAAGCTTGGAAATATACCCTTAGGGGTCGATCACAACAAACACGCTTTTTCGTTCTGAGAACACAAGGTGCACTGCATTGCCTTTTTTGTTGACAAATAATTGTGGCGGGGAGGACGTGGTCGGACTGCCCAAAACGGCAGAGAGCAGGTTGGGAGACCGGCAGCTGAAAAAGGAGGTCAATCAAAGTAATGATTAACTCCTGTTTTCTCTAAGTGATTGGTCCGGAGAGATGATTCAAAAGAGAGACGACAGGTTGAGAACGGCAGAGAGACCAACGGAGAGAGACGCTACTGAGTGCTCTAACGTTACCTGAGAAATAATTAAAATAAGTCCTTTGAGTTACCTGTATTGCAGACCCTGCCTTCTTCACATACAGGTAACTCATTCATTCATTTTCTTTTCGGCTTAGTCCCTTTATTAATCAGGGGTCGCCACAGCGGAATGAACCGCCAACTTATCCAGCATATGTTTTACACAGCAGATGCCCCACCAGCTGCAACCCACACATACACTACGGAATATTTAGCTTACCCAATTCACCTATAGCACATGTAAATGGACTTGTGGGGGAAACCGAAGCACCCGGAGGAAACCCACGCCAACATGGGGAGAACATGCCAACTCCACACAAAAATGCCAACTGACCCAGCCGAGGCTCAAACCAGAGACCTTCTTGCTGTGAGGCAACAGCGCTACCCACGGCGCCGCCCTTACAGGTAACTCAAAGAACTTTATTTTAATTATTTCTCAGGTAGCGTTAGAGCACCCAGTAGCATCTCTCTCCGCTGGTCTCTCTTCCATTCTCAGCCTGTCATCTCTTTTTTGAATCATCTCTCCGGCCCAATCACTGAGAGAAAACAGGTTGATTGACCTACTTTTTCAGCCGCCGCTCTCCCAACCTGCTCTCTGCCGTTGTGGACAGTCCGACCACGTCCTCCCCGCCACAATAATATTGTAATATTCCAAGACGTGTGAAGTCATACAGCTCCGGAAAACTCGAAACAGTGACCACAAGTCTCTCCTCCATCTTTAAAAGTCTCTGTAGTCAATTTGACAATAAAAACACTGTTGTCACCTCAACGGAAACCCCGCCTCTGCTTTCATTTGATTAGAGAATGAAAAAGACACGACTGACGTAACTCAATTTTTCTTCTCAGAGTTGACTTTTTTTCAACTGCAGGCCCACAAAGTGCAACGGCAAAACTGTGAGCAGTAGGTGGTTAAAACGTGAGGTGCACAGGCCGCATAAGCAGCAGCCATTAGAAAACCATTAAAAAAAGGCACCTTTCAACTCTAAAATGTGTTCGGTGTGATCAAAGCCTAACTCATGTTATTCCCCTTGTCAGGAGTGTCCCTGCGCAGTGTTTAAAGTGGCCTCATAATGCATACAGTTCTAAAGTAGAGGATATATATATACTATTTTAAATAAATGTAGGACGCTAAACGTAAACTAAGCTTTGTTTATCATATATGACTCTATATACGAATATAAAGTTCTAAAGAACAGCATACCCAGCCGGCACAGGACAACAACATGATGTTAGATTGACGTTGTACCCCAACATCATAGGACGTTGCATTTTGTTTGGAAATGAAAATCGGGTTGACATCAGAACCCAACGTCAAGCCGACGTCAATGTCTAACATCGGACAGACGTTGCATTTTGGTTACTTTCCAACGCAACCTAAAAACAATCAATTATCAACGTCTAATGGTTACAGCTTGAGGTTGTGTGGACATTACCAATATGATGTCTATCAGACATTGGATTTTTGGTTGCCATACCTGATCAATAAATGTCAGTATTTGACGTCAACATGACGTTGGCTTAAGATGTTGGCTTGACGTTGGATTTTGGCCACTTTCCAACACAACCTAAAATCAACCTAATATTAACGTCATTTAACGTTGTTATTGAATATCAAAATAACAATGTTCTTAGATGCTGGTGACCTAAATCTAACCTAATATTACCGTCTTATGACGTTGTCTGTCTGCTGGGTATGTTTTAAGATATTTTTATATTTCCAATAATATTCTACAGTAATGGTATGTTGTACTGTATGAATTTATGATCAAGCAAATGCAGCACTCATGGGCAGAAACGAGTTCTTTCAAAAAAGTTAATTTATTCAAAGCCCATGAATATTAATTAGTTTGATAAACACTATGAGATGTTTTCATCCTGCACTTCTTGTACATCAAAACTGATACAGTAAATTTACTAACACAGGAATGTGCACAATTACAATAAATGAAGCTATTGCAGCTCCACAAACACAGCTAGATGAAAGTCATTTCCTGCAATGATGACAAATGTAAACACTTAAGCAAATCAGTTTTTTTATTTTAATGTTTAACTATTTTATTTCCTGTTAATATACATTTAGTTTGAAGTTACTGGAATATAAACTCACTAGCACATGCAGTTGTTTTAGCATCTTTTCTCATTACACAGTGATATGACAGAGCACTGTTTTACTGATGAACTGATATTTTTAAATGAACTTGTATAATTTGATAATGACATCCGTTCAGCTTGGGGATTTGCAAGTCAGTAGATAAATGCATAGATAATGACAATTTTAGCAGTACTGGAACCAGAAGTATTGTTTCTGTTCATTTTTTTTTCCATTGGGGTTTAACCTTTACAATGTAAAGATTGCCAAACCTACAAAAAATAATAATAACACTGCATCTCAAAGTGAATGCAAAAACTTGTTTTTAAGTGTTATACACATACATAAAGATAGATTGATGCTGTAAAACATGTTTTTTCCATTATGGAGGGCCTTAAACAAAAGATATTAGAAATTGTATATACATTTATACAGACCAGATATGATATGAAAGTTAAACACACACACACACACACACACACACACACACACACACACACACACACACACACACACACACACACACACACACACACACAAAAGACATATAAACCAAATCATTCAGCGCTAAGATTAATATGTCATTTAATGAGAACGATTTAGGCTATTAAAATTAATCTGTTCAAAATGATATTGGAAAAATGTCATCAACAGAAGCACAACAACAATTAATAACCACAGAGTTCCTGTTTGGTGTTTCTTAAAAGGTTCTTACAGAATCATTAGAAAAATATGTCAGTCTATGGAGAAAATAAATTGGACGCTTATTTCTGGATTGATTCTCTTCCCACATGAAAAAAGTACTATATACTATATTGTGTTATACTATAGTAAAGTTTATTACTGTACATATTACAGTGTTTACAACACTGTGTTAATGAATGCTACAGTATAGTGTGGTATTAACTATAGTGAACTGATAAGCTGTAATAAACACTGTAGTAAATGTTTTTACTACAGTACTGGGTAATTTGTTTATACTTCTATAGTTGTGATACTGTAGCAAGTACAGAATTACCTCAACAGATTAATTCAAGTACTTTACTATAGTTTAAAAACACCATATTATTTACTATAAATGACTATAGTACTTTTTTCATGTGGGTTTACCGTCCACATAACTTGTTGGTGATGCTGATCATGGATCATCTCATCCCGCATGAAAAAAGTAGTAAAGTAATTATAGTAAAGTATTAAAGTAATTTATCCAACACAGGCTCATTGTGGATATGTGCCCCTGGCTGTCACCATTTCTGGAGAGCGCCATTTATGAATTATCAGCCGGTCAGTCAGTCGACAGCAAGCTGGCCTGGTCAGCTGAAGTGTATTGCGCCCTCTGGTGGATTTACACGAGAAGAGGATGTGCGAGAGAAATTTGTGATCATCAAAAAGCATACACAGAGGCCTCTGGTGGATTTGCAAAAACAAAAACTGTGAGCAGACGTACCACCAGTTACGTATTTTGATGTCCCCAGAAATGTAGACCTGGGCATGTATCTGCAATGAGCCTGTGTTGAATATATCTGTTTTGTATTATTTTCATTGTATTAACAATGAGTTGTAAATACAGTAACATATACAGTATCAGGGTCAGAAACACTATAAATTGCTATAGTATTGTAGCATAATAGAAGTTTTAAAAGGACAGTTCCTGCGTTATACTTTGGTGTGATTACTCTCTACGGTACTATCAATTAAAGGTGACCCCCCCCCTTTCCCCACATGTACCTACCCTAACATAACGTACCCGCCCACATTTAATATTTAATTATAATAGATCAAAATTGCATATGAAACATGCTATCGGTCTCAGATGCAGAAAAGCTAGTTCATGCTTTTGTGACCTCTAGATTGGATGACTGTAATGCTCTGTTCGCTGGTTGTAATGCATCTGCTATTAATAAACTTAAGTTAGTGCAAAATGCAGCTGCCAGGTCAAGAAAATATGATCGTATCACCCCAATTGTATCTTCCTTACACTGGCTGGCAGTTAAGTTCTCTATTGATTATAAAATATTGCTTCTTACCTAAAATCCTGGATGCTGGATAATTATAGTTATTGCCTATAAGTGGATTATCCTGTTTATCTAACCAACCTTCTGTCTCGCTACAATCCAACCCGCTCTTTAAGATCTCAAAACTTAGGGCTTCTGGTAGTACCCATAATAGTAAAGTCCACTAAAGGAGGTTGAGCATTTTTATATATGGCTCCAAGCCACTCTTTAAGATCTCAAAACTCAGGGCTTCTGGTAGTACCCATAATAGCAAAGTCCGCTAAAGGAGGTCGAGCATTTTCATATATGGCTTCTAAACTCTGGAATAGCCTTCCTAATAATGTCTGGGCTCAGACACACTTTTTCAGTTTAAAACTAGATTAAAAGTGTATCTCTTTTAGTGAAGCATATATACAATGCATCACTTAAACTGTAGGATACAATTAAATTCAACTCTTCAAATGCATTATTTCATGTTACATTAATATCTCTTGTGCAAATAAATGATGAACACCAGCTACGCTAATTCTTTCCTTTGTTCTCTATTTCCACATCAGAATGCCCATACTTGAATTGAATATCAGTGTACATTATGTATAGATCAAGAACAAATATGTCTGTTTGCGTTATGGAGATGTTTTCAGTATTATCCACTGATAAAGAGGGTGTGATTACTGTAAACGGCAACTTCAGCACAGGTCAGAGACTCAGCTCGTCTTAGTGGCGGCCGACGGAGAAACCACTGGAAACCATCATTTCCCCAGAGCCACTTACTGTACATTAGTGAAGACATTAGCACACGGCAGATACTGACAGGCTCTCTGATGCATTACAAACACAGCGTTTAGCTGAAGTGATTAGAGGAGTCATGTGGCCACCGCCTCATTGTGCCAGATCTCCAAACTCAATCTGAGCTCAAAGCATCCGTTCAACCACAGCACCGCTGAAAAAACACAGACGGACAGAACAGATCCACTCTGTGTCCATTAAAGGAGACCACATACAGAGATGCAGAACAAGGGAAGGAAAGGTCTAGAGAACTTCTATAGAAAGTAGTCGACACGAACACGGGTATTTTCAAAACTGCACTTTTTTTCTATGTGGTTTTGCTGTTTGTCCACACAAAAATGCAGTATCGAGTGACTAAAACCGAAAGTTTCTGAAAACTCTGGCCAGTGTGGTCGTGTGGACACTACAACCGGAGTTTTTGCCTCATGGGATCAGTGTGCACGCTGTATTCTCCTTTCTAATTGGCCAACATGGCTGGGTGTTTTCCTTTTGGGAAGAGGTTAAATTTGTAATTTAAGCTTTGCTGTTACATTGTAAATGCGTTATAGAAATAAACATGAATTGAATTGAATACTCTATACACATTTTTGCACAGGCCTATCTAAAGGGTTAATGCTGCCAACTGATGATCAACAGTAAAATGACAAATTTTACCTCTTCCCAACAAGGAAAACCACCAACAATCAAGAATGCATGATTATATGGCAGGGGTGTCCAAACTCTGTCCTGGTGGGCCAGTGTCCTGCAGATTTTAGCTCCAACTTGCCTCAACACACCTGCAAGGATGTTTCTAGAAAGCCTAGTGAGAGCTTGATTAGCTAGCCCAGGTGTGTCTGATTGGGGTTGGAACTAAACTTTGCAGGACACCGGCCCTCCAGGAACAAGTTTGGACACCCCTGTTATATGGTGTCATGGCTTTGCAGTCTTTATCATAAATGCCATTATAATGGAAGACAATGGCACAAAACTGCCAGGAACATAAAGGGTAGTCAATTTGAACAATACACAATGGTTAAAGAACATGTGGCCATCACACACACACACCCATGCAGTTCTCTCTTTAGTTTCTACTACAGTATACTGTGCTGTATTGTAGTATATTATACCCTATGGAAGTAAGTGTGCTGACATTAACAGTGTGCTTTGGCAGCTTCTAGGTTCAAGAAAAAAGATCTGTAGCATAGTGCGAACTGTTTCACAAATTACATGTCGCGATCTGCCATTTATGTCTTCACATTTGTGGGGAAAAAAAGGTTAGACAACACTTAGAGATCCCACACATCCGGCTAGACATCTTTAGAGTATCCTCCAGTTGGCCTACAGAGTATCTGTCACCACTGTTTTATTTGTAATTTAGAAACCATAGTACTTAGGGTAATATGTTTACATGTTTAATATACTCTATGATGTTGTATTTTTTTATATGCGTTTTGGTAATGTTATTGGAAATCCATTGCATGTTTTTGTGGCAAGTTTGGAATTATTTATTATGGGTTTTTTTTCTCAAAATTATTTTTTGTAAATTGTATTTTATTAATGCAACCTCCACCCCAACCCTAAACCCAACCCTCACAGTAACATAAAAATAATAATTATTGTTGTACAATGTCAGAAAAATTATGCTATATTGATGTGCTTATGGCGACGCGGTGACACAGTGGGTAGCACAATCGCCTCACAGCAAGAAGGTCGCTGGTTCGAGCCTCGGCTGGGTCAGTTGGCATTTCTGTGTGGAGTTTGCATGTTCTCCCAGTGTTCGCGTGGGTTTCCTCCGGGTGCTCCGGTTTCCCCCACAGTCCAAAGACATGCGGTATAGGTGAATTGGGTAAGCTAAATTGTCCGTAGTGTATGTGTGTGAATGAGTGTGTATGAATGTTTCCCAGTGATGGGTTGCAGCTGGAAGGGCATCCGCTGCGTAAAACATATGCTGGATAAGTTGGCGGTTCATCCCGCTGTGGCGACCCCAGATTAATAAAGGGAATAAGCCGAAAAGAAAATGAATGAATGAATGAATGATGTGCTTATCCACAGCTGTATCCCTTCTAGACTTTACCCCTAAATAGAAATATAGAGAATGTTTTTATTATTATTTTGCATGTATCATTCTCTTCCATGAATACTTGAGCACTTAAACAAAAAAACATAATTCTCTGAGCACTATCAGTTCCTTTGTATAATCAGCACGTGTTGTGTGTACTGCCTCTTCTCGTTGAATCTCCAAATGCCTCCTCATTTATTAGTTGCTTTGGACAAAATCGTCTGCTAAAAGACTAAATGTAAAAGTAAAACTGTGCCAGCTCAAGTCTTTATTTCTGAAGTGTGCCAGTGTTTGCGTGAAGACCCAGTTTCGTCATCACTACAGGAAGTTTTGACAGGAAATGAGTTGTGAAAATTTATGCTGACTGAAGTTTTTCTTTCTTTTCTTTTTTACTAGAAGGCAAACCTCCACATTTGTCATTTGTCACATTGAATCTTGAGTTGAATTTCTGACTAAAACATTTGAGTAATAATGATATTGTGTTGTGTTGTTTTGTGCTCATGCACAGTAACAAAGAACTAGCTTTAAAAACTTACTTTAGTTGTATAATTAAAGAGATAGTTCACACAAAATTTGCTGACTATTTACTGTCCCTCAAGTGGAGTCAAATCTTTATGTTTCTTCAGTTGAGCACAAAAGAAGATATTTTGAAGAATGCTGAAAGCCTGTAACCATTGACTTCAATACACTGTAAAAAATGCTGGGTTCCACACAATCCATTCATGCTGTCCCAACGCAAATTGATTAAGTTAATGTTTTTTTTATTATTATTATTTTAAGTTGATTGAACATAAAACTTTCCCAGTGATGGGTTGCAGCTGGAAGGGCATCCGCTGCGTAAAACATATGCTGGATAAGTTGGCGGTTCATCCCGCTGTGGCGACCCCAGATTAATAAAGGGACTAAGGCGAAAAGAAAATGAATGAATGAATGAATGAACATAAAACAGGGGCTGCATGGTGGCGCAGTGGGTAGCACGTTCGCCTCACAGCAAGAAGGTCGCTGGTTCGAGCCTCGGCTGGGTCAGTTGGCATTTCTGTGTGGAGTTTGCATGTTCTCCCCGTGTTCGCGTGGGTTTCCTCCGGGTGCTCCGGTTTCCCCCACAAGTCCAAAGACATGCGGTATAGGTGAATTGGGTAAGCTAAATTGTCTGTAGTGTATGTGTGTGAATGAGTGTGTATGGATGTTTCCCAGTGATGGGTTGCAGCTGGAAGGGCATCCACTGCATAAAACATATGCTGGATAAGTTGGTGGTTCATTCCGCTGTGGCGACCCCGGATTAATAAAGGGACTAAGCCGAAAAGAAAATGAATGAATGAATGAATGAATGAACATAAAACAATTAAGTTGTCCCCAAAAAAACGTAATAATTGTGTTGTTTCAGCTCTTTTTAAATAAGTAGTTTGAACAAGCACCAAAATATTTTAGTAGTGTAGTAGGAAAAACAAACACTGGAAGTCAATGGTTACAGGTTTTCAGCTTTCCTTGAAATATCTTCTGTTGTGTTCAACAGAAACACTAACTGGTTTTGTGAGAAGTAAAGGGTGAGTAAATAATTGACAGACTTTTCGCTTTTAATAATATAAGCTGTATCATTTGTGCAAACTGTTCAAAGGCAAACACATTTCTGGTGAAATAAGTTGTATGGGTTTATAATTATTAAAACATGTACACCAACAGGGAATTTGCAAATTTGGGGGTTTGAGACCCCTAATTAAAGCTTAATTTCCCTGAAGGATAGTAGTTTGTTCTGTAGACAATCAAAAAATTATCATTTCTTATGGGGATAGTAATGTTGACATTAAAAATTAAAACTTTTTATTCCAGCCAAACTAAAAGACAAAATAAATTACTTTGTGTAGAAGAAACAATATTATGAGACATATTGTTAAAATTTCCTTGCTCCATTAAACATTATTGTAACGCTTAAATATTTGAAAGAGAATAAAAAATGTACAGGAGGGCTAATAATTTTTCCTTCAACTGTAAATAATACAAATATACATTCGACCACCCCTGTAATGGGTCATACCACTTTGAAAGCATAATCGCAGCCTGTGGTCTATGTGAGAAAATATTCAGTCGCTGGTCTGAAAACAGCAGATCTAGAGCTCTGATAAGACACTGTAAGTCTTCACATGACACTTATCTTCAAAAATAGATGTTTCTATCTACATTTAGACTAAAAGTTAAATACATTTTAACAGATAACATCAACAAAGTCCACACACGTAATACACATTTTAGAAGTTTAATACATAAATTGTACAACGAGAAAATCCAACTATAAGTTTCACTAGAAAACGCAAGTAAAAATTATTTCCACATTGCTTTGTGTAATATTATTAGTAATAGTAAGGTCATCAAAGTTATGAAACGGCACAAAAAGGAGTTGCGGGAAATGTGATGACCAACTGGAAAGTCTCTTATATTTGACCTTCTTAGTCACCAAAAAGAAATCGGAACGAGTGGATAACATTTGGAAATTCATGCTCAAAAGACTAATGGTATAATATTTTTAATGTGTGATTTAACTTAGAAGAGATGTATTTGGGTAAACAAAAACATATATAGTATTAAAAAATGAGATTAAATGTAAAATTATGTGATAGCTCACACATTTAAGGAAAAAATATCTTAGGGATGCATTATATAAATCAGTTGCCATATCAATATAAGCCAATAAATGCTCATTTTAATGTTAGTGTTATCGGTTCGATGATAAAAATAGGCCAATATCTTTAATATCTGTTTTACTTCACATGCTTGCTGCTCACCACCTTTTTTATTATTGTGCTGGTATTTTGATTTTGGTTAATATGCAGTGACTTGGTTGCTTTATTAATGCATTATTTTATATTAAAGAAAGTTGGTCATAAAAAAAAGAGTAGTTGATTAATAAAGTTCAGAGATCAGTCCAAGCTTTGCTTAAGTTTTTAAATAAAATCAGATGTTCGCTGTATGTCATTGCCTTTTGTTTTTGCAAATATTCATCAGATAATATATCGGCTATCGGCCTCCAAATCAGTTATCAGTTATCAGTATTGGTTAAAAATTCCAAAAACTTGTCAATAAAACTCACTACAAAATAGAAAGAAATAATATTTTCACATATTTGCATAACAATTTTAGTCAAAAAAATGATTTTAAAAAATGATAATATATAAATTATGTAATAATTAGGTGCTGACCTCTGTGGTGGAGAAATCCTTGATATTAAAAAATCTATTAAATATTGAAAAATAATAATAATTATATATATATATATATATATATATATATATATATATATATATTACCGGTCAAAAGTTTGGGGTCAGTAGATTTTTAAATGTTTTAAAATAAGCTTCTCCTGCTCACCAAAACTCTCCTGCATTTATTTAATCAAGAATACAGTACACATAGTAAAATTGTGAAATGTTTTTGCACTATAAAATAACTGTTAAAAAGTAGTTTATAATTTAATTTAATCATTTATTCCAGTGATTTTAAAGATGAACTTTCAGCTTCATTACTCCAGTCTTCAGAGTCACATGATCCTTCAGAAATCACTCTAATATTAATTATTATTGTTGTTATTATTATTATTATTATTATTATTATTATTAATGGTAATAGTAATAAAAGCAATAATGACTGGAGTAATAATTTCATTTGAAACTACATACAATAAGAAAGCAGTTATTTAAAATTGTATATTTAACAATTTAACTTTTTTTTTTACATTTAATAAATGCCGCATTGATGAACAGAATAATTTTCTTTAAAAAGAAAAGAAACATGAAAAAAAAAAACTGACCCCAAACTTTTGACCGGTAGTATATATATATATATATCTAGGTATATATATATATATATATATATATATATATATATAAACCCCCTTTGAATTTTTTTTCCTTTTTTAAATATTTCCCAAATGATGTTTAACAGAGCAAGGAAAGTTTCACAGTATGTCTGATAATATTTTTTCTTCTGGAGAAAGTCTTATTTGTTTTATTTCGGCTAGAATAAAATTTTTTAAAAACCATTTTAAGATCAATATTATTAGCCCCCTTAAGCTATATTTTTTTCGATAGTCTACAGAACAAACCATCATTATACAATAACTTATCTAATTACCCTATCCTGCCTTGTTAACCTAATTAACCTAGTTAAGCCTTTAAATGTCACTTTAAGCTGTATAGAAGTGTCTTGAAAAGTATCTAGTAAGATATTATTTACTGTCATCATGGCAAAGAGAAAAGAAATCAGTTATTAGAAATGAGTTATTAAAACTATTATGTTTAGAAATGTGCTGAAAAAATATTGTAAAATATTGTAAAAAAGAAAAGAAAAATTATTTATATATAATAATCACGAATAATCACATCCATTGTTTTGACATAATATATGTGCTTGTGATGTGTAGATGTGTATAATTATTATGTGTATAAATACACACATGCGTGCATATACTTGAAAAAATGCTTATTCATATTTTGATATAAATATATTATACAAATTATATTTAAATTTAAATATCTATCTATAGTCTATAGTTTTGTTTCTATCATATACTGTATATACAATAAATATATATAATACACACGCATATATTATGTCAACAAAACTTTTTTTTATTTTGAAAGCTATTAATTGCGATATAGGGCGTCACGGTGGCACAGTGGGTAGCATGATCGCCTCACAGCAAGAAGGTCGCTGGTTCGAGCCTCGGCTGGGTCAGTTGGCATTTTCTGTGTGGAGTTTGCATGTTCTCCCCGTGTTTGCGTGGGTTTCCTCCGGGTGCTCCGGTTTCCCCCACAAGTCCAAAGACATGCAGTATAGGTGAATTGGGTAAGCTAAAATTGTCCATAGTGTATGTGTGTGAATGAGTGTGTATGAATGTTTCCCAGTGATGGGTTGCAGCTGGAAGGGCATCCGCTGCGTAAAACATATGCTGGATAAGTTGGCGGTTCATCCCGCTGTGGCGACCCCTGATGAATAAAGGGACTAAGCCGAAGGAAAATGAATGAATGAATGAATGAAATTGTCCATAGTGTATGTGTGTGAATGAGTGTGTCTGAATGTTTCCCAGTGATGGGTTGCAGCTGGAAGGGCATCCGCTGCGTAGAACATGTGCTGGATAAGTTGGCGGTTCATTCCACTGTGGCGACCCCAGATAAATAATTGCGATATATATATATATATATATATATATATATATATGTACAGTTGAAGTCACAATTATTCGCCCTCCTGTGAATTTTTGTTTTCTTTTTCCAATATTTCACAAATGATGTTTCACAGATTCAGGAATTTCTCACAGTATTTCCTATAATATTTATTCTTCTGGAAAAAGTATTATTTGTTTTATTTCAGCTAGAATAAAAGCAGTTTTTAATTTTTTTAAAAGCCATTTTAAGGTCAATATTATTATCCCCCTTAAGCAATATTAGTTTTGGATTGTCTCCAGAACAAACCACTGTTATACAATGACTTGCCTAATTACACTAACTTTAGCCTAATTAACCTAGTTAAGCCTTTAAATGTCACTTTAAGCTGAATACTAGTGTCTTGAAGAATATCTAGTCAAATATTATGTGCTGTCATCATGGTGAAGAGAAAAGAAATCAGTTATTAGAAATGAGTTATTAAAACTATTATGTTTAGAAATGTGTTGAAAAAAATGTCTCTTAAACACAAATTGGGGAAATAATGTACGGGGGGCTAATAATTCTGACTTTAACTATATATATGCACTAATATATACTCCATTTCATAGTTTAGAGTATATATAAAACCAAATTAAAGTCTGCAGGTCAAAGGTCTTACAGATCGTGAGAAACAAATTCAGGTGATTCTGAAGTTGTGAAACCATCTATAGTGGATTTTCTCACAGTCTGCCTGTTTTCTGCATTAAACCACATCAAGCTCTTCACGTGTCACTCTATGCCTGCTTCATACCCACTTCAAATGATAAAACTGGAGCACAAACACATTATTAAGACGTGATTGTATCAGCAGACTTCACTTCCTCCTGACCTTTACATGAGGAGTTTGTCTGAGGGACGTTTGGATTGAATCATCCTCCAGAAATGAACCGTCTAGTCAAACTATTAATGCTTTACGCAGCTTTTGTGGTCAAAGCAGACGATAAGAGAGATTATTATCAAGGTTAGTTGAGGAGTACAGAAATTTTAATCATCAAAGCCACAGTTCACCCACAAATAAAGGCTGTCATCTGTTACTCACTCTCGGGTTTCTTCAAGACTTTAAGAGTTTATTATGTTCAACACACAAAAGAGGAATTGTTGAAGAGCAGATCATGTTGTGTTTTAAAGTGTGTGTGCTAATATTGTGTCTCCTTCAATAGGTTTAAACGCATATGAGGTCTGAAAACATTGTCATTTTCTGAGAAGATTTAATTAAAATGATAAGAATTGATTAGTTTGAATCAAACGGGGCTTGCGTTCTCTAAGTGTATCTTCAGACAGTGTATAGTTTTGAGGAGTATGAACTACTAAATAAAAAAAAAAAACTAAATTAGAGGTCTTTAGAATTGCGTACAAAGATAGT
>CAIGQV010000818.1:34569483-34595161 GCA_903798115.1 Danio jaintianensis | reverse complement strand
TTGTAAAAGCGCTATAGAAATAAAGATGAATTGAATTGAATTGAACTACATTTTTTCATGCATTCATTAATTTTCCTCTGGCTTAGTCCCTTATTTGTCATGGGTCGCCACAGTGGAATGAACCACCAACTATTCCTGCTGCAACCCAGTACTTGGAAACACCCATACACACTTACATTCACACACTCATACATTAGTTCATCAATTCACCTAAAGCACATGTGTTTGGACTGTGGGGGAAACTGGAGCACCCGGAGGAAACCCACGCCAACACGGGGAGAACATGCAAACTCCATACAGAAATGCCAACTGGCCCAGCCGAGAACATGCAAACTCCATACAGAAATGCCAACTGGCCCAGCCGGGACTCGAACTAACGGCCTTCTTGCTGTGAGGCGACAGTGCTAACCTCTGAGCCACCGTGCCACCCTATATTTTTTCATACTTTGACAATATTGGTAAAGTAGACTTCAAACTCTGATGTAGTATGTGCAGTTTGGTAGTATTTGATTGATTTAGCCTCTAAAAAACATATAAAACTGTTTACATGTGGATTGCTGTAACGAAGTAATGCTGTACGATCGTTGTCGCAATTAAATAAAGAACTGCTGCTCAGTAATAGTTCTCAAAAATCAATTTCCATATATGGAAACTAGCTCTTTTTTTCAAATGATATATAGTTTGTTCCTACATAACAAAAAACTTAAAAACATGGTAAAATGTATTTAGAAGACTTAGGCCTTTCCAATGATATATAGATTGTCATGATTAGATTAGGATTTGATCTCTGCTGTCTGATGCACATCATGGCTTTGTAAATATTTGTATCGGCTAAATATTTATATCGCAGTAAAAGATGCAGGAAAAATCAGCTAAACATAAATATAATTTGTAAAGGTTGCCAGAACCAGCATAAACACTCATATCACACTTATATCACACTTGTTAATGCGTCTGAAAAGGAAATTTTAAATGAACGAAAGTGCTTTGATGCATTGTTTGTGAATATTTATAGTTTTTTATTTTCTTTTTCTAAGTGAAGTTTATTTATAAACTAATTTCGAGAGGATCACGCGCTTATGATTGCTTGCTTGCAGCTGGTCCCACATTATTCAATTTATGATTCACCAATCAGACAATTCCTAAGCCACTATAAATACCCTAAGTTCTATATAACAGCCATCTTCGTTTTGAAGAATCCCCCCTTCCACCCCGACTCCTCCTCCTTTCCTAGATGGGTGGCACAGTGGCCCAGTGGTTTGCACTGTTGCCTCACAGCAAGAACATCACTGGTACTAGTCCTTACCAAGCCAGCCGACTTTTCTCTGCAGAGTTTACACGTTCTCCCCGTGCTTACGTGGGTTTCCCCCGGGTTCCCCGGTTTCCTCCCACCGCCCAAAAACACGCAACTTAAGTTAATTGACTAATCCAAATCGGCACCATAGATGCGCTCCTAGTAAGTAGTTATCTCTTAAGAGCAATCACTATCTGTTCATTACTACTACAGCAGGGGAGTTCTCGAGATCTACCTGAGCTCAAACTCCCCTCTCGCCTTGCAAACGGGAGGGAGCCCCGGGCTCGAGGATCTTATGAGCTCAGGGCTCTCTCCCGGGACAGCATGCCAAACAAGCTTCATAATCAATCATCAGCTAAGTGTGAACTCTTGAAATGTTTTTTGTTTTGTTATTTTGTTGTTATCTTTTGTTATTTTCTAATCTAATAATAAATAAATTATGTTATCTATTATTGCTTTCTGTTATTTTTATATTTTGTATTGGTATAAAAACATGCATTTTTTGTTGAGGTTTTGAGAAAGTTCAATTAAATGTTCACATTATATATTTAGGCTTCATTTGTGACTTGCAGATGTACGTACAGTTGCAATCAGAATTATTAAACCCCCTGAATTATTAGCCCTCCTGTTTATTTTTTTCCCCAATTTCTGTTTAACGGAGAGAAGATTTTTTTCAGCACATTTCTAATCATAACAGTTTTAATAACTCATTTCTAATCACTGATTTCTTTTATCTTTGCCGTGATGACAGTAAATAATATCTTACTAGATATTTTTCAAGACACTTCTAAACAGCTTAAAGTGACATTTAAATGCTTAACTAGGTTAATTAAGTTAACTAGGCAGGATAGGGTAATTAGGCAAGTTATTGTATAATGATGGTTTGTTGTGTAGACTATCAAAAAAATATATAGCTTAAAGGGGCTAATAATATTGACCTTTAGATGGGTTTTAAAAAATTTAAAACTGCTTTTATTCTAGCCAAAATAAAACAAATAAGACTTATTCCAGAAGAAAAAATATTATCAGACATACTGTGAAACTTTCCTTGCTCTGTTTAAACATCATTTGGGAAATATTTAAAAAAGGAAAAAAAAATCAAAGGGGGGCTAATAATTCTGATTGCAACTGTAGCTGTGTAAAATAGTCTCCAACAATCTTTATAATGATAAATTGATCAATATACCACTGACTTTAACTGTAAAATAAATGTATTTGATACTTTCTTACGTTCGCCTCACAGCAAGAAGGTCGCTGGTTCGAGCCTCGGCTGGGTCAGTTGGCATTTCTGTGTGGAGTTTGCATGTTCTCCCCGTGTTTGCGCGGGTTTCCTCCGGGTGCTCCGGTTTCCCCCACAAGTCCAAAGACATGCGCTATAGGTGAATTGGGTAAGCTAAAATTGTCCGTAGTGTATGTGTGTGAATGAGTGTGTCTGAATGTTTCCCAGTGATGGGTTGCAGCTGGAAGGGCATCCGCTGCGTAAAACATATGCTGGATAAGTTGGCGGTTCATCCCGCTGTGGCGACCCCAGATTAATAAAATGAATGAATGAATGAATGATACTTTCTTGAGGTTCCAATAACAGAGATACTGATATCGAAATTTGGCTTGCACAGAAATATAGCACCAGCACTGGTTTAGAAACTTATATAGAGAATAATAATTATCTTCAGAGTGATTTTGTGCTATATGAATATGCTGAGCACATGTGAGTACACCGCTCACAAATCTCTCATTAAATAAAAATGTATATTTTCTATAGGATGCTTTACAATATTATATTTGTGCATATACATTAGATTAGTCTGTACTGAAGCCAAATCTGGAGCTTATCTAACAAAATTATTTATGGTAATCGTCCAAAAATGAGTAACCCAAATTAATGTTAGAGAAAAATGTTCAATAAAAATTTAAAAAGGAGAAACAATCAAGAGAAACAAATATATATATATATACATACACACATTTTAAAATTATATATATATATATATATTAGGGTATATTAGTTCGAGTCCCGGCTGGGTCAGTTGGCATTTCTGTGTGGAGTTTGCATGTTCTCCCCGTGTTGGCGTGGGTTTCCTCCGGGTGCTCCGGTTTCTCACACAAGTCCAAACACATGCGCTATAGGGGAATTGGGTGAGCTAAATTGTCCGTAGTGTATGAGTGTGAAAGAGTGTGACGTTGTTGCAGCTGGAAAGGCATCCGCTGCGTAAAACATATGCTGGATAAGTTGGCGGTTCATTCCGCTGTGGCGACCCCAGATTAATAAAGGGACTAAGCTGAAAAGAAAATGAATGAATATATATATATATATATATATAGTTATTAGTTGAAATAGTTTGTAATTTTTTGGCATGAATTTAAATGTGTTATCTTTCTATTTCTAAAGATGTTCGGTAGCTAAAATTTTGTTTTAATAAATATAGTAAATCAGTTTTGTTCAAATGCACCAAAATATATGACCTATATTCACTGGGAAATGGATCAAAATATGTAATAAAAAAAAAAAAAGTGTACTAATTCATGCTGAGCACTTAATATGCTTAAATAACAACATTATGCATGAAAGGGACCTGAAAATGTAAAAAACAAATCTATTTAAAACATTGTTTTGCTTTTATCTATAAATGTACATGCATCTCTCCACTGTGGTCTTCAAATGTCAATGCACACTCAAATTTGGTACATCACGAACTTAGTAGTCACACAATACCCAGTAATTCATTGTGTGCATTAAATTGCAGTCTGTTGTTCTCACTAAAATAACATGTAGTGGCACACCTTTCGTGCACATCCTTATGTACCACCTTTTGCAGCTAGTCCAACAACCAGTATTTGAAAAAACGCGAGTAAGATCGAATCTTCTTTTAAAAAGCGTTTTTACTGAAGAAATGCAAACAAAAATACAAAGGTACAATAGACTCGATATAGCTCGTTCAAAAAACTGTTGCTTCCAACGTCCGTAACTGCAATCTGACCTAAATGTACAAACTAATGACATCATGACGTATTACTGTCGGAAGCCAAAATACCAAAATAAAAGTTTTAAATGGTATCAATTATTAAATTATGCATTTTTAGATAATACAATCACTATAAAAATTTATTATATTTAAATATATATTTTTTACCATATTTTAACCTTTTTAACTAAATTATCATCACAAATGAATTATGCATAACTGGCTCTTACATTACCCGGCCCCTAATTGTTAGGCTGGCGGACTAATCAATTACAAACTTAAAACATTGAGAGCCAAACAACTTAAACTTCAAATGTGTGTAAAGATCAACTTGTCTTCCTTTGTTATTCTTCCAACGCTGCTTCTTTCAACAGACACAGTTTATTTACAGGTCTTTCCAGAGTGCTGGTTCTGGTCTTCAATTTCACTCTCCGCACCATTCCACTGGAATCTGGCAGTGTTTCAACTATTTTCCCCATTACCCAAGAGTTGCGGGGAGATGAACTGTCCACCAATAGCACCACATCTCCAATCATGAAGTTTCTACTGGGTTTCAGCCATTTCTGACGCTCCTGAAGAAGTGGAAGATATTCTCGCGTCCATCTAGTCCAGAATAAATCTGCAAGATACTGAACTTGCTTCCATCTTCTTCTTGCGTATGTGTCATCCTTGCCGAAGATGCCTGGGGGCATGATTGGCTGAGACTTCAGAAGCAATAAGTGATTGGGAGTTAAAGGCTCAACGTCGTTTGCATCATCTGAGACACTTGTGAGAGGCCTGCCATTGATGATACTTTCAACTTCACACATTATTGTCTGAAGACAGTCATCGTTCACCGTTTGCTCCTTCAACAGGGAATTAAGAATTCTTCGAGCGGTCCGGATTTGTCTTTCCCAAATCCCGCCCTGGTGAGAAGCAGCTGGGCTGTTGAATATCCATTTTATTCCCTTTGGCTGTAAAGTTCTTTCAATCTTATAATTGTCCAACTGTTGAACGGCGTCCCTTAATTCTCTTTCAGCTGCCACAAAATTTGTACCATTGTCAGACCTCATGATGGTGACTTGACCTCTCCTACATATAAAACGGCGAATTGCATTGATGCAGGAGTCCGTGTCAAGGCTATCGGCAACTTCGATGTGCACAGCTCTGAGAGTTAGACAAGTGAACATTACCCCATATCTTTTAAGGGTAGCCCGGCCCCGTTTAACCTCAAACGGACCAAAGAAATCAACGCCGGTGTTAGAGAAGGGAGGTTGGTGTGGGAGGAGGCGATCTTCAGGTAGGTTTGCCATCTTTTGCTCACCAACCTTTCCAGACATCCTACGGCATACTGTGCATTTATTGATAATCTTTCTGATAGCGGAATTGGCTTGTGGAATCCAATATCTGCATCTCAGTTGTGCCAACACATAGTTGCGTCCACAATGGCCTGTTCTTTGATGTATGTCCCTCAAGATCAAAGTGGCAACTTTGCTGTGTTTGGAAAGAATTGCCGGATGTTTAGCATTTTCCGGCATAGCGGATTTGTTAAGTCTTCCACCAACCCTTAACGTGCCGTCGTAAATCACTGGATCTAATTTAGACAGCGCACTACAGCGAATGAGCTGCTTTCCCTCCTGTAGTACCTTGATTTCCTCTCCATAATGTTGTCTTTCACTGAACTGTATGATTTCTAATTCAGCAGTGTCCAGATCATCCAAGGTAAGTGATTCCTTTACTTCAGCAGGTTTTAGTTTCTTCATATGTTGCTTTAACTTTGATCTTTGCTTTTCAGGGTCTTTTTCAGCTTGCTTGTTTTTTAATGCTTCTTTTTTCTGTTTCCACAGATAACTCTTTACCTTTCCAATCCAAGCCACTGCTCGTTTAAGCTTACTCCAATCCGAATAATAGTTGATCAGCTGTTTCATTGGTTCTACATTTTCTTCAACCTTGACTGTGTTAACAACAACTGTATTCTTGACCTCTGGGTCATTGTCAAGACTTTCCTTCTTTCTCACAGGCTGTTCCGGCCAATCCTTTTCATGCAACAGAAAGTCTGGTCCACTTATCCATGTTCCCCCTTGCGCTAAGCCTTTCGCCTTCAGGCCTCTGCTGGCTTGATCTGCAGGGTTTTTGTTTGTTCCGACATATTTCCATTGTGATGACTTGGTTGCTTCTCGGATCAAGGAAATTCTGTTTGCAACAAACGTTTTGAAACGAGCAGTTTCACTGTTGATGTATCTGAGCACCGTAGTGCTGTCTGTCCAAAAGACAGATTGTTGCAATGGAATCTGAATCTCTTGATGCAACATCTTGTCAACCTTCACAGCGACAACCGCTGCTGTCAACTCGAGTCTTGGTATCGTGACTCTTTTGAGTGGAGCCACTCTTGACTTCCCCATAAGGAAAACGCAGTGTTTCTCACCCTGTTCATTCTCTAACAGTAGATAAGACACAATGCCGTATGCATATTCCGATGCATCTGAGAAATGATGTAACTGCGCTGCAATAGTACATCCAAACTTGGTGGGTTTAAGACATCTACTCACATGAAAGTTGGAAAGGTGAGTAACATCTTTCATCCATCTTTCCCAATCCTCTGCGTGCTTTCCATCAATGTTTTCATCCCACCTAAGCTGCTCTTTGCAAAGACCTTTTAATAGAAGTTTGGCATGCAAGATGACTGGGGCCAAAAAGCCAAGAGGGTCATAAATGGAATTGACGATCGATAAAATCCCCCTTCTAGTCATTGGTTTATCTTGCAGTTTCATACTATAGGTGAAAGTATCCTTTTCCGTGTCCCACTGCACACCGAGTGTCCTCTCAACTGGCAAAGTGTCGTGTCGTAAATCCAGGTCTTTCACTTCACTGGCTCTGTGCTCCTCAGGAATTGACAGTAATACTTTTCTGTTATTGCTTGTCCACTTTGTTAAGGTGAACCCTCCACTGCTGCACAAAGCTCGTAGATCACAGACTAACTTCACTGCAACGTATTCTGTAGTAACACTTCTCAGGCAGTCATCTACATAAAAATTTCGCAGTACTGTCTGAATAGCATCTGGAGATGCAACATCTTTGTGATCCTCTGCAGTTCTTCTCAGTGCATATGAGGCTACACTTGGAGAAGAAGTAGCTCCAAAGAGGTGCACTGTCATTCTGAACTCTTCCACTGGCTCATCCATTCTTCCGTTGGGCCACCAAAGAAAACGGAGTAAGTCTGCATCATGTTTTGGCACTTTTACTTGATAAAACATCGACTCAATGTCCGCCATTACTGCTACAGGCTCCTCACGAAATCTCAGAAGGACACCAACTAACGTGTTGGTCAGATCAGGGCCCTGAAGCAACTCACTATTCAGACACTTGCCCTGGAACGAGGAAGTGCAGTCAAATACCACCCTTAACTTTCCTTTCTTCGGGTGATATACACCGTGGTGGGGTATATAGAACACCCTGTTGTCATCTCTGTTCAGTTGGTCTGTAGGAACCTGGACAGCATAGTACTTATTGACGATGGTTTCCATAAAACTTGTGTAGTCCTTAAAGAATTCAGCATTTTTTTAAAACTTCCTAAGCAAACATGCTAAACGCTGTTCTGCCACACAACGGTTATTAGGCATTTGCAGGTTCTTATTCCTGAGTGGCAATCTAATGTTATAATGCCCATTCTCAAAGATTGTTGTCTTCTCTACAGAGTTCAAAAATTGCTTGTCTTCAACAGACATCTCCTCCTTGTCGTCATATTTGCGCTCTGGAAAATCAGTATTGTACTGTTGAACCAGTAGCTTTTCAATCTCCATCAGAGAGATTCTGTTTACAGAGAAATGAGATGGTTCATTTTCTGAATCCTTCAGTTCCTTCCTTACAGGCCCGTTCACCACCCAACCTATAGCTGTCTTCACTGCGTAAGGACCTCCATCTTCACCATTAATGATGCGCCAAGGCTCCATGGCTCTTGAACAGTTAACTCCAATGAGCAGACCTACATCAGCTTCTATTTCTGGTAAGCTCACATCCTGAAGGTAAGGCCACCCTTGAATATCTGACTGTTTAGGTATATTCCCAGCATGCACAGGTATGCTGTTATGAGTGAACACCTTAGGTAACTCAATGAACATAGTGTCTTCGAGCCCGCACACTTCTAGGTCTGATATCACAAAACTGTTTATTAGCTTCTGTTCCCCTGATTTATCTTGACCCATGGTGCTAAGAAGTATTCTTGTGGGTTTCCCTTTAACATTCAATTTCCTTTGTAGGTCTTCTGTGCAGAATGATGCTGTGCTTCCTGGGTCCAGAAAAGCATATGTTTCTATATGCTTATTACTAGTCTTTGATTTGACTTTTACGGGTACTATTGATAGCACACATTCAGTTTCTCCGGCTCCCGTAAGACCACATGACTCTTGTGTAATGGGAACATCCATACATGACACTTCTTTTCGTTGAGCACCATCTTTATTTTCTGATGAGACAGAACTTTCCTCCTTTACCTTGTGCAGAATGGCGGGATGCTTTAATGCACATTCTTTGCACTCTAACTTTCATTTGCAGAATTTGCTGAGGTGGCCAGGAACCAAACATCCAAAGCATAAGCCCTTTGCTTTCAGAAATTCCACTCGTTTTTCATGTGGCTGACATTTAATTTTACTGCATGAAGCAAGAGTGTGAGACTGCTGGCAGTACAAACATGGCTTAGCAAAGGCATTCACTGTTTTAATTATGTTAGGAGGCTTGATAGGTATTCCTTGAGATGCTTTATTTTCAGTAGCAACACTAATCGCAAAACTGCTTCCTCGAACCTCTTTCCTTGCCGGCTGCTGTTCCCTTACATTCAGCTTTCCAGCTGTGTTTTGGCGGCTGTCTGAGATGTTACCAAACAGAGGATCGTTAGCTATCTTGGCCTGGCGGTCTATGAAACTCACCAAATCTGCAAACCTTGCTCTTCTACCTCTTCGTTCTTTAAGTTCGAAAGCTTCAACACGCCATCTTTCTTTATTTTTGTAAGGCAGTTTGGATATCACTGTCCTCATGTTGGTAGGATTATCCATTTCTTCTAAAAATTCAATATCCTCCATAGAGTTGCGACATCCAATCAAAAACATTGCGTAAGCATTTAATGCTTTCCCGTCATCTGTCCTCACTTGTGGCCATTTGAGTGCCTTATCTATATATGCATTGGCAGTCACAAGTTCATTCCCATAATGCTTATGAAGTAACTTCTTTGCCTCGTGGTAACCTTTGCTAGGTGGCATGTGAGCACAACTACGAATGAGTTCTTGAGGTTCACCATCTGTAAACTGCTCCAAGAAGTATAATTTATCTTGATCGTTGTCTGTTTTCTGCTCAATTACATGTTCAAATGCCCTCATAAAGGATTTGTACTGGAGTGCATCACCTTTGAACACAGATATGTCCTTTGTTGGCAACTGAGAAAGCTGTTGTTGCTTTACTAGTAGCTCAGTAATTACATTCTGCTTTTGCATGATTGTCAAAATGTCATCACTTCCATTAGTCTGAGTTATAAAACTTTGATGAGAGACTGGTTGTGGCTGCTGTGGTATTTGTGAATACTGCATTTGTGCTGGTACATGAACATTCACATTAGCTCGTGTCGGTAGCGTAATGCTAACTCTTTCCTTCTTCGGGTTCTCACTTGATAATTTACGCACTGATGCATAACTACCATCTTCGGACCTCTCATATTCTTTAAGCACTTTTAGTTTCGCTTGGCTTTCAGCTAGTGCAGTCTCCATCTCTAATTCTTCCTTTTCAGCCTTAATTCTAGCTGTTTCAAACTCAAACTGCTGCTTAATCCTTACCACCTCACATTCAAGCTCTCGTTTTTTCTTCATTGCTGATGCACGTTCCAGCAGAGCAGCATGTTCTGCTTCCTGTTTAGCAGGTGTAGATGATAAACATGAAGTGCTTGATGTACGACTTATATGAGATCCACATGAGTGAGCCTTTGCACTACTACTGACCGCTATCTGAGAAATACTGTCACTTGGTAAAACAGCCTCTTGATATTCATTTATCCCATCATGATTTTCTGGTTGCTTAGTTTCCTTCTCCATGGATTCTTGCACATTTGCAACCCATCTTTTAGTTGTTCTTATAAAGTCTTTCAATAGAACCATTTTTGGCTCAAACCAATCAACATGGTCAAAGATTTTTTCTTCTTCAGTCCACAAATTGCCAACTTCTTTGTTAAGCCTTATGAACTCCTTTAGAGACTGCTCAAAATCACTTTCCAACATATCCTTCACTTCTTGTACATTTTGAGTATCTCTCCTCATTGTCTCTATCTCCTTCATTTTGTCTGTTAGAGCTCGCAAAGTCTGTTTCCTTTTTGCTATGAGCCGTCGCAATCTCTCCTCTAAACCCTTCTCTGTTAATTTACGTGATCTTCCGTGCTCCACCCCATCCTCGCCTTCGCATATATTTCCTTCTTCATCAGCCATAGTATTTATTGCGGAGTTTATACTCATGTTGCGTGCACAAAGTTTAAAGCACTTTCTCTAAATTGCTTTTCTTAAAGAACCGAATGCAAACAACCTTTCTATATCACAATTCCACATTGACTGAATCCACTTTTGTCACTCACGTGCGCTCTAACAGGGGGAGAAACTCAGCGCTCTGACATTCCTGTACATGCGGTTAATCCTTTTACTTCCTGCTTCCTTATTCATCCATATACGTCTCCTCCTCAAATACTCAAAATAAAATGTACTTTCCAATACCTTTTCCTGGAGGAAGCTGTAATAAATTATCAGTTCGTCGAGCCGTGCTATAAGGCAATCCAGGGAGATTCCATTGATATCCAATATTCTTAGCGAGTTTTTTGACTAATGTAGTGGCACACCTTTCGTGCACATCCTTATGTACCACCTTTTGCAGCTAGTCCAACAAACAGTATTTGAAAAAACGCGAGTAAGATCGAATCTTCTTTTAAAAAGCGTTTTTACTGAAGAAATGCAAACAAAAATACAAAGGTACAATAGACTCGATATAGCTCGTTCAAAAAACTGTGTTGCTTCCAACGTCCGTAACTGCAATCTGACCTAAATGTACAAACTAATGACATCATGACGTATTACTGTCGGAAGCCAAAATACCAAAATAAAAGTTTTAAATGGTATCAATTATTAAATTATGCATTTTTAGATAATACAATCACTATAAAAATTTATTATATTTAAATATAAATTTTTTACCATATTTTAACCTTTTTAACTAAATTATCATCACAAATGAATTATGCATAACTGGCTCTTACATAACATATGATTAAAAAAACTTTTAAACCCTGATGATCCACAACTCTACATATTGTGTAGGTCAGTGGTGTAAACTAACTAATTACAAATACTCAAATTACAGTAATCTAGTAGTTTTTCTCAGGAATTGTAATTTACTTAGTAGTTTTAAAAATGTGTACTTTTACTCTCACTTGAGTACATTTTTAGTGCTGTACCGGTACTTTTACTCTACTACTTTCCTTCAATCTGCAGTTACTACTTTATTTTTTCTTGTCTATGGGGATTAGACAAATCAGTCCTGTGATTCCTGTCCAATCAGATCGCACATAGAAGGTAAATCGCATCATAATGAACTACCTCAAGACATGTGCGATTTGTAATTGCAGCAAACTGTTTGGAAGCATTAAAAGTGTCCAAGAAGATGTCTAAAATCTTTACACGCATTGACCCAGAGACTGTTTAGATGCACGTCACTGATGAGAAGATGACGGTTGTTTACTGTATGATGACCGAAATGGCCTTAAACACCCAGCAGGCACAAGACATCAACATGACGTCAGATTGACGTTGTACCCTAACGTCATGGGGACGCTGCATTTTGTTTGGAAATGAAAATCAGGCCAACATCAATCTCCAACGTCCAACCTAAAACCAACCAAATATCAACGTCTAATGATGTTACAGCTTGACATTGTGTGGACGTTACCACTATGACGTCTATCAGATTTTGGATTTTGGTTGCCATAACTGATGAATAAATGTCAGTATTTGATGTTAATATAACATTGGTTTAAGATGTTGGCTCGACGTTGGATTTTGGTCACTTTCCAACACAACCTAAAATCGTCATTTGACGCCGTTATTGGACATCAAAATAACGTTGTCCTTAGACGCTGGCTAGACATTGAATTTTGGTCTCCTGACATCACAACCTAAATCTAACCTAATATTAACGTCTTATGACGTTGTGTGCCTGCTGGGCAATAACTAGATGCACTACAGAATGTTACATTTACACACACACATGCACAAATTAGATGTAAATGCATCAGCTTCTTACAGCGTAATACTCACTACTCTTGAGTACTTATAAAAGGTCTACTTTTTACTCATACTTTGAGTAATATTTACAACAGATACTTTTACTCCACTTGCACTACATTCTTAGGCAAGTAACGGTATTTTTACTTGAGTATGATTTTTCAGTACTCTTTCCACCACTGGTGTAGGTGTTGATTATTTGACACACCTGATTCAGATCATCTGCTAATTAGCCCAGAGCCAACAAACTCGACTGAGAGGACTTGATGAGAAGGACTGAAACCATTTGCTTTATTGTTGTTGTTTCTTTCTTTTTTACTTTGACAAGTTGCTCTTATTGTGTTAGAAACTGCAACTTGGATTACAAGCTGGATTTCCATCGAGTTCAACAGCAGAAAGAAAACCATGCGGGTTTGAAACAACATGCGGGTGAGTGAGAGTTGAACTGTTTTCCAGTGGGTTGTTGTATTTTAGGAGGCTGAGGGTGTAATGAAGCACTTCCAGTGTTACAGATGTGACATTTGCAGTAAAACCTCAAAACATAAACTCACAGAGAAAGTATATGTTAACATTATATTGAAACATCTGTGTATATTTTAAAAAACTACTAACCACAAAGTTATGAGATCAGAAAAATATCAATCTGTAAACATATTTTATATTTTGAATGAGGGAAATAAACGTGTTGTGGATGAGACCAAAAAAGTCTGCGCGTTTACAGTCTACAACATACTTTGTAGAAATGCTGTGAATTAGACTGCACAACCCAAAAGAAACGATGGTAATCAACAGGATAAGAGATGCTCACTATAGAACAAAAATCATTTATTTGATTTGACATTTTTGCATTTATGAGGGAAAAGCTTGGTTATAGATGTGACCGACGTGAAATTGGCACTTGTGTGACTTTGGTAAATCAAATATAATTGTTTAAAAACACTGACAGAGACACTTTTGAGTGTTTTTACAGTACTGTAAAATACAAGCCTACACAAAAAAACTAGAAAGGGTTTCGCTATTTTGGTGAAAGAAAATGTGGTTGTTTTTTTCATAGCAAGGTTAACATTTGCATGGAATTGCTTAATGGTGTCATTTTAACCCATTAATAAGTGTGGGAGTGCTTTGGGATTTCAAAAATTGTGAAAAATATACTAGTTAGTAGATTTGACTGATGTAAATATTTCTTATTATTCTAAAGTCTGCCTGTCTGTCTGTCTGCCTATCTGTCTAGTAAATAATTTAGCGGTGTACACTAGTAAACTCAAACTAATTAACTTCAGTTTTGCTGCAGGCCACACGGGCTACTGTTTTTATATACAAGCTCCTTCCTTCTCTTTCTACTCTACTCTATTCAGCTTTTATTGGCCTGACTGTCAAATATAACAATGTTGCCAAAGCAATAACAATAAGTTTACCGTACAACATTTACAGTACATGGGTAAAAGGAAAGATTAATAGTAATAATAATAATAATAATAATACAAAAAAGAAACACACAAATATATATTACACGCGTATGTTATCACAATAAGTTAATTTCATTATAATCAGAAAAATAGTTTTTACATATTCTCTCCTATATATATTTAAATGTTCTGTCTTGTGTTTTAAACATATGCAAATATATTTAGGAAATTATTATACATAATACAAGCTACAGCCTAATTAAAAAGTACAATTTACATTGGGTTATAATTGATAAAGGGCATCATCTAAATGAGCAGATTTTCTTGCATGCTCAAAACCTTAACCTAAATGTAAAAACAAAATGTCTGTGGAGATGAGGTTTGTGAAATGACAATAAAAACAAATGGGACATCGGTGCAATAGCCTTCCCGGCTCGTGGACCTATTCTGATCCTACCCCCCTCTCTCTCCCACTTCGCTTCCTGTCAACTAATTGTCCTGTAATAATAAAGGCAAAAATGCCAAAAAAAAACAACAACAAAAACAAATGGGACGATCCCTGTATAAAAGCAGACTGTGTGTAACTAACACACACACAACAACTTTTAAACATGCTTTTAAAATGCTTATCTATCTATCTATCTATCTATCTATCTATCTATCTATCTATCTATCTATCTATCTATCTATGCTTATATAAATCTCTGGGGGTCAATAGTTGTCCTTTTCAATGCTTGTTTACATCTCTATCTATGTCAAAATGTACAATAATATTCTAAAATGTGTGATATATTTGTACATTTTTGGAAAATTCTATGAATAAAGTTGTGAAAAAAAATAGTTATTTAAAAAGTGAATATGGTTCAAATATGAAATAAAGAAATATATATTATGTGCAGGCGTCACGGTGGTGCAGTGGGTAGCACGATCGCCTCACAGCAAGAAGGTCGTTGGTTCGAGCCCCGGCTGGGTCAGTTGGCATTTCTGTGTGGAGTTTGCATGTTCTCCCCGTGTTGGCGTGGGTTTCCTCCTGGTGCTCCGGTTTCCCCCACAGTCCAAACACATGCGCTATGGGGGAATTGAATAAGCTAAATTGGCTGTAGTGTATGTGTGTGAAAGAGTGTGTATGGGTGTTTCCCAGTGTTGGGTTGCGGCTGGAAGGGCATCCGCTACATAAAACATATGCTGGATAAGTTGGCGGTTCATTCCGCTGTGGTGACCCCTGATTAATAAAGGGACTAAGCCGAAAAGAAAATGAATGAATGAATGAATGAATGAATGAATGAATGAATGAATGAATATTATGTGCACTGTTTGATCGAGTTCAGTTGTAAGATTTAAGACTTTAAATTTGCATACTACAGATTTAAAGGGAAAGTTCATGCTGTAGTTCTGTTCATAAAAAACAGAAGATTTCTAAACATAATAGTTTCAAAAACTAACTTCTAATATCTTTTGTCTTTGCCACTGAAAGATTACAAATTTCTTTAAATATTTAAATGACATTGTAAAATGCATTCTGAGGGAGCCTATATGTGAAATACAGGAACATGTCTCCAAAGTAATGCAAATTGTCAGTTGTGTCTATTGTCTAACAAATGGCTAGTTAACACTTTCAAGCTGGTCAAGTGGCAGGACGGGTTCTGACTCCAGTACTTAATTTGCACGCTTTGTTTTCATGCTAAAATGTAACATGAATGGGTACTTGTATGCTGATGAGATCGGGGCTGGAGATGCAATTTACCCTGCTGACAACAACACTTCATTTGCATGCTTTGTTGAGGTTTGTCTCCACCTATATGTATCACTGTCTGTAAAAATGTATATATTTGTGTGCCTAGCTGCACTAGTAGAGAGATATTTCGATGAACGCCACAGCTATGCCGAGTTCTTATTAAAGGATTCTGCTTTGAAGATACCCGAAAGCCTCCCTGGTTTTGTCTCGTCTTAGAAATTCACAACACCATCATGATAGTACATAGATATTTTGCAAGATACTAGTATTCAGATTAAAGTACAATTTAAAGGGTTAATTAGCCTAGATATTGGACAACAGTGGTTCGTTCTATAGCCAATAAAAAATAGTTTCTTAAAGGGGCTAATAATATTAACCACAGCAGATTTTATTAAATTTTTTATTCCAGCCAAACTAAAAGAAATCAGACTTTCTCATGAAGAAATATATAATAGGAAGTACTGCAAAAAATGACCTTGCTCTGTTTAAACATCACTGGGAAATATTTGTTACAAATAATAAAATTTTCCCTGGAGGGCGAATAACTGTCTTGAACTATATTAGCATTGAGTTTCACATGAAAAATGATACGAGTAGGAATTACCGTAACAAGTTTTTCCACACACACAAAAAAACCTGCTTCCTGATAGCGAGACCAGACATGAACGTACTGTTAACCTGTAACGATTCTTTCTCAAACTCCACAACCAAACTCAGACAAAACTGGGATGAAAGCAGAGAAAGGCAGGATGATAACAGGATTTGTTCAGGGAAAAATCAACACGTTGAGACTGACTTCACGACATACCCGTCTCAATGTGTCCAGTATTTGGACATTATTCAGTGTTTGTCTAGGAGACTCTGTAGAGTCTGAGACATACAGCTCAAACAGACCTGAAAATCCTCACACACCCACTGATAAGCACACACTCACTCACTCACACACACACCCACTAATAAACACACACACACACACACCCTTTCTGAATACACAATCCAGCACTGATCGCTTGACTACACCTGTAAATGCTCTAAAATCAAATCACAGTCACCTTCAATGCACACACACACGCACGCCCGCACACAAACACACACACGCTGTAAAAAATGCTGGGTGACATTAATGAATTGTGTTAATTTAATAGTTTTTACAAATTTAAGTTGATTAAACATAAAACAATTAAGTTGAGAAAAAACCCCTCAAGAATTGTGTTGTTTCAGCTCATTTTAAATAAGTAGTTTGAACAAACAGCAAACGTCTTTTTTTTTGGAGTGCACATGTGGCTTTTGGCATTGTGTAAAACTGCAAATTTGATGATTTGGTAACACTTTAGAATAATGGTCCTTTAGTTAATGTATTTATTAACATTACAAGATTATTCACACTTACTTAAAGCATTTATTAATCATAGTTCAACACTAACTAATGCATTACATTAGTTGATGCACTCTGAGTTACATGAACTACACTGTAAACAGTGAAAACTTAAACAATTAATTAGTTTCCACTTAATTTATTATGGTTTCAGTAGTAAATAAGTTGGTTATTCTTTTAAATACCATTAACTAACATTAACAAAGATTAATAAATAGTGTAATTTTTATATATAAAATTGTGTTCATGTTAGTAAATACATTAACATTAGCAAATGGACCATTATTTTAAAGTGTTACTGATGATTTGACAAATAATGATTATTATAGTCCAGGGGTTCCCAAACTTTTCAGCCTGTGACCCCCAAAATAACAATGCCAGTGACTCGCGAGCCCCACATTCATATTGACAACACCAAAAAGTGCAATAGTCTAACAACCATAGGCTATAATTAATATAGTCATTTATTATTTGTTTAATTTAATATTAACCTCAACTAAAGAGACTGGAGGGAACAATGTTTTCAGCACAGGTCTATTCTTGGTTTAATTTTGGAGACCGCCACTCAGAGATCATCCTCAATGTTCAGTTGTGGCCTGTATTTATTTTTAATGGATTTGATTGCCATAAAGGTGTCAAAGTTTAACCTGGTGCTATAAAATCTGCTGCAGCTGATGCTATTGCTGTGTTGTTAATCTAATGTAAACACACAATTAAACAAAAAAAAAATTGAAAGGCTGGTGGCTTTTTATTTGCATGTTGTTGCTTTTTTATGTAACAATTTACTATATATATATATTTTTAATCTTCTGTGGGTTATGGATAAAATATAGTAATATTCATTCATTCATTTTCTTTTCGGTTTAGTCCCTTTATTAATCTGGGATCGCCACAGCGGAATGAACCGGCAACTTCATTCATTCATTCATTTTCTTTTCGGCTTAGTCCCTTTATTATTCTGGGGTCGCCACAGCGGAATGAACCGCCAACTTATCCAGCATATGTTTTATGCAGCGGATGCCCTTCCAGCTGCAACCCATCACTGGCAAACATCCATACACACTCATTCACACACATTCACTACGGACAATTTAGCCTACCCAATTCACCTATACAGCATGTCTTTGGACTTGAGGGGGAAACCGGAGCACCCGGAGGAAACCCACGCCAACACGGGGAGAACATGCAAACTCCACACAGAAACGCCAACTGACCCAGCCGAGGCTCGAACCAGCAACCTTCTTCCTGTGAGGCGAACGTGCTACCCACTGTGCCACCGTGCTCCCCAAATATAATAATAGTTTAATGCAATTTATTTTACTTTTGGACCCCCCCCCTCCGGTGGTCCCAACCCCCACTTTGGGAACCACTGTTATAGTCCACTGTCCTACACTGCTCAAGAAATATATTTCTTATTTAGAGTATTTGTCTCTTTTTTTTTTTTTTTTTTTTTTTTTTTTTCTAGTCCAAATATGTAACAATTGTTAAATCAAAATGCAATCACCCTCAATAAATAAATAAAAGATTTTGCTGATACTAAATACTTATTTAAAATAAGCTAAAAGAACACAATTGATATTTTTTTCATGGTCAACTTAATTGTTTGTTTGATTTTTTTTTTGCTCAATTCACTTAAATTTAAGTTAACTTAATTGATTTGTGTTGGGGCAACATTAATGAATTGTGTGGAACCCAGCTTTATTTATTGTGCAGTATTTTCTTGTTTAATTTAAGTGAGTTTTTTTCTTAAAGCAAGCAAAATAATCTGCCAATAGGCTAAGCAAAATAATCTGGATTTCACTTTGAAATAAGTTATCTTGCTTACCCCATTGGCAGATTATTTAGCTTGTTTTAAGGAAAAACTCACTTAATTGTTACTTATTTCTGAAAACAAGACAATATTTTTTGCTTGTCTAGAAAATGCTTCTTGATTTAGGAGCTTTTAGATATTTGGACTAGAAACAAGTGGTGGAAAGAGTACATAAAAATCTTACTCAAGTAAAAGTACCATTACTTGACCAAAAATGTAGTGCAAGTAGAGTTAAAGTATCTGTTGTAAATATTACTCATACTTTGAGTAATATTTACAACAGATACTTTAACTCTTTAGCCCTTTCAAAAGTACTTAAGAGTAGTGAGTGTCACACTGTGAAAGGTTGAGGCGTTTACAAGCAATTTGTACAGGGATGTGTACACGTAACATTCTGTAGTGCATTTAGATATTGTTTAAGGCTGTTTAGCGATTTCAGTGATCATACAGTCGACATAATTTTTTTCATCAGTGACATGCAATCTATAAACCGTCTCTGCTGCATTTATAAAGCATCCGTGTCTTGACGTAGTTCAGTATGATGCGATTTATGATGTGCGTTTTGTTTGGACAGAAATTTTTTTTAACCTAGCCAAATCCCCATAAACAAAGAAAAAAAAAAAATAAAGTAGTAACTGCAGCCTGGAGAAGATAGTGGAGTAAAAGTACCAACACAGCACTAAAAATGTACTCAAGGGACAGTACAAGTTTTTTGCAGTGTTGTTTTTATGTGACCAAATACACAATTCATTAAGCAGATGTGCAGAGAACTGGAATGGGAGGAAAGGTGCATGTCAAAACTCGCTTTACGCTGACGACAATATTGAGGTGACGTATGCAGAGAAGAACATAAATGTATGTGAGGAGATTTGCACTGACATGATGATTCCTGATAGTGATCGTGCTTAAAGCAGCGTTGATGATTCCCCTAAATATAGCACATACCATGAGTGTTATTCACGAATGTATAACTGGAATATATATGCTCATTTGTTGTAATTAACATTTGTTTTCAAGTGTAGTTGGTTCATTTAAAAGTAGAGATTTGAAGCTCGATGTGGATGTATTTCTTGTGTGTGAGGCGAGTATTGTCTGAGATTTCAGTGTGTTTGCAGACCGAATGAAGCTGCAGAAACTGTCATAAACACACGTCTGGTCCGAGCCCCTCCTCTGGAGAATCATCAGTCTATAGTGAACACTGATTGGCTCTTGTACTAGTAGGCGGGGCTTCATTCGCCATATTGACCGTTACACTTTTCCCCATTCAAAACTATACGAGTGACACGTCTTGTGTATCCTATAGTCTTTCTGATATGCATTGCTAAGAACTTAATTTGGACAACTATAAAGGTGATTTTGGGCTGCACGGTGGCGCAGTGGGTAGCACGTTCGCCTCACAGCAAGAAGGTCGCTGGTTTGAACCTCGGCTGGGTTAGTTGGCGTTTCTGTGTGGAGTTTGCATGTTCTCCCCGTGTTGGTGTGGGTTTCCCCCACAAGTCCAAAGGGTGAATTGGGTAGGCTAAATTGTCCGTAGTGTATGTGTGTGAATGAGTGTATGGGTGTTTCCCAGTGATGGGTTGCAGCTGGAAGGGCATCCGCTGCGTAAAACATATGCTGGATAAGTTGGGGGTTCATTCCGCAGTGGCGACCCCAGATTAATAAAGGGACTAAGCCGAAAAGAAAATGAATGAATGAATGGTGATTTTCTTAGTTTATGGATTTGTTTTTTAAGATTCTAAAATCCTCCTAACAAACCACAAATCCATGAAAATATTATTAATACACATATCCAAGTATTGAACGTCATGCCGACTGAGCAGAGATCATCTCAATAAACTACATTTTATTCACAGTTAATCTGTTTCATGATGACGATGCTTTGGAAATGGAAGCTATATGACCTGATGTTGCTCTAAATGCTGCTTACAAGAGGTTTTACTTAGGTTTAAGTATCTGATGCTTGAATGTATTGCATACAGTGTTTAATAAATGCTTTAATAAACACATGTAAATGTAGGCATATTAGGTTTACATTCAGCACCAAAAAATCTATACGATTTGTAGATCTTTTAACAAAAGGTAGAACTTTCTCATACAGTAAAAAGTAGTAGACGTTTAATTGTTCTTTGCACTTAGACACCCTGACCTATGCTTGATTTAATTTTTTTAATTAACTTTTTACATAATCTGACATAAACAAGCTTTCCATTGTTGTCCAATCCCAACAAACCACACAATATTTAGCTGTGACAGAGTTTGGCTGTAGTTTTGATATACACTGCAAAAAATGCTTTTCTTACTAATATTTTTCTTGTGCAAATATCTAAACTCAAACCAAGAAGCAAAAATATTATCTTGTTTTCAGAAACACGCCAAAATTAAGAGGGTTTTTCTTTAAAACAAACAAAATAATCTGTCAGTGGGGTAAGCAAAACAATCCTGAGGTTTATTTTGACGCATTATTTCCTAAAACAAGATAATTTTTGTTTGTTTGTCTAGAGACTGCTTCTTAATTGATTCAAGCATTTAATTTATGGCTATTCTGTGAAAAAAATTGACATGGCTGCCTTAAATTAACATCCATAAACAAACAAATGTGCCACACAGATCATATAATTTATACAGTATACAAATATACCTGTGCAACTTCCGACTTTGTTGTTTTTTGTGATCCAGGGTCTCATACAGTAGTATGTGGTCAATTTACAAGCCGATCAAATTATTCTTTGAATCATTTTGTAATTATCCTGATATGGCACTTCTTCAAAATCCCCATTTGAAACCCTCATAAAAAGTGATTTTTATCTTTTATCCTCATTTGTAAGTCGCTCTGGATTTTTTTACACTATTTTTACAAACATTAGCTTGAACTCTTATCAAACAAACCCAGTCAAGCTAATCAGGATTTTCAGGATTACTGAAAGCACAGACTGGGATTGGGATTGTTCAGCGGTCCAATTTGTGCCCATCGTTACATAACAATACATTTGGGAAACACAGCCCTGGTTTCACTGTCCTGCAGAGTTGACGAAGCATTGACCTACAGCAGAACCTGCAGTTTCAGCCTGTGATTATGAATGATTCTAATGTAAATACTTATACACTTCCAGTGTGCTGTAATAAAGAGCCTGTAAACGCATGTTTAATGATGTGTCATTAAAAAGCAAGCATTACTTTCTATAAACAGCTATAATTATGTGTAATTAAAGTAAAAAAAGTAAAGCAATAGGAAAAGAATGCAAACCAAGCTAGAGTCTGATGTGAATCCTGTATGACTGATAAAGTATACATTCATGCATAAAACAACATTAAAAGCACAGTATGCCCCCTAGAGGGTGTGTGTTCACAACAAACAAAGGCGAATGTGGTATCATGGGAGTTGTGGTCTTATTTATCCAATGGGACTGCTGCAGAAATCATGTTGATGGACCAGTAAATTACACGCGCGCACACACACACACACACACACACTTATCATCATGGTAATATGAAGCAGAGTAAGGCTGAAAGCTAAAGCAAGAGAAATGTGAAGTAAGTGCTGATGAGAGATGATCACAACATGACAGGAAAACAGCAGAGCTTTTATTATTCCAGTCCACCGCTACTGATTTTCTGCTCGTGAGCACGTGGAGAAGCAGCAGCACTGTTCTATCAGACTAAAGAAATTTTAGGCATCAGTTATAATCAGTGTTGCGCTAGTTACTGGAAAATAGTAACCAGTTACTAGTTACTTCATTCAAAAAGTAACTCAATTACTTTATCGATTACTTACACCAAAAAGTAATGCATTAATGTTAACAGTAACTTTTGAGTTACTTGTTCAAAGAACATTTTTAATGCTCCCATTAAAATCTTTATAACGTCACTTCAATGCTGCATGGAGAATAAACTGTTGATCAACTTCAGTTTTAATTAATTTGCATTCTCACAACTAAAACACAAGACAGACTTAAACAAAAAGTCATTTTTAAACACTAATTTAGGTCATACCAGCAGCACGGAAAGAAAAAATCACCACAAGGTGATAAACCACACTGAAAAAATGATTCAAAGATGATTCCTTGGATTTACAAATTTTTTTTTACGTTAAGTGGTTGTAAACAATTTATTTGGGCTGAGTTTAAACAAACAAATTAAGTTGAACATTACTACATTTTATTTGTTTGTTTAAATTCAACACAAATTGTTTGCAACAGTTTTGCAGAAGTCATTTTTTTTAATGCAGCTGAATAACATATTCAGAAACAAAAAAGCAAAAACTAAAAGTTGCTTCAGCATCATAAAAGGTTGTATTTAACCCTTAAACATGTCCCTTCACAGCTTGAGGATGAAAACTAGCAACAATATACAACCAGGGCCGGAGCAAGCTGAACTGGTGCTCCAGGCAAAGGACGATCACGCCGCCCTCAACCCGAAAGTGAAAACGGAAGGTTCGCGAAATGAAGAGCGGGCGGGGTAGGGGATTGTCGTGGACGAAAGTGCGGACAAGGGGGTCGTGGGCGTCACCCTCACTATTCTGCCACCCTAGGTCGCCTCTATGGATGCGCCGGTGTTCTGACGATCTGACCTACCTCTCAGAATGTGCTACCACCGGCCCTGTATACAACAAACACCTTTATGAAATAAATAAATGAAAGTAATCTGAATTCTCATTCAGAATCAATTTGGTGAAGCTCAGCACCAAAAAACTGCTATTATAGACAACCATATATTGTATGCATTTTAAAACAAAAACATAACAGCTGTGTCTACTAAACTAATCAATTTTGTTATCCAGATAACAAATGTGTGCTTATTTATTTGAAACAACAAACCTAGTAGTATTAGTAAGAGTAATTAATAATAGTAACATTAATAGTCTCTCGGTCTCTCTCGTGTGCACACTCGCTCTACCTTGCACGCATTCGGTCTCTCTCGTGCACAATCGGGAGAGATTGACTCTCTGCTTTCGCTTGACTTTTGTCCAGTCGAATAAACTTTTTTTGGTCCAGTCTAGCCTCTGCTAGTAATGCGTTATTGCCCAACACTGGTTATAATGATGCACTGTGCAATCAAATAACACACACAACATACTAAAGCCTTGCTGCTGTTTCACTGATTTATACAAAACCAAACTGGAAATAAAAGGTGTGTGATGTCATTAGCATGAACACTCTCACACACACAAGGTCCCAACACTACTTAAAATGAGTTAAACTAGTTAGATGAGTTAAACTTGCTTATTTCTCTGGATTTGAACATTCTTCAAAACATTTGGGATAATGTCAGTACATAAATCAGCAAAATATATAACCCTGTTCTAGTGTTTTTCGGATATTTCAATGAGGGAAAAACAAAACAAAAAACTTGCATATTGCGCATTTAAGTGTCATGGACATTTTTGTATACAAGTGATGCATGAACTGTAAATACCATAAAACATGTAGTGTCACTATGTGACCCTGGATGACAAAACCAAGTCATGTAAATGTAGGCATATTAGGTTTACATTCATCTGGATCGTGGTACAAGGAAATGCGATTTGTAGATCTTTTAACAAAAGGTAGAACTTTCACATACAGTAAACAGTAGTTTAATTGTTCTTTTCTGTTACAACGATCATAGCACTAAACGATTTCAAAATCAGGGGCAAATGTCACAATGTCTGGCCGAGGAAAGGCTGCCCTCTCCGGATACACGAGTGATGAGCACCCCGTCATCACCTGGAGGTCGACATCTCCGCAATTGTCAAAGGACATTTTAAAATACGTTATTCTTATTGCTAAAAGTCAGATATATATCATATTTTCGCTGGTAAAAAAAAAAAAGCACTGGTTCTGTTCATCAAAAAGTACTATAGTAAGTTGTAGTAAATACTACAGTGTCTTTGAACATTCTACAGTAAAGTTCTTCAGTTAATCTGTTGATATTACAGTTGCTATGGTATCACAACAGCTATAGAAATATAAACCCAATAAAACTACAGGGTATATTATACTACAATACACCACAGTTTACTGTAGTAAAAGCTAAAGTATACTATAATATTTATTAGTTTATAGATTTGCTTGTTCATAAAACACAAATGTATTAGCATTCGTTAAGTATTAATGAAATACTATAATATATGCAGTAAGCTATAATACATTTTACTATAGTATGGTTCAAAAACACTATAGTTTTTACTATAAATTACTGTAGTATTTTATTATGTGGGTTATCAGGGTGATGAGTAAACTGAATGATACGTTCTGAATGAAGGAAGTGGTTCTTACCTTCTGAGTGTTGCAGTAGATGAAAGATCTACGACTGGGTTCTTAATGTGTCTGTTTTCCTTCTCCTGCAGTTCCTCCTCAGGTAAATCAGGGTTTCCTGCTGCTTTTACTGCGGTGTTTTCTCAACCCTCTCCGGTGCTCACATACTTCTGACACTCTCCACATTCTGCACTGCCTCATGTCTCAGCGTGTTATCAGTCGCTCTCTCTCTCACACACACTCACTCGCTCGCTCGCTCACACTTTCTCTCTCTCTCTCTCTCTCTCTCTCTCTCTCTCTCTCTCACACACATTCACACACAATTCTCTCACTCACACGCACTTGGTCTCTCCCTCTTTCACACACACACACACACACACACACACACACACAATATCTCTCTTACACACAGACACGCTCAATATCTCTCACACACATCTCTCTCTCTCACTCACACACACACACACACACTCTCTCTCAATATCTCTGACACACACACACACACACACACACACAATATCTCTCAGACAGACACGCACACACGCACACACACAATATCTCTCTTACACACAGACACACTCAA
>CAIGQV010000818.1:34537440-34560710 GCA_903798115.1 Danio jaintianensis | reverse complement strand
CACAATCTACATTGTAAAAGCGCTATAGAAATAAACATGAATTGAATGTAGGACTGTCAACATCTCAAAATGTGTTTTGGTGTTTTGTGACCCTTTAAAAGCCTCTCTCCTAAAAATGAGATCAACACAATCATGTTGCATTATTGTTTTGTGTAATTTTATTGGGCAGGCTCAGTAAAATAACATGCATTCCTTCTCATTTAAGCATTTCTACTTTTCATTGGGCAGACAACAGAAAATAAGAGATAAAATAACCCTATTCAGCCAGTGTACAATAATGACAAGGAAAAGAGAAAAAAGATGATATATTCCTGTCAATATTTTTATTACATTTAAGCTAATGTATGCTACTATTCACATGCTCATCAGGACACAAAATACAGCATATATGGATTATAAATTTATTCAGCTCTACTCCAAAGAGGCATAAGGTATGTTTAATTGTATCTTTTAATTTATTGTGAAATTTGCTATGCATGTTTCAACAAAGGGCTGCACGGTGGCGCAGTGGGTAGCACGTTCGCCTCACAGCAAGAAGGTCGCTGGTTCGAGCCTCGGCTAGGTCAGTTGGCGTTTCTGTGTGGAGTTTGTATGTTCTCCCTGTGTTGGTGTGGGTTTCCTCCGGGTGCTCCGGTTTCCCCCACAAGTCCAAAGACAATGCTCTATAGGTGAATTGAATAAGCTAAATTGTCCGTAGTGTATGTGTGTGAATGGATGTTTCCCAGTGATGGGTTGCAGCTGGAAGGGCATCCGCTGTGTAAAACATATGCTGGATAAGTTGGCGGTTTATTCCGCTGTGGCGACCCCAGATTAATAAAGGGACTAAGCCAAAGAGAAAATGAATGAATGAATGTTTCAACAAACACATGTAGAAAGAATCGTGTCAATAACTCAGCTCTTGCTGTTATTTTTCTAAAGTTAAAGAGTTGCAATACACTTTATTACATGTCATCCATTGATGCAGAGCTTGATATTAATTTCTGGCTGTGTTTATATTTACATTATAGCTTTAAAATATAAGACTATACATCTCTGTGGTCTCTTTTCTCAAGTTTAATTATAATTTAGCCTAATTTTTATCCACAACACAACTCGTTTGTGTGCGTCTGTGAAAGAGAGAGAATGAAGGCTGCAAGCGTCAGAGCGGAGCTCATTAATATTCATGACCAATCCAAATATGGTCAATTACGACCTTCTGATTGAAGGGGTATTTTATGGAGTAATAAATGAGCATATGAAACCATTTCTGGAGATGTTTTGATCTACCTACTATAGATATCAGAGAACGCCTCTAAAAAGTGGTGTAACAGATCACTAATCTTACGGTTCGGATCACACTACGTTTTTTGAGTCACGGATCGGGCCATTTTTCGGATCAGCAAAAAAGGAGACAAATGTCATTTGCTTTCCATTTATACAAAAATACTGCAAAAACCATTGGTTTTAACAAACAGAACTTAGAACCTGTCATTTTAATAACAATTAAAATCATGAAAGAACCAGCTGAGAAAAAGGAAAATATTCAATACGAAAAGTGATCTTTGCTACTTTTGCTCACATAAAACTTCATGTTTCATTATAGGTGTATCACTTTTGAAAACCTATTCAGTGACATAATTTTGATGTTTGTTTGTCGCCATCCATTGGTTACACTATGTAATTGCCACCAGTGTCAAGTTCCATTAAACGGTGATTTTAATCTTCACCATAAACATCAGTGTTTGTATCTGAACTATAAACTGTTCTTCCAGTACTTCTGTGTGATTTTAATTGTTTGTAACGAACTGAAAAAGTGTAAAAACTGAATCTCTCTCGATCAAACGCAGATTTGAATGCAGCGCTTAGAAGGATTAATAAACATGCAAATCATCATCATTTATCATTCATGTTGCGCCGGTTTGAATTTAGATGCCGATCTTTTAATGTTTAATTGTGCAGCTTTACACTGAATACATTAATGCAGGCTAAACAAACAGTGACAGAAAACACCTTTAATTAATAACCTAAGAAAGCAATTAGGTCCCACCACAATTGGTTGTTTTTCCGTCATCATTATATTTTACAGGGAAGCCAAAATACACTTACAAATACAAATAGCTTTCATTTGAATGATGCGGAAGGTTATCTCTCTGCAATTGTTTTAAATGTTGGATTACCCTACAAGTTCAAAAAAAGTTATTAATCCGCGGGTCATGTGCATTCCAAACTGTGGGTTGTCATCCGTACGGATCAACCGTGATCCGTTACACCCCTACCTCTAAATTATTTACCTAGATGAGTTACATTTTTGGCTAATTCACATACTTTGCTAATCACATGTCCTCCAATTTCAACGACAGAATTTATCGAACGCTTCACTGCATCATGCTTGGTTTTTGCATCTTCTGCTGCTTCCCCTCCAACAAATCCTCCAATGATTGCTGCTCCTGCTGCTGCTATGATTGATCCTATTACAAAATACCCAAAGCAAGGTTTAATTATTTTGTTTATAATTTTTATTTATCATTCCATAATTACAGGTAAATTTCAGACATTTTCTATTCATTTTTTACTTAATCTGAATCTTTTTTTTCAAATATGTTCTTAAAAGCCATTCTGAAAAGATAAGTTTTAAGTGACTTAGTGTTATGTATGACATTTTACCTTTTGTTTATGCTATTGTGATTTATTTCCTTTTTTACCTTCTGTGTAAAATTATTATTATTATTATTATTATTATTATTATTAATAAACTGGAATGATGTAAAACAAACATATAATTTACAGTAAACTGAATCCATTATTAATTTAATTGTTTTGATCACCAGCAGTGTTGTTCACTTGAATGTGAGAACACTCACATTCAACTGAACTACAAATCCCATCATGCACTTAACTCACACACCAGTCCCAGTTCACCCTCTAATTACACACATACACACAGCTGAAGCTTATAAACACTGATTACCTAGACTAAACACAGCACACACATATTTGCTGAGTCTTGTTAGCTGTAAGTGAGCAGCTGTTCCGTGTTTTTGACCCTGTGTTTTGTTTATGTTTTGCCATCTGTCTTGACCATTCGCCTGCTACACTAACTACTCCTCTGGATTGTCTGCATGCTCCTGTCTGTCGCTGTTTTGACCTTGCCTGTATGACCATTCTCTAAATAAACTGCGTTTGGATCCTCACCTCTGTCATCATTACAGTAACATAATGAATTTGTTTATTTAGTAACAAGCTTAAATTTGTTAGGGAACATTTGAATACTATAACTGTTGTTAAACTTTTTAAATCGCTAAAAGAGATGACCATAACAGAGTTGACATTTTCCAGCATTTTGTGCTTCAGCTCAAGATGCTAACCTCAAACCAGACACCACATGGCATGTCTAAATCACAATTTTTGTTTATTAGAGTTGATGAATAATTAATCTACTATCATTCAGTTTTGTTACTGTGATTATTTCAGTGAATTTCTCAGTGTATCCTAAACATTTTGTACAAATTGAGAGAAGAAATGACACGTCTCAATGCCTTCCAGAGTTTCCAGAGGAAGTGACATCATTTGGAGCAAGTCACATGCTTTTTCTATCAGATCATTCTGCCTTTTTACAACTGACGTAAACAACTTGACCAGAATGTGGCGACAGACGCAAAATGTGTTTTGTTATTACTGAAATTACAAATGACACATAATAGATGTTTAATGCAATTGCTTATTTAACTTAGTTAACACACCAAAAAAATGAAAATTAGACAATGAAAATTAGCTGAATGTATGACTCTATATTGTATATGTATCCCTAAATACATATACAAACATTAGTTTTAGAGATAATTTGTTATTATTTAACTTTTATTAAAGATTTTGTTTTCGAAAAAAATACTAGAAGATTTATCTTGGACAAGCACAATTTACCCACAATTCTAGAATCACCTGTATGTAAAATATAAACACACCTGTAGTCCGCAGAACCACAAAGCCAACAGCCAGCGCTCCCGTCAGCACTCCTATAGCACCATTTGCCATACTGGCTGTTGGAAAAAGACACTTATTAAGGAAGATAATACTTATTAAGGATTAAGATAATTTAAGTTCCCCTTCATACGGGAACTTCAACGTGCGTCTGTTAACAGACTATGGGAGTGCATCAGATGACCAATCACTCTGAAGAGTAAGAAAACGGGCCAATGAAATGCAAAATTGCATTGGCAGAGCTCTGCTCCACAGCTGGCAGCAATGAGCTATCAGCGCTATATAAGCTGCACGCTGTGGAGTGAGCCTCAGAATGTATTTGCTTCAGACCCTCTCACGAGACTGAAGACCTACTCTGCCAACCTGACTTTGAGCGAAGTTCCAGTGTTTATCACCAGTGCGGGAGAAGACGCAACAGCGGCGTTTGATCTGGGTTTCACGTCCCCTGGGCGTTTCACTGGTGTACTAAAAGAGCAGTTTCACACTAAAAGAGCAGAATTCCCTAAGAGAGCACACGGTCGAGCAACGCATCTTTTTAAAGATGTCGTTCCGACCGTGCATTTCTGGATGCGGTGGTTTCCTCTCCCCGGATGACAGGCACGAGCATTGCGTCACATGTCTGGGGGTCCGGCATGTTTATGCGGTGCTCGCGGACAGTTGCTGCCCTCAGTGCGAGGGCTTAACTGTTGCACAGCTAAGGTCGCGGCGCACTCTTGCATTAGGGTGCGTCACCCCTGCTGCTCCCGGACATGTTGGCCGTATTATTCCGGGCTGCTTCGGCCGTGGGACTGGAGATGGCTTGTCCCCCAGCACCACGACCGGACTGCTTAGATGGGTGTTACGTGGGGGCTAAAAGGGCAAGACCCTCCAGGCCCCCCGTCCCCTTCTTCCCGGAAGTACACAGTGAGCTCACACGGGCATGGGGGGCACCTTTCTCTGCCCGGTCCTCGTGCGCTCCCGCTCTCACCACCCTTGATAGCGGAGCAGCCAGGGGTTATGAGGCGATTCCCCAGGTGGAGCGCGCTATCGCGGTCAATCTTTGCCCGCGCGGCGCCTCCACCTGGAGAGGTCCACCCAAACTCCCAAAGCATGTAGGTTATCTGAGTTTCTCACGGCCAGAGCCTACACCGCTGCGGGACAGGCTGCATTCGTTCTGCACGCTATGGCCACCTATCAACGCTACCAAGCAGAGAAGTTGGCTGAGCTGCAGGAGGGTGGTTCTTCCCCGGGCTTGACGCATGAGCTTCTTAACGCTCCCATATCCCAGGCTGGCCTGTTCGGCGACACCGTCGGGGACTTTACCCAGGAGTCCTCGGTGGTGAGAGATCAGCCGTGCGCGATGGAGCGGGTCATCTCCTGGTGGGCTCGGAAAACTGCTCCCCCACCGGACCCGTCCGCGCTGGCTGTTCTTCGCAGAGAGCGCTCTTCCCGCGGCTCCAAAATGCTCCGCCGTCACAGCCCGTTACACTGGCTAGTGAACGCGCCGAGCCTCGCGCAGGAAGTTGACGCTCCCGTCATAGGTCGCCGTAAAGTCCGGTAATCGGACCGCGAAGCGAACCTAAGGTGGGCCACTTGGAGAGGAGGAGAACCGTTCTTTCCCCGGTGGAGGGCTGGGGCTCCCCCGCGAACGAATGTAGCGATCCGAAAAGAGCGGCTTTTCCTCCCTCTGGGTGTGGAAGCCCAATTGCTGCCAGTATGGGACGTACTGCCTTCCAGCTCTCAGCTTTAGTGCACTTTGCCACAGGCTTTGAGGGCGCCAGAGGATGATCTCCTTTCTCGCACCTCCAGCCTCTCTGCGGGATCCTGGGAGGAAGGTAAGAGACTCTCTCTTATTTTCAGCTCTTCCTCGGGCCGCTCTGCTTCCCGGGGTGAGGACTCCCCACCCGAGCTGCCCCTCCGTTGGCATGTCATTGATCAGTCCGATGGTGCCATTAGCGCGGGCTCTGCCCAGCCCGTCGCGGTGGCTCATGCGGACGATCAGACTCGGCTATGCGATTCAATTCGCTATCCGCCCTCCCAGGTTCCCCCGAGAGCGCCCCTGTCTTGCGAGAGGAGATTGCTGTCCTCCTGGCGAAGGATGCAATCGAGCAGGTCCCTCCAGCCGAGATGAAGTGTGGGTTTTACAGCCCGTACTTCATCGTGCCGAAGAAGAGCGGTGGGTTATACCAATCCTATCTGCGCATTTTGATCTGTCATCCGTTCAGGATGCTGATCAGGGTGCTCATGCAGAAACGCATCCCCCAGTGCGTCCGTCCGCGGGATTGGTTGCAGCTATAGACCTGAAGGACGCTCCCTCCATGTCTCGCTCTCTCCCTCCTAAAGTGCGACGGGGCCCGAGCATGGCAGTAAATGGTCCTCCCCTTCGGGCTCTCCCTGTTCCATGCATGGAGGATGCCCTGTGTCTCTTCGACGCACGCGCATCTGCATTTTTGATTATTCTTTGACTGGGTTAATTTTTTTTTCAGACCTTGAATTAGTCGATTATGCATAGGGACCTGGTGCTCTGGCACCTCGGCCTGTTGGGGTTTCGGGTCAACCGAGAATGAGCAAGCTCTCCCCCGGGCAGAGCTTCTCTCATCTCGGGTTGGAGCTGGACCCGGTCTCCATCACGGTGCGCTTATAGCGCGCTGGGCTAGTGCTGCCCTGTCCGTTTAATTCGGCAGTTATAGTGGTTTCACTGAAGTTTTTCAGAGGCTCCTGGGGCATATGACATTTGTAGCCGCTATCACGCCGCTCAATTGTTCATATGAGACCACTTCAGCGCTGGCTTCGTGATCGGGTCCCCAGATGGGCATGGCGCGTGGAGACGCACCGGGTGTCCATCACTACGCTGTGTCTCCGCACCATCAGCCCCTGGATGGACCTTGCCTTCTACGGGCCTGGGTGCCCTTAGAACAAGTGTCCAGTCATGCTGTCATTCTGACGGATGCTTCCAGTACGGGCTGGTGGGCTGTGTATATCGAGCATGCAGCCACAGGTTTGTAAATCGGACTTCGGTTGCGTTGGCATTCAATTGCCTGGAGTTGTTGGCAGTGTTTCTCGCTCTCCGCCGGTTCCTACCGGTACGGGAGGGGGCACATGTGTTGGTTAGGATGGACAGCATAGCTGCGATGGCGCACATAGGCGGTTCGGCTGATGTGCGCTACCGCCGCATGTCTCAGCTCGCTCGGCATCTGCTCCTCCGGAGTCATGCGGCTTAATAGCTGCGCGCCGTTCATATCCCATACGAGCTCTACCGTGCCAGCTTACATGCTCTCACGACAGTTACGTTTTTGGGAGAATGGAGACTCCACCCCGCAGTCCAGCTGTTATGGGCACGCTTCAGAGAGGCCCAGGACATCCTGCTGCTTCTCCCGAGCGGCCCTTCGCCAGCTGCTTTCCCTGCTCTGCACGGATGCGCTGTCTCTCAGCTGGCCCCGGGTTTACGCAATATGTGTTTTCCCCAGTGAGCCTGCACGCGCAGACTCTGTGCAAGGTCGGGGAGACGAGGTGTGGGTCTCGCTCGTTGCGCCTCCTTGGCCCAACCGGACCCGAGTTTCCAGACTCACACTCCTCGTGATGGCCCTCCCTGACAAATCCCCGGAAGAAGTACTCCTTTTTCTGGGACGGGCACCCTCTGGCACCCGCGCAGCGTTCTGGAACCCTCATTGAGGGTTTCTAGACAGAGCGCGGTAGACTTAGGTGACCTATCAGTAGATGGTTAACACCGTTACTCAGGCTAGAGCACCCTGTATAGGCAAGCCTATGTCCTGTAGTGGAGTCTATTCGTTGTGTGGAGCTCTTCTCTCTGAGAAGAACCCCGGACATGCCAGATTAGTGTTGTGTTTTCTTCCTTTAGGATAACTGGAGCACAGGCTGTCACCCTCCAGACTGAAGGTTTGGCATGCTGCCATCCCCGCTCTCTGTGGCGGCGGATGGTAGTGCGCTAGGAAAGCATAACCTTATCAGCCGGTTCCTCAGAGGTGCGTGGCGCGAGATGGTTAATTCCATCCCCGCCCCCCTCTCTTGCCCTCTCGGGATCTCTCTAGCCCCAGGGGTTATGATTAGGTCCGTTGAGCCACTCGACTCAGTATCTATAAGTTTTCTGTCCATGAAGCCAGCTCTGCTGGTCGCGTTGGTATCAGTCAGGAGGGTTAGGATTCCGGTGGCATTTTCGGTCAGCGAATCGTGCCAGGAATATGGACCGGCCTACTCTCACGTTTACCTGAGACCCCGGTTCAGCTTGTGCCAAGGTTCCTACCACCCCTTTTTTATATTAAAAGTGGTAGTGAGCCTGCAAGCGCTGTCTGCGGAGGAGGCAGACCCAGCCCTTTTATTGTATGTCCGCGCACTGCGCTTAATGTGACACGTAGAGCATACGCCTTTAAGCAGCTCTTTTCTGTTATGATCGGCAGAAGGGAAGTGCCGTATCAAAGCAGAGGTTGGTCCATTTTTTAGTTATGGCATTGCCCTCGCCTTATGTGCCAGGGCAAGCTGTGTCCCCCGGGAGAGAGAGCACACTTAAAAAAAAAAAAAAAAAAGCGCTGCCTCCTTTTCGGCGTGAGTACGCAGCGCCTCTTAACAGATTATGCAGAGCTGCGGGCTGGGCGACACCTAACACATTCATGAGATTTTATAATCCTCGAGTGGAGTCTGTTTCCTCCCGATTACTGGGTCACTCCGGTCAATCGGGACGAAAGTAAACTCTGTGTCAAAAACGCTTTCTGCGCCATGCTCCCTAACCCGGAGATACGTGCGCCTTTTCTATTCTGCTAGTAAGTTTCCCGCTTGGCGAACCCTAGAGAATTCCTCCGAGGCCCCCAGCACCCGACTCAGCGGAGGAGCCGGGTGCCTGGCTCAGTGTGATGTCTGGTATGCCCACTCTTGGTCTACCCACATGCTGAGGTTCGGTGCCAGCTATGCGTGGTCCCCGATGGTGATCCCATATGCTTATTCAGCCACGGAGTGTTCCCCCTGACCAGGCGGACCCGTGTCTTCCCTACCCGCTAACCAGCTTATCATATGTAGCACTCCCCCTCCATAGGGCTAGTCCATATGTCCTTATTGCCATCAAGTCTCCCTTCTTGGGTAGCAGGTGGCCTCCGCAGCGCCCCCCCCCCTTCGGGGACTGGCACGCTTTCCCAACGTACTGTCGTATTTCTAAAATCCCTAGACTATATTAGCTAGGTAAAAGCACATTTACGACCCCCGATCTAAATTGTAATTATTCCCATGTAATGGTAATTAAGGGCCTAGGGGACGTTGGAAGGTTGCGCTCTTGGTGATGCTTGTGCACCCACGCTATGCTTGGCAAACTTCACATCAGGAGCGTGACGGGCTTAGCTGCTGTGGCGTTTTCCATACAGTCTCCCGTAGTCTTATAACAGACGCACGTTGAAGTTCCCGTATGAAGGGGAACGTCCTGGTTACGTCCGTAACCCACATTCCCCGAATAAGGGAATGGAGACGTGCGTCTCCACTGCCACAGCAGCTGAGTCTCCAGCTGTTAGCTGAGTGATCGGCTCTTCAGCAGGCAAATTCTGAGGCTCACTCCACAAAGTGCAGCTTATATAGCGCTGATGGCTCATTGCTGCCAGCTGTGGAGCAGAGCTCTGCCAATGCAATTTGGCATTTCATTGGCCTGTTTTCTTACTTTTCAGAGTGATTGGTCGTCTGACGCACTCCCATAGTCTGTTAACAGACGCACGTCTCCGTTCCCTCATTCGGGGAACGTGGGTTACGGACGTAACCAGGACGATTCATTTTATAGTTGATATTTGGGAGGTACCGTTGTGCTGTTGAGATCTGCAACAAAAGTAAAATATAGATTATTTGTAACACTGGAATCATTTTCAAAATTGTGCCTCAGTCTTGTTTTTAGTTTTTTATTTTATTATTTGAGACTACATTTGTCTTTTTAAGAGGCAAGATGCCATTTTAGAGGTAAATAAGGTGCAAGGAAATCTTTTGAAAAAGCTTCTTTTTTTTTCTCCTTTGAGTATTGAGGTTTGAACCTTTTTTGTTTTACATCTTTCAGCTATAACATGGATTTGATATTTACAATAATTACCTGTACATCCTCTCTGATTGGCTGTAGGTTATTTTGATCTAAAAATGAATGACAGTATATGATGAGAATAAAATACTGAAACAATGATTGTACAAATAATAATAATAATAATAAAGGTTAGTCACATAAACAAACTTTCAGCGAATATTCAGCAATCTACCCTTATCCACAGGCTTGTTGGTTCACATTCACCTGAAATGAGAAACAGAATGAAGATGCGTGTTAAAAATACAAACGTTTGCAGTGAAACTTTCCCAATCTCATCCTCTCTCTCCTGTTTTTCTCATAATCTATTTATAAGACACTATTTTTCATGTATTTTTGCAGTGTGAAAAGTTAAAGCCTTCGTTTGATTTATTTAATTTGTTTATTTATTTTGTAAAGTTTTGTTTTTATTGAGATATTTTTTTTTGGGGGGGGGGGGCTTAAGTATGTGTGAAACCCTCAGCTGTTGAATTTTTTTTATTTTTTATTTTTTTTTGTAGGTCAAGAAAAATAGGGAAAAAGGAGGATTCCAGCACTACGTGTAACTAAAGCGAGATTATCCATTCAGTCATTCATTTTCTTTTCGGCTTAGTCTAATCAGGGGTTGCCACAGCGGAATGAACATCCAACTTATCCAGCATATGTTTTACGCAGCGGATGCCGTTCCAGCTGCAACCCATCACTGGGAAACACCCATACACACTCATTCACACACATACACTACGGACAATTTAGCTTACCCAATTCACCTATAGTGCATGTCTTTGGACTGTGGGGGAAACCGGAGCACCCGGAGGAAACCTACATGAACAAGGGGAGAACATGCAAACTCCACACAGAAATGCCAACTGACCCAGCCGAGGCTCGAACCAGCAACCTTCTTGCTGTAAGACAACAGCGCTACTCACTGCGCCACCGTGCTGCCCAAAACAAGATTAATTTATTAATTATTATTTATTTACTACTTATCATAGAGAGAAATTTTAAAAATGTTTGAAAAATACATCTCCATATAGATCATCAATTAACAAATTAGAAACAGCTGACAAATCAGACTCAAGTCATCAGCCTGATTAATTAACAGTAATTGCTGTAAATGTTGTTGAATTTATTCTTTCATAAGATGATATTTGTTGTTGTTGTTTTTTATTTATTTAAACTATTTTCTATGTAGTTTGTTGTATTTTCTCCCTTGATGCAATTCGTAATTAACTGGTTTTGAAAATCAAATACTTTTTTTTCCTTCTCTCCCAACTTTGCTTCCTGTCATGTTACTCTCCAATCACAATAAATATTAAAATGCCCAAAAATAAACAGGGTACCACTTTATTTTAAGTCACATTAACTACTAGTATGCACATTTAAATGAGTCATTTGGTACAATGCAATCGTGTAGATACATGTTCATACATTGTTTTTATATTAAAAAAATGATTTGCATGTAATTTCAGTTATTACTGAAATTTTGTAATTACTCTGCTGACCATCCCTTACACCTTAACCCACCTTTAAAAATAATATTTTCTAGTCAACAAAAATGCAGTGCGTTTGGGTCTGTATTGTGCAAATTACTAAGAGAAGAACGAGTTTAAGAACAAACCCCTGTGCCAAGTAGGCGGAAACTTTTTGTGAGAAGCAATTATTAACCCATTGTGTTTTAAAGCCAATAATATTAGTTGACAATTTGAATATATTTATTATAAAGTTGAAATAATTAAAATTCATTTAAAAGAAATTATAGCAACAAAAGACAATTTAGATTCAAATACTTTTAGTGTGAAAGGCTTAATGTGGAGCAAGAAAAGGTGCTCTGGAATGGGAGTGACTTTATTGCATTAGATAGGTCACTTTTACTCAAAGCTGATTGGGTTTGTGACCTTTATCCCAGAATAAAACCTGCTCGGTAAAAAGCATTCGTTTAAAACATAAAAAAATCAATGAAATTGATGTTTAAATGTTTTGCGGTGGACTATATCAAAATGATTCAACATTTAGCGAAACACACAGGGGTGGAGAAAACATATTTACTTATGTAGCTGCATAATAAATAAAAGGTGTAGAACAACACTGAAAGTGTGACAGATATAACAGCCATAATCAATTTAAAACTATATTTGTGTTTTTATGTGTATATATACACATGCTTTTATTGTTGTGGACCTTTTAACGCTGAGCTTGCATGATACTATACAAGTCAGATGTTACATGACACTGTATCCAGGGTGTTTTCAAAAGCAAACATGCAAGTTGCCAAAGCAAAGGTGCCAAGATAAATTTATAGCGTGTTGTAATACTGCCAGAAAAACATGAGCTTTTATCTTCATATCAAAAATATCACATTGTTACACAGTGATTCATCTTTAATGACTAATAACATATTTCATGATTCATTCATGAGTGTAAAGTAAATGTTTGGGACCAAAAGCTTAGTTTAAAAGGGCAGCAAATCAATGGTCCTCTACAACGGCTGTTGAAATGAATTGTCTTTTATTAAACAGAGTAAAATCTTGGACATTAAAACAGTATTATTAGAAGAGTGAAACACAACATAAACAGATGATAGTCATTTGCCAGTAGGAAATGCAAATAAACTACTATTAGCTAAAGCTAATCAATTCATTGAGAGTAAAAGCATTTCTAATGTGAAATGAATAACTCACATTGGTCAGAATCAGCAGTGCAGCTGAATAGGTGTTTTTTCCAGTGGCTCTTGTTTCTGTCACACACACTTTCATTTTTGTTCTTTTCCTTTGTTTTTGTGGCTGCATTAGGAAACAGGAAATATGTTTTCTCCTCCCCTGTGTAGAGTTTCAATTTAGATATTTCCCAGGTGATTTTCGCCATAGAGAAGTTTTTTCAACATTTTTCAACATAATAGTTTTAAGAAAACTAATTACCTTTGTCTTTGCTATGATCACAGTACATTACATTTTACTAGTTATTTTGTAAGACACTACAATTAAAAGTGCTATTTACAGGCTTAACTAGGTTCATTAGGCACGTTAGGGTAATTAAGCAAGTCTTTGGATAACAGTGGTTTGTTTTGTAGACAATGGGGGGGAAAAAATCTTAAGGGGGATAATAATGTTTACCTTAGTTTTTACTTTGGAATTATATATGATTTATATATGATAAATAAGACTTTCTCCAGAGGAAAACACTGTGAAATCTTCCTTGCACAGTTAAACAGCAAATATTTAAAAAATATTGAAAATTAATTTCACAGGAGGGCTAAAAATGTTGTCTTAATCAGTTCACTGAACATTGTTGAATCATTTTAATGTACTTGACAAATTCTTACTTTTTTTTTTTTTTTTTAAGTTGTAAATAGAAAGGTTTTATTCAGCAACAGATACCGCTAGGAATGATTTGAATAATTCTGACAAACACAAAGTATTTTAGGCATGCTGAAATACACTAGCCTGTGTATTTGATAATCATCACTTTTTTGGTGTTCTTTTATGTATGTGCTTACTATGTATATGAATGGCTGGTGACAAATTAGTTTGGCAGTTTAATTCACTTCCACAACATTAAAACTCTAAAACTGTAACTTTTAATGCATATAAAGTTTAATTCACATGATCCGGTTTGGTTGCATTTTTTTTTTCCTCATTTGTAAGTCCTTTTTTGGATAAAAGCATCCGTTAAATGAATAAATGTAATGTATCGGTTGGTCCATTTACCAACAAATCACATACTGTAGAAACCCACTTTAAAGCACACTTAACGAATGTCACACAGAATGTCATATGACAACGAAAGAGAAACTGCAACATGGTTTACAACATACAATCTGAAGATTTAGCAATAGCAGGACTTTGTATAGGTGCGGTGCGTGTGAGTGTATGTGTATACAGTGGGAAAAACAAATATTGAACACGTCATGTTTTTTTCTGGAAATATTTCTACAGGAGCTGTTGACTTGGAATTGAACAAGATTTTAGTAAAAACCCAAACAATACAAACATAAAAATAAACAAAACAAAAATAGTCTGAAAAATTTGTCCTGTGTAATTACAATGAAATGACACAAGGAGAAAGTGCTGAACTACTGAAACGTGTTTAATACTTAAGGCTTTTTTGGTGCTGCAGCTTAAAGACGCCTCTTATATGGAGAATGAAGTCACATGCATTGCTCAGGTGTGAGTTTCTCACAGACTTCAACAGAGTGTCAAAATCTTGATGGTTCTGTGGGTCTCGTCTATCAAATCTGAGCTTTATTTTGGATTTCCTATTGAATTCGAGTCAGGTGATTGGCTCGGCCATTCTACAGCTTGATTTTCTTTCTCTGAAAGCCTTTGAGAGTCTCCTTGGCTGTTTTCTGGATCATTGTCTTGCTGAAATGTCCACCCTGCTTTCATCTTCATCATCTGCTAATGTAGATGTTAATAATAATACTGGGATTTCAGCTGCTGTCTGGGCTTTCACTGCCTTTCTACACCTCCCTTTCTTCATGTGTTCAATACTTTTTCCCTGTGTCATTTCATTTCATTACACATTACTTAGTACACTAATTAGTTTTGTTTTCTTTACATATATGGATTTCTTAGGTTGTCCGGTGAAAATTTCAAGTCAACAGCACCTTTAGAAATATGTTTTCTGAGAAAAATGGTGACGTGTTTAATACTTATTTTCCCCGCTGTGTGTGTGTGTGCGTGTGTGTGTGTGTGTGTGTGTGTGTGTGCGCGTGCGTGTGTGTGTGTGTGTGTGTGTGCGCGTGCGTGTGTGTGTGCATATTTCTCACAACGTCTTCCCAAATAAAACAATACCACAAGTAAATTTTGACCATGTGGGGACTTTTTAATTTTGGAATTAATGAGGAAAATGGCTTGTAAATCAAACAGAATTAAGTATTTTGAAAATGTAAAAATGCTAATTGTTTCCTGTGAGGGAAGAGGGAGAGAATATTGTCCTCATCTTTTCTAATTGTGTGCATATTATCAGTTCTCCCCGTGTTCGCATGGGTTTCCTCCGGGTGCTCCGGTTTCCCCCACAGTCCAAAGACGTGTTATAAGTGAATTGGATGAACTAAATTGGCCATAGTGTATGAGTGTGAATGTGAGTGTGTATGGATGTTTCCCAATACTGGGTTGCGGCTGGAAGGGCATCCGATGCGTAAAACATATGCTGGAATAGTTGGCGATTCATTTGGCTGTGGCAACCCCTGATAAATAAGGGACTAAGCCAAAGAAAAATGAATAAATATAAGTTATTATATTTTAATTCATTTAGCCAGGCAAATGATATCACAGCAGGGCAGTCGATCGAATTCTGGCAGGAAGTTGAGTAACAAACTCTGAACTTTTGATTTGAGTAGAAGTTATTTATTAAATCAGAGTACGCTTTATGTGAGGGGAGTTTACTTTACATTATGAAACGCTCCATTGGAATTTTGCTATCTTGTAATGTGGTTTGTCTTATCAGGCACATTGCTCTTTATAGCACTTGTGACATGTTTTTGTCAACGCATGCCTTACACTTCATAATTGCTCACTTGTATGTAAATGTTTGGAAGTCACAGAGTTATTTCCATTGTCACAGATCTACATGATATTCCTGGAACTGGCATACTCCATTTAACTGAAAACATCATAGCAGGTGCAATAATAGTAAGTGGTGCAATGAAGCTTAGTTAGCTTAAAGTCATAAGATCTCATACGCTTTTTCAACTAATGAGAAATGAAATATTCTTGAAAACATAACTTAAAAAATGGACTGGGGTATTTTGGACTTAAGGCAAGAGCACGCCTGTTTAACCAGGTGCAATACTGCGCATTTATCACCCGTTCAAAAAATTATCAATGCATATACGCACTGGCATACATCGTTCAAGATGTTTGTGTAAACTGAAAGTGTTAAGGAAAAGAAACCGAAAAGAAATACATTTTCATAGTAGCCTACATGTAATCAGCATTTTTGCTTGACATTTGCATAAAGTCAAGAAATGCTCAACCTTTCTGATGCTCTGTACTGCTCCACAACGGTTTGGTAACAATTTAATTTAGGTCACAATTCACACTATTAACAAACCAACACTACTAGTTTAATAAACTACTTATTAGCTGCTTTATTAGTAGTTAGTAAGTTAGAAGTTGGGTTTGGGTTTTGGGTAGGTTTAGGAATGCAGAATAAGTTCATACCTTATAACTACTAATGAACAGTTAATATCTTAATAATATGCAGGTAAAAAGCCAGTATTTAAAGGCATGAATTGTGACCTAAAGTGTTACCAACAGTTTCTCCGGGCCGCTTTAAATCCCTTAATGCACCATGTGAGGGTTTAAGGTCAACTTCCATGTAAATGAACTGGAAACACTCCGAGCTGTGCTCGCAATGTGCCTGTGGAAACGTTCAGTGAGAGTACAACCCTCACTGCTGGGAAACACGCTCATACTCCCTATTCACTGACTACGGCCAATTTAGTTCATCCAGTTCACCTATACTGCATGTCTTTGGGGGAAACACGGGGAGAACATGCAACCTCCACACAGAAACGCCAATAGACCCAGCCAAGGCTCAAACCAGCGACCTTCTTGCTGTTAGGCATCAGTGCTAACCACTGTGCTAGTCCGATTTAAATAATAAATGTACATCAGGAAATTGGAAAGTAAAATTAAGTGTAAAAATGTGTTTAAAGGATAAAGTGCAAATATTTTTAAAATTGGCTTTTATTTCCATATTTCAAATATGTTTGAAATCTTCAATTCTAAATCTAGTTTTATGAGAATATTAGGCATTAAAATTATTAAGTACTTATAAGCTTAGGCATTATTACACATCAGTTCAAATTACCATTGCTTTTTCAAAAATAGGCATCGTTTTTGATTACTGCTGTGCCACTTGTGTTGCACTGAGTCCAAAAATATCTGGCACCAAGAAAGAGTTATTTTAACCAAAGAAGAGTGAACCATGTTCCAGTGAATTTTGGGGTTTTGCTCCAAAAACTGCATTTAATGTCACTCCATGGGTTTTCACTTAAATTGAGGTCAGGGAATTGATCTGGTCACTCCATTACCCCAATCCTTTTTGTCTGAATTCAAGTTTTTGCTTGATTACTTGTGTTTTTGGTGGTCATTGTCACTCGTCAGGGGCATTTTCTCTTCAGCATATGGCAACATAATTGAGGAAAACATTGTTTATATATTCATTCATTTTCTTGTCGGCTTAGTCCCTTTATTAATCTGGGGTCGCCACAGCAGAATGAACTGCCAACTTATCCAGCATATGTTTTACGCAGCGGATTCCCTTCCTGCCGCAACCCAACACTGCTACCCACTGCGCCACCGTGCAGCTTGTTTATATATATTTTTTTTTAAACAGACCTGATTTCCTCATTCTTAATTTTTATTCTGTTTGTGCTTTCTTATTGAAAGCATTAGTGACAAAATCTTGTGCCTTCCCAATCATGGTCGCAGCATTGTCATAGTTGAGCTTTGCTGCCTTGATCATGGCATCATACACTGAATCAGCTTCTTCTGCTGCTTTATATCCAGTGACTCCTCCTGCAAGCGCTCCTGCAAAAGCTGCGGTTCCCAGGACAGCAGTAACGGCTGTACCTGCAGCTCCTGATACTGCATTACCTGCTGTTGTTGTTATTCCTGTCGCTACTACTTCTCCTGCTGTTTTTTCTTCTCCTGTTTTATCATCTGCTTTTTCAACTTTTTCTTCTCCATCTCCTTCTTCAGCCTTTTCTTCTCCATCTGCTTTTTCTGCTTTGTCTTCTCCATCTGCTTTTTCTCCTGTCAATGCTCTTCTTGCAAACGTTCCAAGTGTTGCCATGTTTAGCAATGCCCTGACAGGGAAGATTGCTTGAAAAAGAGCCCAAAATGCAGGCAATGCAACACCTATACCCAGAAAAGCACCAATCAGCACTCCTGTCGTCACTCCTGCGACCTTCTCCAGCATTTTATTCTGGACATTTTCCTTTGCCTTTTCTCGTTTCTCTTCTGGAGGCAAATTGTCCTCGTTGTTCTTGATCTCCTCTTGAATTTCCTCCTCCAGCTTTTGCAGCATCTCATTGGTGTAGCAGCCGCTCTTATTCACCATCCCGTCAATCATTTTCAGCAGATTTTTCACCTGAGCTTTGTTGCTCCTGTAGCCACCTTGACGTTTTTTCCAGTATTTGCTGTCGATGACGTGTTGGCGGCCTCCACATTTGTCAACCAGCTCCTGTAGCTCTGAGCAGTCCTTCATGAATTCCTCCATGGTTTTTCCTTGTAGTTGTTCACCAAATGTGAATAAGATCACGGTGTGGTCAAGCACGTCTTCCTTCAGTGTGTTCAGATGTTGTTGAAGGACCTCCAGTTCTTGTCTTGTGTACTTCTGAGCCTTTAAAATGATCACAAATGCATCGACACCTTGAGCACATTCAACTAGAGATTTAATGAGCTCAGATTTTGTCTCGAAGTCTTCAGAATCCGAGTCAAATAATCCAGGAATTTCAATAACCGTGAGTTTTCTGCCATATCTCTTTTTCTTCTGAGCTTTTGAGCTCTGAGTTTTTTCAGAATTACCCGAAACTTTAGAAGTGAATGCTTTCTCTCCAAGAATTATGTTCCCAGCACTGCTTTTTCCATCTCCTAATCTTCCCAAAAGCACAATTCTCCTTCTCTCTGGTGTAGACGTACAGGCTATGGCAAACAAAACAAATAAAATAGATGTAGTCTTTTTTAAAATACAACCCCAAATCAGAAAAAGTTGGGACAGTAAGGAAAACGCAAATAAAAAAGCGATTTCTAAATTTACTTTGACTTGTATTTCATTGCAGACAATACAACAAACATTATTTAATGTGTTCCTCATGATTTTTATTGTTTGTTTGTTTGTTTGTTTGTTTTTTCCAAAAAAAAAAACACATTCCAATTTTGGTTCTTGCAACAAAGTTGTGACAGGAGCAGATTAGGGCTAGTAACCAGGTAAATTGTTTAAATAGGTGATTGTAATTATGATTTGGTACAAAAGCAGCATCCAAGAAAGGTCTAGTCCTTTAGGAGCAAAGATGGGCCGAGGATCGCCAATTTGCCAGCAAATACCTGAGAAAATTATTGAAATGTTAAAAAAAAAAATGTTTCTCAAAGAAATATAGGAAGACATTTGGATATTTCACCTTCAACAGTGCATAACATCATTAAAAGATTCAAGGAATCTGGAGGAATTTCAGTGCATAAAGGACAAGGGCGCAAGCCTAAGTTGAACTACTGTGATCTCCGATCCCTCAGGCGGCACTGCATCAAGAATCCTCATTCATCTATAAGCAATATCACCACATGGGCTTAGGACTACTGCTGCAAACCTTTGTCAAGTACCATAATACGTAGTTACATCTACAAATGCCAGTGAAAACTATACTGTGCCAAAAGGAAGCCCTATGTTAACAGTGTACAGCAGCGCCGTCGACTTTTCTGGGCTCGGAGGCATCTGGGATGGACCATCACACAGTGGAAACATGTACTGTGCTCAGATAAATCAGTATTTTAGGTATTTTTTGGGAGAAATGAACGCCTTGTGCCCCTGACCATAGAAGAAAAGGATCATCCAGACTGTTTCCAGCAACAAGTCCAAAAACCAGGGTCTGTCATGGTATGGGGTTGTGTCAGTGCACTTGGCAAAGGTAACTTGCACTTCTGTGATGCACCATTAATGCTGAAAAGTACATAGAGATTTTGGAGCACAATATGCTGCCTACTTTTCCAGGGACGCCCATGCATATTTCAACAAGACAATGCAAAACCACATTCTGCACACATTACAAAGTCCTGGCTGCGGAGGAAGAGGATACAGGTACTTGACTGGCCTGTCTGCAGTCCCGACCTGTCTCCAATAGAGAATGTGTGGCACATTTTGAAGTGCAAAATGCGACAACGAAGACCCCGTACTGTTGCCCACCTTTAGACTTGTTTGCAGGAAGAACGGGACACAATTACACATGAAACACTTCATCACTTGGTGTCTTCAGTCCCTAAACGTCTTTTAAGTGTTGTGAAAAGGATTGGCAACGTTACACAGTGGTACATGCTTTACTGATACAACTGTTTTGAAATGTGTTGCAAGAACCAAAATTGGAATATGTGTTTATTTTGAAGAAAAACAAACAGTAAAAATCACGAGGAACACATTAAATAATGTTTGTTGTATTGTCTGCAATGAAATAGAAGTCAAAGTAAATTTAGAAATCACTAACGTTACCTTCTGTTTTTTATTTGCATTTTCCATACTGTCCCAACTTTTTCCTGATTTGGGTTTGTAGTTTCTGAAGGATTAAGGCAAGATGCTGTCAGTGTGACATTATGATATGAATCACTTACTTCCCATTATCCTCGTCTGTTAATATCAGTGTCTGAAAGGTCAGAAAACACAAGCTATTGTTGATGCTTTATTTCTTTTAAAGATGAATGGATATTGTTTATGTTTCATCAAATATCAGTTTAACTATTTTTCTCCAGTTACATTTGTGAATCTAAAAAGTATGAATGCATCAGGACGAGGTTGGCATTGGTCCACTCAATCATATGGAAAAAATTGATATATATAACAATAAAGAGGAGAAAACATGCATAGAACACATCAACATGTCAAGTAGTAGTAATCCTGGTGGGTGAGCACTGATTAAGCTTGTGTGTTGTTGTTCTTTGGCAAATGGTAAATTATTTGATCTACCCCTGAGCTATAGTGTTTATATAAAATAGTGTGTGTGTGTGTGTGTGTGTGTGTGTGTGTGTGTGTGTGTGTGTGTAATCTATAATGACACTTTGTACATGGTTAAACCATTAATGCAGTGTTAATGTGTAAATGGTGTAAAATGCGAAGTACTCACATTACTGTTTGAACTCCTTTTCTTTGTTTCACCAAGAGTCAAAAAAGAAAGTAAAGGTTGTTGATGGGTGTCCAAAATGAGATCTAGCTTTCGTTTTCTTTTAATATAAGCCCAGTGGTAGTAAACTTTTATCAAGTCAATGTTGTCTTATCAGAAAACTGACCTTACAAACAGTCATACACAGTGATTATGAAATGAAAAGTAAAAGTAAATCAGAGTAAAAGTATAACAGAGAGGGAGAAAATGTGTAAGAAAACAAGACATCGAATTATTGCCACTGTCTTCTTTAAAGAAGATACTGTGGAGTGGAAATCTCTAATGGATGATAAAGTTCTTCATCAATGGCAATAGAGAAACCTGTATTTTAAGTGCTGTTGACTGAAAAGAAACCAAACAGAGCATTTATTCAATAGCAAGCAAAGACATTTTAAAATGCGGGTGATATTTCATATTAGTTGCATTATTAAAATTGAAATTCAGACTTGTTTTGTGTGTGAATGTTTTGTGTGTGTGTGCGTGTGTGTGTGTGTGTGTGTGTTTTTGTGTGTGTGTGTGCTGACTCAACGGTTTCTCAGGCTATTTTGTGTTTACTTTGGATGAAATACACACGCTGGTTGTGCAGAGATTGACATCATCTTCACTTCCTTTGCTTTTCATGCTAGGAAATGCTACCAACATTGTACTTTTGAAAAACTGTTTCACATTCATCCCTAACCCACAATCCCCTCACATTTTGTCCGGAGAATCCTTCATTTTTATAGCCCGAACTTAGTTATATGAATAATATTTTTCCAAGTTTGTCCAGTTGTTGTCAGACTTTACGAAAAATATCATACTCGCTAATTTTTTACATTATACTATTTCAATTAATTTGTGGCCTCAACCTGGCAACCGACAACCCAGTTGCACTGTTGCTTTCTACGCATGTAGTAAACGCGGGAAAGTGAATGAAGCATCAGTAGTAAAAATGAGACTAACCTGGTGCTCCAATGGGAATTTTCTTTTATTTTGTGTATTTTGCCAGAATGAGCAATTACTATTAATATTATTGTTGTTATTGCTTTTATTTAATTATTTCTTTTACATGAGGGTTGAGTGGGGACGGAAGTGTTCTCTCTTCTTTTTTTTTAGTAGGCTACTGTAGAGTATGGAACAGATTTCTGCTGTTCAGCGCCATCTGCTGGACACAGTCAACAAACTGATGCTGAACGCTCATTAATCCACAACAAACTCAACACTTAGGAAGTTACAAATGTGTTCACAGTCGCCAGTTTATAAGATCTTATAAAAGAGCTAAAATGTGATGATACATTAAGTCACTAACCAAGATCAATTCATTTACACTAAAGCCGACCTGCACAAACATTCATTCATTCATTTTCATTCGGCTTAGTCCCTGATTTGTCAGGGATCACCATAGTGGAACGAACCGCCAACTATTCCAGCATATGTTTTACGCAGCGGATGCCCTTACAGCCGCAACCCAGTACTGGGAAACACCCATACACACTCATTCACATACACTACGGCCAATTTTGTTTACCCAATTCACTTACAGTGCATGTCTTTGGACTGTGGGGGAAATGATCATCATAACATGAAGCTTTCCATCTACATATGAAGCAGTTACTCTGATTCTCATTTGTAACTTCATTTCCCACTGCTAAAATGAATCACACTATTGATGTCGCCTGATATATTTAAGCAAATATGCTGGAAAACTTTGCTCTTTCAAGGATATGTATTTATTGCATTGACAGAACATGAACATGAAGCAGTTTCCAAAATGCATGTTCACACTTCAGCTGAAGGGTAAATGCTCCTCAGGACCATACCCCTCCCAATCAACTAGATATTGAAATCCCCGTCCATGGCATCTGACCTGAAGGATCCTTTTAACCTTAAAGGCAGGGACATTGTCAATAACAAGGGGAGGGACAGGGGAAGACACATGAGGGGAATGGGGGGAACATAAAACAAGTTTGATTTTGGAAACATGAAAGACGGGGTGTACATGACAGAGGTGTAGGGGCAGCCGAAGACAGACAGTCACCGGGCGTATGATCTTAATAATGGAGTAAGGCCCAATAAATTTAGGTGCCAATTTTCCTGCCGAAACCTTAAGAGGCAGATCTTTAGTGGATAACCACACCCGTTGCCTGCAGACGTACCTGGGAGCCTGCCTACGGTGACGGTCAAGTCAAGTTTATTTATATAGCGCTTTTTACAATGTAGATTGTGTCAAAGCAGCTTAACATAGTTCTAGTAAAGTCCAGATTTCAGAGTTGAAGTTCAGTTTAGTTTAATTCAGTGTGGTTTAAATTTCCCTGCAAAAAGTTCAAACACCACAGAGCAAATCCAGCGAAGCACAGCTCCACAAGTCCCAATCCGAGCAGGCCAGTGGCGACAGTGGCGAGGAAAAAAAACTTCACCAATTGACGAAGTGAAGGGAAAAAAAAACCT
>CAIGQV010000818.1:34523312-34537040 GCA_903798115.1 Danio jaintianensis | reverse complement strand
TTTTGTGACATGGGAGATATGATTTTCAAAAGTTAAATTGCTGTCTACCGACTCTGTGTCTCAAGTCCGCCGATGTACATGTCGAGCTACCGGACTAACTGGTAACAGCGGAAAAGCTGTCCATATGGAGATAAGCTGTCAACTAGTAAAGAAGAAAAGGAACCCTCCACCCCACCCCCCGTAGCGTTTGTTTTAAACATGAAATAATTCGTGATCTCCAGAAATGAATATAGGGCTACGTTTTCAGAATGAGCCTGTGTTGTAAAATAGTGTAGATTAGTGTAGTGTATATTTTATATTTATTTTATAGTCATTTGACAGATTTTTTTAAGTAACGCAATTGTTACTTTCCCTGGTAATTAGTTACTTGTATAATTATGTAACTCAGTTACTATTTGTGAGAAGTAACTAACTATAACTGAGTTAGTAACTATTTACTCTTTTAAAGGAACATGCCCAACACTAGTCATTAGTGTGCACTTGTGATATCAAACTGATGATGTTTTCTCAATTTGTTACTGTTTTTCTATTTGCGTATGTTTTGTTTCCTTAATTTGCAGGGCATTTGAGCTCTCTCGGTCCTCGTACTATACTGATAAAATTCGTAATTTTCCATGTATGGAGATATTTAAATGCCATAGAAATGAAAATTTTGGTTGAATTAAAAGAATTTAGGAGATGCCAGCCTGATCTCACGAGGAATCATAACTATTTTATGTTTTGTCAGTTTAGTGGCTAATTTGTAGGAATTCATATGAAAATGTATGATTTTTAAATCCAGCCGTCATTGGGAGATGAGCAAATCCTACTAAAATGTAATAATGAGACTGAGACTGTACAAATTCATATGAATTAGCCACTAAATCAAAAGGTTACAAATTGGCATGAGATAACATTGAAAGACCTTAAAAAAAATTAAGTGTGTAGGTGATAAAGAAAAATAGGACACAGGATGGAGAAATTATTTAAATATTGATGCAACTTTCTCTTCATGGTGTTTGCCTTTTATCTCAGTGGCTGCTTTATGAACAGCAATGTGTGAATTCAAATAAATTCAGATAAATGTTCTGTACTGTATTCATACATTTACATACACTCTGATGGTTAAAATTAAAAAGATACATTAAAGTCCTCATGAAATAATATTTTACAAACAACATGTCTTTATAATGTCACACTTTATTGACCATGAATGATATGCAGCATGCTGCCTTTAGTTTAATTCATTTATTTTTCTGACACGTTATCCAAAGCAAACTGTAAACCAGGTATACAGCCAAGTAATACATGTCAATAACATTTAGCATCTCTCTTAAAAATGAGATCAACACAATCATGTTGCTTTGTTTTTCTGTAATTTTATAGGGCAGGCTCAGGAAAATACATTTTTCTACATAATTCCTTCATCGTTTAAGTGAAAAACTTAATTGTTTTATGTTCAATCCATTTAAATGTGTAAAAATTAAGTTGTTCCAAAAAAAAAACCTTAAGAATTGTGTTGGTTCAACTCATATTAAATAAGTAGTTTGAACAAGCAATAAAAGTTTTTTTTTTGGAGTTACATGCATGTGTCATGTTCACCAGTGATCGAGGACTGCAGAGAACGCTGGTGAACTACAATTCAGTCACAAACTACAATTCCCTTCATTCCGCTACACATACGCCAGGTTTCACTTCCACTGATCACGCACACGCAGCTGTATCCTGTCACTATTGATTGTTTGGACTATTTATACACCCTGCACCCGTTTGTCATTGCTTAGTCGTTGTTTTTGTATGTTGTGCTTGTGTTCCTGTATCTTGCCATAGTTTGTTGTTTTGTTTGTTATTGTTCTTTTGTTACTTTGATTCTTGGATGTCCTGTTCATTTTCTATTATACGCACCATTATCTCAACATTAAATGCACTTGGATCCCACCTTTGTTTATCCGTCTCCTCTACGTACCGTGACAGAATGACCATTCCTGCTTATTTAAGCATTTCTATTTTTTTATATTGACCAGACAACAAAACAATTAGAGATAAAAATAATCAATTTCCCAGTCTACAATAATAATGAAAATATGAAAAGACTATATATGGCTGTCAACACTTTGACTACATTAAAGCAAAATTAAGTTAGTTTGGACTAACTGTTCAGGATGCTGTGAACAACCTTGATTAAAACATTTAACATGACTTTCAATGTTTTGTTAAGTCATCTTTATATTTGCCCAGACGCATTAAATGTTTGGCAAATTTGCATAATTTGTTGAGCATATGTCCTGCAATATCAAAGACAGAACTTATTGAATGCTTCACTGCATCACGCCTGGTATCTGCTTCTGTTGCTGCTTCTCCTCCAACAAATCCTCCAATGATTGCTGCTCCTGCTGCTGCTATCATTGATCCTAAAAACAGCCCCCAAAACAATTTGTTTATTTATTATTTTTATTTCATGAAGTATACAGTAGCTTGATAAATATTTGGTATAGCTGATTGAGTGGAACGGTGTAAAAAATGTTTAGTGGCAGTGTTTGAGGGAATATTTTCAAGACGAAATGTCCTTAAATACACAAACAGACATAAAAAATGTGTGCTATTCACAACTTTTGTTTTTGAAAAATAATGGAAGGTTTGTTTTGGAGTTGCAAAATGTACCAGCAATTCAAGAATCAATTATTTCTAAAATAAAACCTCACCTGTAGTCCGCAGAACCAGAAAGCTAGCAGCCAGCACTCCTGTAAGCACTCCTAAAGCCTCATTTGTCTTATTGGCTAATGGAAGAAGACACTTAAGATGAATATGAATTATGAGATGCACAAATTAACTAAAATGTAATTTTATAGTTGATATTTATGAGGAACCGTTGTGCCGTTGAGATCTGCCTCTGTAATAAAAGTAAAACATAGTTATTTCTAACACTGGATTCATTTTCATACCTAAACCCACTATGCTGTGTCTTGTTTTAGAAGTTTACACTTGCAGATATTTCACTGCATAAACAATATGTGTATTTGATGTGCTGTTTGGGGAGATGACTCTGAGCTCGGGAAAACACCCTAAAGGTGTTTCGATCACGATTTTTCGTTCTAAGAACGCTAGGTGCACCAAATTGCCTTTTTAAATTTTTTTTTATTAATAATAAAAAAGTGTTTCCAGTGATGGGTTGCAGCTGGAAGGGCATCCGCTGCGTAAAACATATGCTGGATAAGTTGGCGGTTCATTCCGCTGTGGCGACCCCAGATTAATAAAGGGACTAAGCCGAAAAGAAAATGAATGAATGAATGAATAAAAAAGTGTGCTGCACTTTATATGTCGCTAGGCAATCACTGATTCAGCTGCTCTTGATATTGTTATAATTGTAATATTTAATAATATTGTGATATTCACGATTTGTGAAGTCATACAGCTCCAGATAACTTGAAACAGAGACCTCTATTCTCTCCTCCATCTTTAAAAGTCAACGTAGTCGTCTTGACAATACAAAACACTGCTTTCACTTCAACAAAAACCCTGCCTCTACTTTCATTTGATTGGACAATGAAAAATGATGCCGATGTAGTGCACTTTGTGCATCTGCAGTTGAAATAAAGTCAACTCTGAGTGAATAGAGCGCAACAGCAAACATGCGAGTCGTGCAGGGCGCATAAGCAGTGCAAAATGCTTTTGGCCATAAACCATTCAAAAAAGGCACCTCAATGCAAAAAGCATGTTTGGTCGGATCAAGGCCTAACTCATGTTATTCCCAGCAGAGAGAGAGAGAGAGAGAGAGAGAGAGAGAGAGAGAGAGAGAGAGATGGGGGTCTGAGATATGAGGTGTGTGATTCCAGCGGTATTGGTCACTTCAGTGGAAGTGGTTGATGTTAGTCAGTTGTGTTTGCTGCATGTGACATAAGTGAGTAGAGATGGCCACAATGGTATGATATTGATTGTCAATGAGGTTATGTGGATTTGGCATTGGTGTTATAGGCCATAGGGAGCACCCAGTGGCCTGATGGTCAATCTGGCCAGTCACTGTAAATCTGGCCTGCCCCTAACAACATCCAAAGGCTGATTTATACTTCTGCCTCAAAATGAGCGCGTTTGAGCTACTTGTACATTAAGGTAGTGTTCAGAAAAAACTAAACACCAGCGAAGAAACTCGACACAGAGGAACATAAACACCTACTGCCAGCTAGTGTTTCGGAAGTGTTATTGCAGAGCAACACAAACAGCATGCAGAAGCGTAAATGCACGGCAACGTGCAAGGCAGTCACTGTGGGTCACAGCAATGACTCCAACGCTGGCCATTGCTTGTCGGAGGTCAGAAACAGCCTGTTTTGCTGTGACCGGGGCAGAGGAAAGAGCTCAGGTGAAGGATGAAGCTGAAGATGATTGTTGTCTTGAAGGAGGAGACGGCGAGCGTCAGTGTTCTGATATGCAAGTGGCTGTGGTGCAGGAGGAACGGCCGGCGCAAAATTCTGATTCGGTTGAGGTGCCCAGTTTGGCTCTGGTGCCCTTGGTGTCAGGTGGAGATCGGGAAGGACCCGCACTGGAAGAGGCTTTGTCCTCTGGGAAGAGATTAATCTCAGATATTGCGCTAATGGAGATTCATTGCTGAAAGTTATAAGAGATAAAGAAGGTAGAGCAAGATTATTTATAGGGGTTTGGTCTTATGCTGATTGGATAACAGAACGTTTGTCAATGATGAAATTGGACTCGTCAAACATCTGCAAATCCCAGATCTTGTTTAAAAAGCATCACTAAACCTACATGTGTCTTTTAAGGAGTAAGATGTTTAAAACCTTTATACTATTTTAGAGTTATTAAAAATCTTTACTTTTTTTTTTCTTTTCAGTATTGAGGTGCGAAGAACTTGCTTTACATCATTAAACTAACATTGACTTGATATTTACGTGAATTACCTTTGGTTGTTCATCTTTTCTGATTAGCTGTGCATGCGTTATTTTGATCTAAAAAGGAATGACATTGTATTAGAGAAAAACACCTGAAACAATTATTCTATAAATCTGAAGAAAATTTCAAACAAACTTTCAGCAAAGATTCTGCAAACTATTTCACTCCACTTCAATCTTTAGCCTGTTGGTTTACCTTCACCTAAAACGAGAGACAGAGTAAAGATACATGTTTAAAAATACAAACACCTGTCCTGAGGTTTTCGCTGCATTTTATTTTTTTAATAGGTCAAAATTCACTTTATAACCATATTCACCCTTGCACATCTCATTTAAACCACAGGAATGCATATCTCAGTTCTGTGTCAGTTCCTCATACGAGATCAAGAATAAATTGACTTTATATGTTTTAGTCAGGATCAAATTAGAAAAACAGCAAAGAAATTTGATATTAGACTTTTTTTTTTTTAACAGGTCAGCAGTTATGAATGATACTGGATTTATATTTGATATAAACTATAGACTTGTATATGATGTAAATTGTGGCAGATCTGCCCCAAATTATGTCATAAAATTTTGGGAAAAAACTTTTTTGGAGGACGATGAGCTAGACTCATTTTTGAATGCAGCCAGGAGGAATTTGAAGGGGGGGAAATATTATGCTAAATGCAGTCAAGTTTAAAAAGGTGTTTTAAATCATATTAAAGTGTGGCTATTATAGGCATACTGTACATTTATTTCCATTAACATTTTTACTGATATTTTATTTTACAAATAAAGCTGATGTTGTACCACCCTGAATATTCATTCATTCATTTTCTTTTCGGCTTAGTCCCTTTATTAATCCGGGGTCGCCACAGCGGAATGAACCGCCAACTTATCCAGCATATGTTTTACGCAGCGAATGCCCTTCCAGCTGCAACCCATCACTGGGAAACACCCATACACTCTTATTCACACACATACACTACGGACAATTTAGCTTACCCAATTCACCTATAGTGCATGTCTTTGGACTTGTGGGGGAAATCGGAGCACCCAGAGGAAACCCACGCCAACACGGGGAGAACATGCAAACTCCACACAGAAATGCTAACTGACCCAGCCGAGGCTCGAACCAGCGACCTTCTTGCTGTGAGGCGACAGCGCTACCCACTGCGCCACCGCGCTGCCCACCACCCCTAATATCTTCATTGTTTTTTTTAAATGCTTTTTGGACCTTCATATCATAAAAAATTAGACCCGTTTTAGACACTTTATTTTACTGTAGGCCTAGCTACATCTTTAGCTAATCCTATAATAGCTACACTTTACTATGATTCAAAACACGTATGATCCTAGCGTTTATATAAATAAAAAAAATCTCAGGGCCAGATAGTGATTGATTATTAATTCATTCATAAATAAAGTTTGGAACCAAAAGCTACCTTAAAGCTGCAGTAAAATCAATCAACAGCTATTGAAATTATTATTCTTTTATTAAAAATAACAACTTGATACATGACTTAAATTATACTTGCTATTGCTGGTAGAAAATCCAAAGACAAGGTTAATCACACAAGCTAATCACTTTAAGTAAATGTTTGTGTATTATTGAAATGTATATCTTTTATCAAAGTATTTACTCACATTGATCAGCTCTGCAGTTGAAGAGGCTGTTTTATATCACACGTTCAGTTTTGTTCTTGTCCTTTGTATTTATGCTGCTGCACCAGGAAACAGAAAATATGTTTTCTCCACCCCTGTGTACAGTTGAAGACTAAATGATTAGCTCTCCTGTCTTTTAAAATATTTCCCAAGTGCTGTTTAACAGAAATATTTTTTTTCAGCACATTTTTAAACATAACTAATTTCCTTGTCTTTGCCATAATACATATACTATTTTACTATTTTGCAAATAAATATTATTCAGCTTAAAGTGAAACTTAACTAGGTTAATTAGGTTAAAGTTAGCTTATTTAGGAAAGTCACTGGACAGCAGTGGTTGATTCTGTCGACAGTTGAAAATAAATTCTTAAGGGAGATAATAATATTAACCTTAGCAGTTTTAAAAAATTAATTTGTTTCATTTTTTTAACTAAAGCCAAATTAAAAGAAAAAGAATTAACATTTCAAAGAAGTTCTAATAATTGCATGGTATGCTTAAAATGGGTTTATTTATGTAAAAGATGTTTCTGTATGTCGCATCTGTATTTATATTGATTAAAACTAAGCACATTGGCTTACCTCCAGCTGGAATGTGGCTTCTGTCAACATGACCTTGCCCACGCATGATGACATCAATAAAAACATATATAGAACTTAAATATGACATTAATATTTATTTAGTGAGAAGCTACATTGTACTGTACCAATGTATGTGGAGAGTTGAGATATGTAGGACTATAAGATTAAATCTGTACATTGATATTGACATTGTTTATTATCAGGACGTTAGAAAAGAGAGTTAGTTTGCATCAAATTGTGTTGTGAAGAATGTTTTAGTGTGTTTATGCACAGTTTGTCTTGCAATATAAGGTTTTTTTTAGCTGTCATTAACCTGTATTAGTGTTAATCCGTGGAGTGATGCTGTGCATTATAGTTTCTTTTCAGTGTTTTGTACATTGAGAAATTGTATATTTTGATTTTGTTTTCATCAACTTCCACTGCCAGCATTGAAAACTATTTTGTTCTTGTGGGGACATCTGTCTGTCTGTCTGTCTGTCTGTCTGTCTGTCTGTCTGTCTGTCTGTCTGTCTGTCTGTCTGTCTGTCTGTCTGTCTGTCTATCTATCTATCTATCTATCTATCTATCTATCTATCTATCTATCTATCTTTGGCCCCCATGAGGAAAACGGCTCATAAATCATGAAATTAAGTATTCTTTAAAAATGTAAAACTTTGGCAACAAATTGATCAACAATAACAATGAATTTCTTACAACAATCTATTAGTTCAGTCATCGTTCACTTTTTCTCATTTTATTTCAAAACGTAGGAGTAGATATTTCTATTTTTAGTGAAGGCAATAGTCATGGTCATGTTAGCTCCTCTTGCAAACGTTCCAAGTGTTGCCATGTTTAGCAATGCCCTGACAGGGAAGATTGCTTGAAAAAGAGCCCAAAATGCAGCCAATGCAACACCTATACCCAGAAAAGCACCAATCAGCACTCCTGTCGTCACTCCTGCGACCTTCTCCAGCATTTTATTCTGGACATTTTCCTTTGCCTTTTCTCGTTTCTCTTCTGGAGGCAAATTGTCCTCGTTGTTCTTGATCTCCTCTTGAATTTCCTCCTCCAGCTTTTGCAGCATCTCATTGGTGTAGCAGCCGCTCTTATTCACCATCCCGTCAATTGTTTTCAGCAGATTTTTCACCTGAGCTTTGTTGCTCCTGTAGCCACCTTGACGTTTTTTCCAGTATTTGCTGTCGATGACGTGTTGGCGGCCTCCACATTTGTCAACCAGCTCCTGTAGCTCTGAGCAGTCCTTCATGAATTCCTCCATGGTTTTTCCTTGTAGTTGTTCACCAAATGTGAATAAGATCACGGTGTGGTCAAGCACGTCTTCCTTCAGTGTGTTCAGATGTTGTTGAAGGACCTCCAGTTCTTGTCTTGTGTACTTCTGAGCCTTTAAAATGATCACAAATGCATCGACACCTTGAGCACATTCAACTAGAGATTTGATGAGCTCAGATTTTGTCTCGAAGTCTTCAGAATCCGAGTCAAATAATCCAGGCATTTCAATAACCGTGAGTTTTCTGCCATATCTCTTTTTCTTCTGAGCTTTTGAGCTCTGAGTTTTTTCAGAATTACCCGAAACTTTAGGGGTGAATGCTTTCTCTCCAAGAATTATGTTCCCAGCACTGCTTTTTCCATCTCCTGATCTTCCCAAAAGCACAATTCTCCTTCTCTCAGGCGTAGATGTGCAGGCTATGACAAACAAAAGAGATAAAATAATGTAGTCTTTTTTTTTTAAACAGTTTCTGAAGGATTAAGGCAAGATGCTGTCAGTGTGACATTATGATATGAATCACTTACTTCCCATTATCCTTGTCTGTTAATATCAGTGTCTGAAAGGTCAGAAAACACAAGCTATTGTTGATGCTTTATTTCTTTTAAAGATGAATGGATATTATTCATAATGTTTCATCAAATATCAGTTTGTTTAACTGTTTTTCTCCAGTTACATTTGTGAATCTAAAAATGAACCGCCAACTTATCCAGCGTATATTAAATATATACATTTTGCATTCATTTGTGATTGTTATTTACTATTATTAGTAATATTGGTAAATATAAAGGTAGCAAGAGATGAGACAACAAATAACCCAATGTTTAGTCATATTTAACCCAGCAACTTGGTTAACCTAACCCCTTGGTTGGGTCAAATAAACAACCCAGCATCTGGGCTAAATGAATAAACCCAGCACTTGGGTCAAAACAACCCAATGCGTGTTCTGTTCCATAGTTAACCAGCGCCTGGGTTAGGGTTGGGTTATTTTTCAACCCAGCATTTTTTAGAGTGTACTTGGGCAGGGCGCCCAGGTATATTAACGTCCACCCAAGTATATTTAGTGACACGTTTTTTTTTTTACTATTATTGTCATCCTTTTACACTATTTTGTATCCGCCTAATATAACCAAACTTCCACGATCGATTAAGTAGTGGAAAATCTTCTCTTGTTTACCCGTTTCGTTCTGTGTGCACCAGACCTGTCAGCACTCACACAGACAGTCTCACATGCTCTGCAGACCCAGGCTCGGGTTTCTAAATCTTGTCAAATGTCAAATGCTTTCGCTTTCTAAAGCTCCTATGCGTATTTGTATTACTCTTTTCTTAAAGACTACTTCCCGCTTGCTTTACAGCTGACAGCGTGCACAGCCGCGAGACCGAGAGAAAAAGTCAATAATACATAATTTAATCTAAACGACTCAGAAAAACCTTACTATACTCGGAGAGGACGAAATGACTGGTCTAAAATGGCTGCAAATATATATGTACACCAGTTAATCAACGCATTTGCTTTATTTAAATAATCTACACGTTTTGATCTTGTAATTATGATATTTAGAGATATTGTCTGTTTTTATTCCTTTTTATGTCATTTATTTCTCATTTGCTTATTATTGTATTCATCTGATGTTAATATAATACATAGGCTATTTTATAAACATGTCTAAAATGCTTTGGCATTCAAATTTGCTATGAACTTGAGAGAGAAGCAGATTTGAACTGTCAGCGGGTGCACATGGATCCTGAATAGCATAAAAGTAAGAGAAATAGTGGATTTCTTTTTATATTTCAACAGTCTTTATATATATATATATTGTGTGTGTAATCTATAATGACACTTTATGGCTAACTTTAATCCACTGTGTGTAAATGGTGTAAAATGCGAAGTACTCACATTACTGTTTGAACTTCTTTTCTTTGTTTCACCAAGAGTCGAAAAAGAAAGTAAATGTTGTTGATGGATGTCCAAAACAGGGCCGTGCAGAGACCCTTCTAGGGGCAGGTGCTCATCATTTATAGCGTTCAGTGTGGGGATCACTAAGCTAAGAGCGGGTTGCGGGGGCGATCGCGAAGGGAGGACGGGGGGGGGGCAGGGGCGTAGCAACCGGGGGGGACGGGGGGGATACGTCCCCCTCACTTTTAGAGACAGACCATTTAGAAACAGGTGATTAATAATTATATGAATGTAAACTTTTGGATCTCATACAGCTGTCCCCCACACTTTTAAAATGTCCACTACACCCCTGGGGGCATTTTTTCTCAGAGAGAAAAAAGGGCAGGTGCTCAAGTACCCAAAGCCCCCCCTCTGCACGTGCCTGGTCCAAAATAAGATCTAGCTTTCGTTTTCTTTTAATATAAGCCCAAAGGGAGTAAACCACAGTGATTATGAAAGGAAAATGAGAAGTAAATCAGTATATTATTTTGTTTAAATGAATATACTGTATAACAGAGAGGGAGAAAATGTGTAAGAAAACAAGACATCGAATTATTGCCACTGTGGAGTGGAAATGTTCCATAGATGATCAAGTTCTTCATCAATGGCAATAGAGAACCAGTAGGATTTTAAGTGCTGTTGACTGAAAGGTACTTTGGGAAACCAAAAGGGGCATTATTAGTCCTGATTTAGTCAACAGTAAGCACAGACATTTTAAAATGCAGGTGATATTTCACATTAGTTGCATTATTATTATTAAAATTTAAATTCAGATTTGGAGGAAGAATGTTTTGTGTGTGTGTGTGTGTGTGTGTGTGTGTGTGTGTGTGTGTGTGTGTGTGTGTGTGTGTGTGTGTGTGTGTGTGTGTGTGTGTGTGTTGACTTAATGGTTTCTGTGTGTACTTTGGATGAAATACACAAGCTGTTGTGCAGAGATTGACATCATCTTCACTTCCTTTCCTTTCCATGCTAGGAAAAAAACCAGCATTTACTTTTGAAAGAGACACTATTTCACCTTCATCCCTAACCCGCCATCCCCTCCCGTTTTGTTAATTTTCCAAGGGAACACATAATGTTTAACCCCGAATCTTGTTATATGAATAATATTTTTTTTCCACGTTTGTCCAGTTGTCAGATTTTATATGAAATAATAATACTCGCAAATTTTATACATCATACAATTTTAATTACTTTGTGACCTCAACCTGGCAACCGACAACCCAGTTGCACTGTTGGACTCTGCGCATGTAGTAAAAGCGGGAAAGTGAATGAAGCATCAGTAGTAGAAAAGAGACTCATGTGGTGCTCCAGTGGGAATTTTCTTTTATTTTGTGTATTTTGCCAGCATGAGCAATAGGCTAACTATTAATGTTGTTGTTACTGATTTTATTAAATTGTTAAATTGTTTATTTTAGACAAACTACGGGGCAGCTAGGAGGAGCTCGTGTAACGATTGCTGACCTCTGCGTTGTGTTTTTGTGCAATCATCACCAACTCAAAGCAATGATACTTCCCAAAAGTGGTTCTCAGTGTATCTTTATTCTGAGAAACAAATCAAATCACATAAGATCACATGAAACACAGGCAAAATACTGCAGACAAAGCCGTAGCAGCATCAGCCATTATCTGCTGAACTCTTTTTAGCATTTTAACAAAACAAATTAACTTATAAAGGATATAATTTCACAGACCTGAGAAACAAATCAAATCACATACGATCACATGAAACACAGGGCAAAATACTGCAGACAAAACTGAAATAAACAAAAGACGTAAAATAACCAACACTGTCACTTTAAGAAGAGTCCATAACACAATGCCATGCTAGCGACATGCAATTTTTACTATGAGAGATACAAAGCTCGATGATATTACATTTCTTAATAAAAATCCGCTGTTTAAATCTATCAGAAGCGTTATACCTTTGTTAACAACTCAATCACTCTTTTATATCCAAAAATAATCATGTTATACACTTTAATCACAATGTTTTTACTTCTGTGTTTAGAGCACGCTTTCCCGTAGCAGCATCAGCCATTATCTGCTGAACTATGGTAGCTGCGCAAGGACAAAATAAAAACCACTAGGGGGCAACAAACTATCAATCATGTATACTATCTTAATTTCATGTCATTCATACAATGAATCAGTCATTCCCTATTACCACTGTTACACTCGGCTCCCCTAAATGAGGCATGGGCTCCCCTGAAAACATGATTTGTAAAATTTTGGGGGGTCTCAAAAAATACTGACAATGTGTTATTTTGACGTGCGGTTTCAGTATTGTGTGATGTGATCATGGATTATTATGTGTAAAAGTGCAAAATTATCATTCATTCATGCAATGAAGGCGATTTACACCTCACTTTAAAAAAGATAACTACACATGCTATTCTTGTCATGAGCATCAAGGTGTGGGGGCGCTGAGGAGCAAAGTCCAGTCATGTCAAAAGCCCCTTTCACACTTACAGACCTTTCTGGTCTGAAAGGTCTGTATGTGTGAACAGGCCCTTTTTAAAAATACCGGTAAATTCGTTCCGGCAATTTTCCGGAAGGAGAAGTTGTAACATTACTAGTAATTTGCCCGAATGCTGCGCTGTGTGAACGCAGAAGGAAAATTGCCGGGAAAAGCACGTTCACGCTCATAGATATTTACATTAGATGTCGCCTACCCTGTTGTTGTCTATTGGAAGGAATGCGTCAATAGAGCCGCCATTTTAGTACAGGGTAGCGCTCCTTTGAAATGAATGTGGGACCAAGGTGCAGTGGAGGACTGTGGCCATCCAGAGCCAGAGATATGCACATATATACATATATCTATGATCGGGAGTTTCCCCCGGTGGTCAGTATGCAAATATTTTTTTAAATTACAAAAATTATAATTTTACATCACTTTTCTACATCGATGGATCAGTGACCGCACGGGCATTGCCGATAAAGAGTGTGTTTGTGTGCATGGAAATGTATTATCCTCCCTCCCTGTTAAATTTGATCTAATCCGTGTCCTGAAACACCCCCTCTCCTGCTTTCACTTCTCATTCTAACGGAGGGAGCGATTCGTTTGTGAATGAATCTCTGTTATGAACGACTCGTTCACTCAGCCGACAATAATACAAGTTTCTGGCACCGCAGCGTCTTGTTGTCATATTTCTTTTTCATTGTTTGCTGATTTTATTCAACAAAACTAGCATAAGTCTAGAATTCAGTGCAAGTTGATGCTACTTTGCCTTATGATGAGTGCAGTAAGAGACTGTATTATCATCAATAACGTTACTTGTGGAGCACAAAAGTTCGTAACATACAAAAAATGTAAAAAACGAAATCTTACCTATGAAATGTTCTGCCTTTGTGCTTTGTTTTCTTTGTTTGCTCATTACTACACCCATAAGTGAAGTGAAGTGAAGTGTAGTGTGGCCAAGTATGGTGTC
>CAIGQV010000818.1:34487331-34511087 GCA_903798115.1 Danio jaintianensis | reverse complement strand
CTCCTGCGACCTCAGAAACTCCTGAAACTCCAGCCTGCGCTCCTCCTGCAGCTCCTGCAAATACTCCTGCTGATCCTCCTCATTCAACTCCAGCCTCTGCTTCTCCTGCTGATCCTTTTGCAGCCACAGCTCTTTAAAAAGAGTTTAATATTAATAGTTTAATATTACAAATAATTTTAAGGTGTACATAACATTTAAAATTTCATAGATGCTTATACATTTAAAAACATTGTGCATTAATAACTTACTTTGCATGATCCTTTTCTGTTGATGATGTCTGTTTCTGTTAGGTAAATGATGTGCTGGTAGTTCTTGACTCTCTGGGCCTTTCTTCATAAGAGATCAAATAATCACTGATATTTTCTCAACACATTTACCTCAAAATATTTTATTGAATTTACCAAAAAAATAACTGTAATCAATGAATAAAGACCATTAGGCATGTCAGTAACATTTTAGCCTTTACTTTGGAAATGCATGTACATAACTCAAATTATGTACATGTACAGTGCATCCGCAAAGTATTCATAGCGCTTCACTTTTTCCACATTTTTTATGTTACAGCCTTATTCCAAAATGGATTAAATGCATTTATTTCCTCAAACTTCTACACACAATACCCCATAATTACAATGTGGAAAAAGATTTTTTGAAATTGTTGCAAATTTATTAAAAATAAAACACCTGAAGAATCAGATGTACAGAAGTATTCACAGCCTTTGCCATGAAGCTCTAAATTGAGCTCAGGTATTCTGTTTCCACTGATCATTCTTGAGATGTTTCAGCAGCTTAATTGGAGTTCACCTGTGGTAAATTCAGTTGATTGGACATGATTTGAAAAGGCATACACCTGTCTATATAAGGTCCCAGGGTTGACAGTGCATGTCAAAGCACAAACCAAGCATGAAGACAAAGGAATTGTCTGTAGACCTCCGAGACAGGATTGTCTCGAGGCACAAGGCTGGGGAAGGTTACAGAAAAATTTCTGCTGCTCTGAAAGTTCCAATGAGCACAGTGGCCTCCATCATCCGTAAGTGGAAGATGTTTGGAACCACCAGGACTCTTTCTAGAGCTGGCTAATGGTGATCATTTAAGCATTCTCATCTAAGATGAGTGATCAGGGGAGAAGGACAATGCAGGACAATGACCCAAAGCACACCGCCAAAATATCAATGGAATGGCTTCACAACAACTCAGTGAATGTCCTTGAGTAGCCCAGCCAGAGCCCAGACCTAAATCCTATTGAACATCTCTGGAGAGATCTGAAAATGGCTGTACACCGTCGCTTCCTATCCAACCTGATAGTGCTTGAGAGGTACTGCAAAGAGGAATGGGCAAAAATTCCCAAAGACAGGTGTGCCAAGCTTGTGGCATCATATTCAAAAAGACTTGAGGCTGTAATTGCTGCCAAAGGTGCATCAACAAAGTATTGAGCAAAGGCTGTGAATACTGATGTACATGTGATTTTTCAGGTTTTTTTATTTGTAATAAATTTGCAACACTTTTTTCACATTGTCATTATAGGGTATTGTGTGTAGAAGTTTGAGGAAATAAATGAATTTAATCCATTTTGGAATAAGGCTGTAACATAAAAAAAATGTGGAAAAAGTGAAGCGTTATGAATACTTTCCAGATGCACTGTATGTCCAGTAGGGGTCATTCTTGGTTAACTGTTCACAAAATATAGGCAGGAACCTTTCTTTAAGTTGTGATGGGAGAAACAAAGCTTTTAAAAGCTCTGAATCAAATGTTTTACAAAATGATTCACTAGGGACACCTGCTGGTCAAAACTGTGTAAATGCAACAAACTCAGGCAAAACATGTATTACAGTTGACTGTTTTAACTAACTGCACACTTTAAATTGAAAGTATAACCCATAAATGCACTTAGATTATCATTAATAAATATTAAGCGCCTGCATAATATCCAGTTTATAATATGCATAACATGTCTTTTATACAAGGCTTTTTTCAAGGCTTATTTACTGCTAAACAGGACAAGTGACTATTAAATATTATTAACTATTATTCCCTTTCATTTAAAACATCTAAAAGCATGTAAAACTGATCCAAAATCAGGTAAGACTATAAAAACTGATTTGCCACTGAGCAATCTGACTGTGTAAATCATGCGGGTTTTGTGGTATTACACAGATCCCCCACCCCATCCCCCCCTAACCCCCCATGCGAGTAACCATTACATCTTCTAAATGTTTTGAAACAGTTTTGACTAAATCAAGCCCTGTTTACTGAAGTCACCTATCCTTGCCATTTTGGTATGCACTCCAAACCACTGATTCAAAACAAAAGATTCATAAAGCTTTTGAAGCTTCAGGAAGCGGTCCTTTGAAAGCAGTCATCCCTGATTGCTGGAGGGAAGGTACAGACAGTTTTTTTGACCACTACACTAGGCTGTTTGTACCACGCTGTGCAAGTCATTTTAAAAGTGAATGACTGATGGATTGACACCATTTCTGACACCATTTCATTTCACTATAATCTTCTATGTGAAGCTGCTTTGACACAATCTACATTGTAAAAGCGCTATAGAAATAAAGATGAATTGAATTGAATTGAATTTGATTGATTGATTGTTTGGATTTTTGCATACACTGAAATGAAGTCTAGTGATAGTAAAATAAATAATAATAAAGGTGTAATGCACCAATGGGACACCGCAACAAAAGGTCTGAGTTTGCCTCCTCCACAGGCAGAGCTTGCAGGTTCACTACCTGGTCTCTGAATTGAGCGGTAGGAACCTTGTGCACACAATCAGGCCAGGGTCTCAGGAAAATGTGAGAATAGCCCGGCCCAAATTTCAGGAACAATTTGCTGACTGAAAATGCCTCCTTATCCTGACTCTCTTGATACATGCCAATGCTATCTTCATGGACAGAATTTTTAATGATGCCAAGTCTAGTGGTTCAAATGGATCTCTCTACAGTCCAGTGAGGACTACAGAGAGATCGCAAGAGGGCATGAGAGACAGATAGGGCGGATTTAATTGCCTCACACCTCTGAGGAACCAGATGACCAGGTTATGCTTCCCAGGCACAGCAACATAAAGCTTCAGTGTAGAGTGTGACAGCCTTCAGCAAATAGACTCCACTTCAGGGCATTGGTGCACCTCATAGTGGGGGCTCTAGCATGAGTCATGGTGTTAACCACTGTGCATCCTCCACGCTGCGTCTATGGGCCACACATGAAGGTTACAGAGACTGGAGATGGTGGCAGTTGGTGCTCCGTCCCTGAGAAGGTCCGGAAACCCAGGTCTGGTTGGGCCAGAGTGGCATGAAATGACTCGAAGAAAGATTCGTTCATCTTGGTGAACAAGCCTCAAAGGTCAGAGTCAGTAAAATAATCCAAAATTCCCATCACTGAGCCACCGTACCACCCACTTTTGATTTAAAAAAAAAAAAAATTGTTTAAGTGAAAAATCTGAATATTTTCATGCCATGTCATCAATTGGAGGTACAAAATAATGAAAATAATGCCCCTGAACTGAACAAAACTTGCATATTTTGCTGACTATTGCTGAAAGTGATCCATTATTGTCATGTTTTGGCTGTATTAATCGGATCGACCTGAAATGACATTTATAGTATTATAGAGTTGCTAAATCTATATCAAACCAAGCAGAAGAGGAGAACATAAAGTGTCAGATGAACAAAATGTGTTTGTGGTTGGCCAAACTGATGCAAGATTAACAAGAATCCTGACAACATTCATGTTTGTTCTAATCAATTCCAGTCAAATAAGTGAAATATTAGGTTGCTCATACATATGTTTTTCCATCTAATAAATTCGGCTTGTCAAAATATTACAGCCTTTACTGCTTACTAAATCTTTCTCCATATGATTTAGCAGCTTCCATGTGTTTTACCTATGATTTACACTGCAAATAGCCAGAACAGTGTGCTCAGTAGTACATTAACCATGCAATCCATGCTGTTATTTAAATCACATACAGGCATAACTGCGCATACAGGCAACTGATGAAATCGAATTGAAAACCTGAAGACATTTTCACGTGTGTTGATGTACTATTTTATCAATTTTGTGCGGACAGATCGAACCAGTAAAAAATGTTAAACTTTTTTTTTTTTTTTTTTTACCAAAGAGGTCCAAAAACAACAAACAATCTGACGATTGAACATGATGATGATGATCTACTTACATGTAGTGACACCGAGATCCAATGCTTTGCTGCAGTTTCCAGCACAACCCTCAGTTTCCACTTGGCTTTCGATATTCTGGAACTAACTCAAGTGGTCCGGTTTAGTTGAGCTGTGGGAATTGTAGTTCTCTGGGTGTTTTCTAGGAAACAGCCTACGTTGATTAAGTTTATTAACACTGTTGGGTTCTTTCCCACTTTTTGTGGATTATTTATACCTCTGTTATTTACATAAATGAAGAAACGTTTCTAGCAGATGTCATTTCTTATCATCAGTTTCAGTTTCCGTTTCTGAAAACCTTTGCATTTCCTCGCTTTATGTGTGTGTTGTGTTGTAGAGCCAGCAGATGGCGCTGTGCCTGGTACAGTCAAGGGGGAAAAATAACAACAAACACCATTTCAGTCAATTTTAAATGGTCTATAAAATCAATTAATAATATTTAATGCATTATTTACATGCAGCGAGTGTGGAGTTTGCATGTTCTCCCCGTGTTGGCGTGGGTGGGTTTCCTCCGGGTGCTCTGGTTTCCCCCACAGTCCAAACACATGCGCTATAGGTGAATTGAATAAATTAAATTGGCTGTAGTGTATGTGTGTGAATGTGAGAGTGTATGGGTGTTTCCCAGTGCTGGGTTGCGGCTGGAAGGGCATCCGCTGCGTAATAACATATGCTGGATAAGTTGGCGGTTCATTCCGCCGTGGCGACCCCTGATGAATAAAAGGACTTAGCTGAAAAGAAAGAAGAAATATTATTCTGTCTTTGTCGTTTCTGGCTTTTTACATTTGAAAGCATGCACACACGCACACACACACAAACACACACACACACACAAATAAGCGTTTGATGTAGTTTTTTGGTAACTGCCACCTTTGCTGTTGATACTGTAACCTGAAAAAGGAATATACACTTCATCAAAAACCTTCATAAATAGAAAGCATACGTGACTGTGGGCCACAAAACCTCTTATGTTGCATGGATGTATTTTTGACAATAGCCGAAAGTACATTGTATGGGTCACAATTTTGACTTTATGCAAAAGATCATTAGAAAATTAAGTAAAGATCATGTTCCATGAAGACATTTAGCAAATTTCCTATTGTAAATATATCAAAACCTTTTTTTTTTTGAGTAGCAATATGCATTAAGCACTTAATTTGGACAACTTTAAAGGCAGTTTTCTCAATAAATGGATTTTTTCTGAAACCTCAGATTTTCAAATAGTTGTATTTCTACCAAATGTTACATTATAATGAACCATGCATCAATTAAAAAGCTTATTTATTTGGCTTTCAAGTGATTAATAAATCTCCAGACTTCCAAAAACTGATACTTATGGCTGGTTTTGTGGTCCATGGTCATATACAGCATGTGTATGCATCTATCAATGTCTTATATCAATAAATAATAACCTTTAAACCTAAAATGTTAGCCAATACACATCATACAAAATACAATCTGGCAACTAATTCCATAAATTATTCAAGATTTAGTATAATAAATATGAATATGCATGACCATACTATGTGCACCACAACTTTATCATTGATTATTGTGGTGATGATAAAGACAAACCCGTGATATGATTGAATGTATATCATAGTTTTATTAGTAAATTAATGCAGTTATTAGTATATTTGTCACATTTAACAAGAAATAGTAAGTACTAATTTGATGCTGATGATTGCTTAGCCCAGATGGATTGCAGAAAGATGTGCACAGCAAAAAAAATATCCTCTTAGTTAAATCAATAGTCTCTACTGTACAGCGTGTTAGAAATGAACACTGAACATTGTTGTAGTTAATGCAGTAATTAAGTGATTAATTAGCTGTGTTTCCACCCAAAGATGCAAATTCGATTTACATGCAGAACTGGAATATGGCATAAAACATTCGTGAATAAAGCAGCATTTCCATCTAATGAGTCAAAGGGAATAAAATCATCACTTCCTGATAAACTGAAAAATATGAGCCAGAGAAATGTAGTTTAGTGTGCTAGGAGAAGCCACTGTGGTGTTTGTTCTTCTCTAATAAATGAGAAGACGAAACACAATGAACGCAGTGGCTTTTGGAGGCATGAGACGCTCTTTGGGAGCGCAGACAGATGCTCAAGACAGTTCTGGAGGGAATAATGATAGAAGAAGAATAATAATACTGAAGCACTGTACTGACGGCTGAGGCCTTTTACAATCAGCAAAACAACATTTCAGGGCAGCAACAATGTAAAGCTGGAAACATGGAAAGCTGCAAATGAACATTAATGCACACATTTGTATCATCACATCAATTGTTCAAACTAAATCATTCATTCATTCATTTTCCTTCGGCTTAGTCCCTTATTTATCAGGGGTTGCCACAGCGGAATGAACTGCCAACTTATCCAGCATATGTTTTACACAGCGGATGCCCTTCCAGCAGCGACCCAGTACTGGGAAACACCCATACACACTCATTCACACACACACACATTCACACACTATGGCCAATTTAGTTTACCCAATTCCCCAATAGCGCATGTGTTTGGACTGTGGGGGAAACCGGAGCACACGGAGGAAACCCACGCCAACACGGAGAGAACATGCAAACTCCACACAGAAATGCCAACTGGCCCAGCCGGGACTTGAACCAGCGAGCTTCTTGCTGTGAGGTGATAGTGCTAACCACTGAGCCACCGTGGCACAAATTATATAACTAAAAAAATATGCACCAATGCGGGGCATTAACTGGCAGTTTTGGTATGGGAGGCAAGTGCTCTTACATGGACATTAAATAATGCAGACTCTGCATCTAAGAACCAGAGAAAAGCAGAGAAACCCTGAGCAGGATCAGGATCCCCAAGCTGAAGTCGGTGAGTGCCGGGTGAACACTAATAATCTAATTTTAAAGTGGAACTTTTTTGAAATGCAGGGGGAAAACATTTCAGTTTTTGTATACATTGTTGCCATGTAAAGAGTCTAAAATGATCTGTGCAGCATAAGTCTGCTTGTAATTTTTCAGTTGCTTTAATGAGGCCAGTATTTAATTTAAGCTGGTGATTTTAGCAGTTCAGATTGAATTGAATTGAATATCTATCTTCAATCATTTTTTTTTATACAAAGCATTTATTTTCTCATAGATCGTTTTTACTTTCTCATAGTTGGCGCCTGCTGCCTTGTTCATGGCGTCAGACACTGAATCAGCATCTTCTGCTGCTTTCCACCCAGTGACTGCTCCTGCAACAGATGCTGCAACAGCTGCTATTCCAAGAACACCTGCAGTGACGTAAGTGCCTTTAACTGCTCTTAAAGCTCCTCCAACTGCTGAAAATCCTCCAGTTGCTGCAGCTCCTCCTCCAGCTGCTGCGGCTCCTCCTCCAGTTGCTGCAGCTCCTCCTCCAGTTGCTGCAGCTCCTCCTCCAGCTGCTGCGGCTTCTCCTCCAGCTGCTGCGGCTCCTCCTCCAGCTGCTGCGGCTCCTCCTCCAGCTGCTGCGGCTCCTACTCCAGCTGCTCCTCCTGTGACCGCAGTTTCAACTGCCGCCACTGCTGCATTTGCTGCCTTGGCTTTTAATACATCTGAAATGCCTAATGCTTGTAATAAATATACAATTGAAGCAAAAGCACCCAGAAGAGGACCAGTCATAGCTCCTGTTACTGCTCCTGCAACTTGATTCATCATTTTTTGGCGTAATATTTTCTTTGCTTTTTCTCGTTTCTCTTCAGGGGTCAAGTTGTTTTGGTCTCCAGGAGGAAGGCTTTTCACCTCCTTTTTGATCTGTTCATCTATCTTCTGAGTCCGCTCATTGGTGTAGCAGCCATTCTTCTTTACCATCCTGTCAATGGTTTTTAGCAGTTTTTCCACCTGAACTCTGTTGCTCTTGTAACCTGAATCACAGTTATTCCAGTGTTTGTTGTCAATGACGTGACAGCGACCTCCACATTTATCTACAAGCTCCAGCAGTTTGCGATTTTTCCTTCACAAATTCTTCAATGGTCAAGCCTTCTAGCTGTTCACCAAAAGTGAATAAGATCACGGTGTGTTTCAGGACGTCCTCTTTCAGTAAGCTCAGCAATTGCTGCACAACCTCATTTTCATGTTTCGTGTATCTTCCAACCTTTAAAACGAGACCAATGGCATGAACAGCAGGAGCGCTTTCAATAAGACAATCGTTGATCTCAGAAATGATCTCCTTTTCATCACGATCTGTGTCAAAGAGTCCCGATGTGTGTCGATAACTGTGATTTTTCTTCCATTAATCATCCCAACTCCTTTTACAGATTTAGCAGTTGCTGAACTAGGAGAGGCTTTCGAGATGAATACGTCTTTTCTGAGAATTGTGTTCCCAGTACTGCTTTTACCATCTCCAGTTTTCCCAATAAGAAGGATCTTCCTCTCTGGTAGAATAAATAAATTGTTCATTAAAAATCCATTCCCAGCAGGCACTGGGAAGCACCCCCAACTAAAAACATGACAAAAATGTCAATTGACAGCATAGATATTGATTATATATATATATTAAAGGTGACCTATTGTGCTCCTTTTACAAGATGTAAAGTAAGTCTCTGATGTGTCTAGAGTGTGTGTGTGTGTGTGTGTGTGAAGTTTCAGCTCAAAATACTACACTAATAATGTTTTCTAACTCTCTGAAACTGACCCTTTTAGACTTTGATCCTAATTGTGGCGTTTTGGTGACTGTCGCTTTAAATTCAAATGAGATTGTGCTCTTTTCAAAAGAGGGTGGAGCTACAAATGCCCATGTGTCAGCAGATTATAACCTCTAATGGTGGACAGCTGCTTCTCACTCAGGGCTGTTTATGCTAATGAGGGAGAGATGGTCACTAGTGGGCGGGACTTTTTTTATGACACGAACAAAGTGAGAATGTCAATCAAAGTGTTTCTGCAGACTGTTTTTTTATCAAGTGTGATTATAATACATACGAGTAATACATTTTTACCATTAGAAGCTGGATATATTCACACACTGCTGCCACACAACTGTGTTCAAACACCTTATAAAAGTGACTTTTGCATAATAGATCTACTACAGAACAGTCCTTTAATCGATTTTTGACATGTTTTTTGATGCCAATGCTAGATGTCAATTTGATCTTGTTTTAACATCAAGGTGCCCTCTCGGTTATACACTGAAAATCAGATTTTCATTCATTTATTCACTTTCCTTTGGCTTAGTCCCTGATTATCAGGGATCGCCACAGCGGAATGAACCGCCAACTATTCTAGCATATGTTTTACGCAGTGGATGCCCTCCCAGCTGCAACCCAGCACTGGGAAACACCCATACACTCTCAATCACACAAACACTCATACACTATGCCCAATTTAGCTTAGTTAATTCACCTATAGCGCACGTGTTTGGACTGTGGGGGAAACCGGAGCACCCGGAGGAACCCACGCCAACACGGGGAGAACATGCAAACTCCACACAGAAATGACAACTGGTCCAGCCGGGACTTGAACCAGTGACCTTCTTGCTGTGAGGCGACAGTGCTAACCACTGAGCCAAAATTCTGATTTTAAAAAGGGCAAAATAAAATAAATAAAATTCTATTTCATTGAAAAACATACACTAATAACTTACTCCAACAACAATAAAGTAATTTTGAGGTGAACACAAAAATATTTTAAAGTAAATCCTTAGTCTCTCATCAATGCTTATAAATTTAAGAAGCATTACACATTAATAATAACTTACGTTTCATGCTCCTTGTCCGCTGATGTCCGTTTCTGTGAGGTCAATAATGCGCTGGTTGTTGTTCACTCTCTGTGCCTTTCTTGATATGAGATAAAATAAATCACAGATGATGTTTTTCCAGCACATAATTGATTTGCTTTAGTCTTTTTATTGACTTTAATTACAGGTAATCAATAAATAAAGAGCAGTGGGAGCTTTCATTTATTTATTTATTTATTTCATATTTTTTTAAAACAGTTGCGGGAAAAAACCCTGATGCATTTGCCTCAACCTTTGCTCAGAGTTTCCCTTCATTCAGATATAATAATCACTGAATACTTTGGACAGCAACTCCATAAACGAAGAGAAAGTAAACAAGCAGTCTGGATTTGTGCCACGGAGAAAACACATCATATACCAAGTGAGCAGTAAGTAATATCGAACCCTAGAATAGAATTGACAATGCAAATTTCAACCAGGAGTGCTTTAAAAATGTTTAATTATTATTATTATTATTATTATTATTATTATTATTTAATATATATTTTAAATCAATAAATCAACCAATATCTTCCATCAAGTTCACAGAATCTTTAAAAATCAGAGCAATAAACTCAGTAGTGAAAAAATAATGACGTCATAAAATAACTTTTACATAAAAACGTTATTATTATTATTTTATTTATTTATCATCAGTAAAACAATCGATCAATCCATCTTTTAAGTTAATAGAATATCATTTAAAATCAGAGCAATAAACTCAGTAGTGAGTAAAGAATTATGACGTCATAAAATAACTTTTACATAAAAAACTTTATTATTATTATTATTATTATTGATTTAATGTATTTATTATCAATAACACAATCAATCCATCTATCTATCATGGTAACCAAATATCTTTTCAAATCAAACTCAGACTCAGCACTGACTAAATAAATAATGACGTCATAAAATAATGTATGATTATTAAAAGGGTTTCTAAAAGTCAATAAAACTCACAAATCTCTCAAAAGTAATACATCACTACTGACACACAAATATATGATATTATAATAATATATATAACGAAATAAATGTTCATAACTATATTTGACGAGAGCAGATGTTAGAATTGGTTGATTTTTAACCCAACCTCGATATGTGTATCTCGAGGACAATTTTCTGTTGATAACTCAAAACCAAAACAAAAAAAGAGTTAAAACAAATTCATTTTTATCGAAGGTGTCCAAAAACGAGCAATTTAAACATAAAATCTACTTACACGTAGTGACAACGAAATCCAGTGTCAATCTACACTCACTTTCTGTAAAACTTTCGGTTTGCTTGAGCTTTTTACCTCTACTCATGTTTGGTTGAATCCTGGGAAGTGTAGTTTGACACTCATACGTTTTCTAGAAGAAATAGCCAACTTTAGATTGCATTTTATTTATAATAATGCGTATTTGTTCACTTTTTGGTGGGATTATTTGTGCTTTTTGATGTTTGCATAAGTGGCCGAGGCAATGTTTTCTAGCAGGTGTAATTAATTATGAAGCAGTTTCTAAAACTATGCCCTGCACTGCCTAGCTTTGCTTTATATATGTTATATAACCAGGCGCTGTTTGTGGTACAATCAGTGGGAAACATCAGAACACAACAATTCACAGTTTTACATTGTCAAATCAAGACATAATATTTAATGCTATTTACAAGCAGTGACAGCGAGGCTACAATGATAGATAAACTATGCAGTTCAAGCTATGTTCAGAGGTATGTTTTGTTTTTACAACATCACACTATTCATAACAGCACGTTCGCCTCACAGCAAGAAGGTCGCTGGTTCGAGCCTCGGCTGGGTCAGTTGGCATTTCTGTGTGGAGTTTGCATGTTCTCCCCGTGTTCGCGTGGGTTTCCTCCGGGTGCTCCGGTTTCCCCCACAAGTCCAAAGACATGCGGTATAGGTGAATTGGGTAAGCTAAAATTGTCCGTAGTGTGAATGAGTGTGTATGAGTGTTTCCCAGTGATGGGTTGCAGCTGGAAGGGCATCCGCTGCGTAAAAACATATGCTGGATAAGTTGGCGGTTCATCCCGCTGTGGCGACCCCAGATTAATAAAGGGACTAAGCCGAAAAGAAAATGAATGAATGACACTATTCATAACAAATGTTATTTTCCATTCAGTCATTTGCAGGTAGCGCATGTTGAAAGTCTTTACTGTCTAGTTGTTCAAACTGTGGCCGTTTCATTTAATGAAATAAGCTGTGCTAGATTTATGAATTTATTGTTCATATTATTTATTTACAAATGTTAAGCATGTGCTAGCCTATATGTACATAAATATTGAAGTAAACAGCTAATGTACTTTAGCAAAACTATGTTAAAAATAAACTAAATGTGCTTAATTTTATGTCATTGTTAACAGAATTACAAACTGATATTGTTGATTATGGCTGGAACAGCTGAAGACCAAGACCGAAAACAATATAATATTAGAAAACACTTACAAAACTCAGAAGTGGAGCTACATTAAGATCTGATTGGGAGCCAAAGCTGAGTAATCTAGATCCTGAAATAGAGTCTGAATTATCATCGTAACTGAAACCGTTATCAATAATTAACATACAGACTTCAGCAATGGTGATGATATACACTCACCGGCCACTTTATTAGGTACACCTTTCTCGTACTGGGTTGGACCCCCTTTTGCCTTCAGAACTGCCTTAATCCTTTGTGGCATAGATTCAACAAGGTACTGGAAATATTCCTCAGAGATTTTGGTCCATATTGACATGATAGCATCACGCAGTTGCTGCAGATTTGTCGGCTGCACATCCATGATGTGAATCTCCCATTCCACCACATCCCAAAGGTGCTCTATTGGATTGAGATCTGGAGACTGTGGAGGCCATTTGAGTACAGTGAACTCATTGTCATGTTCAAGAAACCAGTCTGAGATGATTCGTGCTTTATGACATGGTGCGTTATCCTGCTGGAAGTAGCCATCAAAAGATGGGTACACTGTGGTCATAAAGGGATGGACATGGTCAGCAACGATACTCAGGTAGGCTGTGGCGTTGACACGATGCTCAAATGGAACTAATGGGCCCAAAGTGTGCCAATAAAATATCCCCCACACCATTACACCACCACCACCAGCCTGAACCGTTGATACAAGGCAGGATAGATCCATGCTTTCATGTCATTGATGCCAAATTCTGACCCGACCATCCGAATGTGACAGCAGAAATCGAGACTCATCAGACCAGGCAACGTTTTTCCAATCTTCTATTGTCCAATTTTGGTGAGCCTGTGCGAATTGTAGCCTCAGTTTCCTGTTCTTAGCTGACAGGAGTGGCGCCTGGTGTGGTCTTCTGCTGCTGTAGCCCATCTGCCTCAAGGTTGGATGTGTTGTGCGTTCAGAGATGCTCTTCTGCAGACCTCGGTTGTAACTGGTGGTTATTTGAGTTACTGTTGATCAGCCCGTCTGGCACCAACAATCATGCCACATTCAAAGTCACTTAAATCACCTTTCTTCCCCATTCTGATGCTCGGTTTGAACTGCAGCAGATCGTCTTGACCATGTCCACATGTCTAAATGCATTGAGTTGCTGCCATGTGATTGGCTGATTATAAATGTGCGTTAACGAGCAGTTGGACAGGTGAGTGTAAATATGCATGTAATGTGTCGATTGGTCCATTTACCAACAAATCACACCCTGTAGAAAGAAACCCACTTTAAAGCACACTTCACAACTGTCATACACAGAATATATCATTCCAGAAAAGATCAATTTTTTGACACTGGACTGTTTTCTCAGGTTATATTTTCGTGTGTTTGGTTATTACTGATCTAATTTCTGTGTGTTGCTTAAAACACTGTTTTTATTACTGCAACAGTCTCAAATACATGCTGATTCCTGTAAAACAGATGACAACGAAAGAGAAACTGCAACATGGTTTACAACATACAATCTGATGATTTAGCAATAGCAGGACTTTGTACAGGTGCGGTGCATGTGTATATGTGTGTGTGTGCATACTTCCTACAATGTACCCACAAATAAAGCAATACCACCAGTCAATTTTGACCATGTGGGGACTTTATTTTTGGGTCGCCATAAGGAACATGGCTAGTAAATCAGACAGAATGAAGTATATTGAAAAGAAGCCAGAGCAAAGTTTACCCCCTAATTTGTATTTTTCTTGATCATGTGACCAAAGCCCAAAAACTGAGACATACAAACTGACCAATCAACAGGTGACCACATCGTAAAACCCCCAAAGTCCACATATTAACCAGGCCCTAATCTCATCAGTATCAACCTTTGGAGTCAGTATGGACCTTCTTGGAGAAAAAGACATGTTTTGCCATATAAACAAATGCATATGATAATTTACATTCCTACACTGATGTGGACCAAGACCAAAAACAAAATAATATTAGAAAACACTCACAATCATAGGTCAAAACATTGCTAAAACTTGCTGATTTACAAAACTCAGAAGTGGAGCTCAATCAAGATTTGATTGGGAGCTGAAGCTGGGTAATCTAGATCCTGAAATAGTTTGTTACGCCAGACTCTTTTACGCTCAGACTCTTCTATCAGTAATTAACATACAAACTTCAGCAATGGTGATGATATAGATATGTACTGTATACCAAGGGCATAGATTTGCTTTTGATATTGGTGGGGACATAATTTAACAAAAGTAAAGTTAAAATAAATATTTATTTAGCAAGTTCTTACAGTAAAAGAACAAGTATATAAAAACAGGTAATCCACATACAAATAACACCAAATGTAAAACAAACTCACCATACTGTTAATTAAAAGATTATCCAAAAAGATGTCTTTAAATGTTTTTTAAAAGTTTAAGTAGATTAATAAACCATGTGAGATCTGTTTTATATTTCTCAAATTATTCCATTCAGCCTATTTTAGCATATCATTTAATACTTGTGGGCTAACAATGTCATGCAACATACATTTACACTCACCGGCCACTTTATTAGGTACACCTGTCCAACTGCTTGTTAATGCAAATTTCTAATCAGACAATCACATGCCACAACTCAATGCATTTAGGCATGTGGACATGGTCAAGACGATCTGCTGCAGTTCAAACCGAGCATCAGAATGGGGAAGAAAGGTGATTTAAGTGACTTTGAACGTGGCATGGTTGTTGGTGCCAGACAGGCTGGTCTGAGTATTTCAGAAACTGCTGATCTAATGAGTTCACAATGAGTTCACTGTACTCAAATGGCCTCCACAGTCATCAGATCTCAATCCAATAGAGCACATTTGGCATGTGGTGGAACGGGAGATTCGCATCATGGATGTGCAGCCGACAAATCTGCAGCAACTGCGTGATGCTATCATGTCAATATGGACCAAAATCTCTGAGGAATACTTCCAGTACCTTGTTGAATCTATGCCATGAGGGATTAAGGCAGTTCTGAAGGCAAAAGGGGGTCCAACCCGGTACTAGTAAGGTGTACCTAATAAAGTGGCCGGTGAGTGTAGTACACAAAAGAACTACATATGCCACATGAATATGAATATTTACACAAATAAACAATGAAATATTCTAAAACATATTTGTGCAAATTTCCTTTTCTACTTTAATGTTGTTTAAATAACATTACAGTAAAGGTTATGCAGTTGTGCTTTTAGTTTTGCAAACAGTTGCCAGTCTTTAAATAATGAACATAAATGTTAATTTTCATAAATAATCCCACTTTTTTATTAAATGTTCTTTGTTTCCTCTGATGCCCGCAATATCTCATTCATTCTGGTGCTCTGTCTGTAACGAAAATGCTACAGCATATAAAAACACCATTTAATGTGTATCAGCAGAGAAGCTTAAGCATTTCACTGCTAAAAAAAGACATTAAATGAGTCCTCTGCAGATGAGTGACAGAAATAACCACAACGACTGTCCCTTTTAAAGATGTGTTATCTTATGGGCTTCTGTCTGTAGCTCATCCTTCTATTGAATAAATATTGCCCAATAATGTAATGAATTAATTTCAGTTGGAAGCATCATGACAGCCACAACTACCTACATGTTCAGCAGAAATCTTATTTTTAATGTTCAGAATAAATATCTTATATATTGATGATTGGGGCGACGCGGTGGCGGAGTGGGTAGCACGTTCGCCTCACAGCAAGAAGGTCGCTGGTTCGAGCCTCGGCTGGGTCAGTTGGCATTTCTGTGTGGAGTTTGCATGTTCTCCCCGTGTTCGCGTGGGTTTCCTCTGGGTGCTCCGGTTTCCCCCACAAGTCCAAAGACATGGAGTATAGGTGAATTGGGTAAGCTAAATTGTCCGTAGTGTATGTGTGTGAATGAGTGTGTATGAATGTTTCCCAGTGATGGGTTGCAGCTGGAAGGGCATCCGCTGCGTAAAACATATGCTGGATAAATTGGCGGTTCATCCCGCTGTGGCGACCCCAGATTAATAAAGGGACTAAGCCGAAAAGAAAATGAATGAATGAATGATATTGTGGATTACCTGAGAGTGAGTAAATTAACCACTAACAGTCTTTCATTTTAACTTTAAAACATTGCAGGAGCGCCATCTGCTGGACCATATTATGCTTAAAGAACATAAACTTAATAATTACACTACAGATAAATGACAACAAAGTTGGCGGTTCATTCCGCTGTGGTGACCCCTGATGAATAAAGGGACTAAGCCGAAAAGAAAATGAACGAATGAATGAATGAATGACAACAGCAACAAACATAATTTATAATAAATTATTTAATGTGACTGGATGATCAAAGAGCAAGTGTGAATTAAAAATAAACCTTGTATAATTTAAAAAAAAAGTGTGTCTACAAAGAAAATTATAATTAATCACAGATTAAAAACTGATCTGCTCCGTCAGCTTTATATAATTAATTTTCACTGCACTTAAATTAATAACAAACCTATACTTTAAAAAATCCAATCTTCAAATGCATTGCAAACAATAAAATTTCAACCCAACAGTTTATAAAATATCATAATGTGCCAAAAGTCCCCATTCAGACAACAAAAAATAAAGCATAACACTTGAAGACCTATCGGTTTCACAAACAGGGCTTAGATTCAACCAGGATTCCTTTGATAAATCAGGAAATTAAGGCAGTTTTTATAAAAGTGACTTAAAAATGCAATACTGGTGTTCATCTTGAGACTAATCAATGGCATTGATGTATTTTAAGATATCTCATTGCAAGTTGTTTTCAGTTATGGCCCGTTTTCACTGAGTGGTACGGTACGGTTCGGTACGCTTTTATGGCCGTTTCCACTGTCAAAAGGTACCTAAAAGCGAACCGTACCGTACCACTTTTTGGGTACCCTTTGCAAAGGGTACCTAGCACGGCAAAAGGGTACCAAAAGGCGGAGCTAGACGCGCAACTGGACGCTATTGGTTTACAGAGATACGTCACTCGCTCGTGGACAAGCCAGAATGAAAACAAAGGAACCGCCATGTTTTAAATACACAGCCGAGACATTACACCGTAATAATATATACATATAATAACAAGCCATGGTCGACCCGAGCTCAAACAAACCTTGTCGTTGTCTTGATCAACAGCCACAAAGCCAAGAAGAAGAGCAGATTCTACCCTGTGCCCCGTAGTTTTTTACGAGCCTGTATAAAGTGCGAGCGGTTTCGCTTTCTCACTTGCGCTCGCATCTATATTTGAAATAAGAAACTTCTTGAGCTGATGGTAATAACGTGTGTGTGATTATTGAAGTGCTTCTGACGTACGATCCTGTCAGAAATGAACAAACGCGAGACTGACGCGCGAAAAAACTAAGGAGAAATTACTTTCTAACAGAGGTTACATGTGCTGGTAAAGATTAAAGATACAGATGAGAGGTTTGCACTGACTGTGGGCTATATTGCGTGTTGTTTTTGAACCCAAATAAGGACTAAATGTATGCTGTGTGTAGTTTTTCTGTAATTGGTAACATATCGGAGACTGTAAGGGTCTGTATGTGTTCATATATGTTGCATTCATTTATTTATTTAATATAATTGCAGACGTTACAGTAGGCTATTTTGCCCTATCATTGATCTGCAGTTATAATCAAATCATGTTCATAGAAAGGTTAGTAATGAACATTTACACACAAGTATTTGTGTATAAAGCATCTGTTTTGTGAGAAGTGCTTCTCATATGATATGTGAACGACCCGTACAGCTTTACTTTGACATTTCCTTGAGCAAGAATGACACTGAATTGAACAGTCTTTAAAATCTCTCTGCAAGTGATCCCACTGTTGCAGATACATCTGTACCAGCTCTGCTACTTGACTCTCCAGTGTATTCATGTTATTAACTTGTCTTAGATTTTGTTCTTCTGTCTAACCTCCATGGATATGAGATACAAATCAAGAAGGTGGAGTCCCAGAACACACCCCTGATTGGGTAATTGTAGCATCAATGTTAGCGCAAATGTGTTTAGGAGCCAAAACTAACTCCCCAAAGGATTGCTTTGGTGGGCTGTTTCAAACTGCCAAAACAAACTTAGTTACTTACTTAAGCTGGGGGATAGATTAATAAAAGTTGGTCTGTTCCCTAATTATCATTCTTTTCGATTTTCAAAAGTTTGTGCTGATGTTTTTGTGCTTTTTTCACCACACCTTTGGCATTCTCATAATTAAGTTTTGCTGCATTTATAATGGCGTCACACACTGAATCAGATTCATCCGCTGCTTTGCATCCAGTAACTCCTCCACCAATTGCTCCAGCAAGAGCTGCAGCTCCAATAACAATCCCTGCAGTGATTCCTGAACCAGCAGCTGCTCCAAGACCTGCTCCAATGCCTGCACTGGCACCAGTGACAAGCCCTGCCTCCACTGCCACCGTTCCCGCTGCCAGTCCCGAGGCTCCAGCTGCTAATCCCGAAGCTCCAGCCGCTAGTCCTGAAGCTCCAGTCACTAGTCCCGAGGCTCCGGCTGCTAATCCTGAGGCTCCAGCCGCTAGTCCTGAAGCTCCAGCTGCTGCAGCTCCTGCTATTGTTACGGCTTTCAGTAAAGTAACGACAGATGCCACAGCAACTCCGATGCCCAGAAAGGCTCCAGTCAGAGTCCCTGTAGCGACTCCAGCAAGTCGAATGAGAAGTTTCTTATGCACAATCTTTTTCGCAATTTCCCGTTTTTCCTCTGGAGACAAACTAACTTCATTCATGTTCTTGACCTCCTCTTGAATTTCCTCCTCCACCATCTGAATCAGCTCATTGGTGTAGCAGCTGTTATTGTTGTCCTTCAGCTTCTCCTCGACGGTCTCCAGGAGTTTCTTCACCTGGACCCTGTTGCTTCTGTATCCCATTTGTCGTTTCTTCCAGTACTTGCTGTCAATGACGTGACAGCGACCGCCACATTTATTAACGAGCTCCTGAAGTTTTGGACTCATCTTCACAAACTCCTCGATGGTTTGACCTTCTAGCTGTTCTCCATGAGTGAACAAAACCACAGAGTGATTAAATGTATCTTCTCCACAATATTCGACAATTTTATCCACAATCTCCATTTCTTGTCCCGTGTATCTGCCGACCTTCAGGACGATGGTGAACATGTCTGGACCTGGAGAGCTTTCGATCACTGATCTAATGATCTCAGATTTAATGGTCTCCTCATCTACACCGGTGTCAAAGAGTCCAGGCGTGTCGATGACTGTGATCTTCTTTCCATAAACCTTTCGATCTCCGCTGACACATTCGGCTGTCACAGATTCAGGTGAAGCTTTGCTCTTGAATACCTCTTGTTTGAGAATCGTGTTCCCCGCGCTGCTCTTGCCATCTCCAGTTTTCCCAAGAAGAACAATCCTTTTCTCTTGATGAGACTCGGATGCTGTTTGAGAAAAATGCTTTTGTTAATAATGGAACTTATGGTATTGATTATACTATGTAAAATTGATTGTATCTATGTAAAATGAAGATATAAAGTTAGTAAAGAAATGCATAGTAAAATTTAAAAAAACACACTGGTAAAGCATCACCAGCTGTGACAGAAGACAAGACTGAATCAGTTAACAGCGCGTTTGTGTATCCCCGTTTTGTTTCCCCATTTTTGATCATAGATCACTTCATTGCAATCAACCTGCTCTGCTTGGAGCAGGAGAGTTTCTCCCTTGAGGAGCATGTAGATGATTTTCTCTGTATTGACCATCAGACCACCTTCCCGCACCATCTTCCTGGGCCCTCAAGGGACCTTTCCTGATTTCATGGAATGGATGCTGTTGTCATGCAGATTACCAAGGACTGCCAAGACTAATAGACCAATCAGATTAGCTCCTGTAACTCCACCACGGCCCTCCAACCCTGCACTTCCACCTTGGCTAACTACTCCTTCATCTCCACCATCATCCAACCAGCTATGCCAGTCTCTCTTGTCCCTCCAGACCCCTCCTATGCCTCTAGATTACACTCCTCAATCTACACCTCGTCCAATCCATCTTGCAAGCCTCGGTGAGCTCCTCATTACTTCTAGTTTTGCCTCAGCCCTCTGTCACACTTGCATCACTGAGGTCATCCTGATCTGTGTTTCTGTCTCACTGTGCTTTCCACATGGGATATATCGTCTTCCAGTGAAAAAATCAAGGCCGTCATATTGAAGTGTCATTTCAAACTGAAGAGTTTGGAATGAAGGATTTTGTAAAATACAACTGATGGACACTTTGGGTCATGATCCTTTGAACAAGGAAGTTGTTTGTTTTCACACACTGTGATCAATTTGGAAGGGTTCATCCCTATACTCTAATCCCTTCAGAGAAGGGATTTAAAACTCCTGGACTCCAAAGTTCCTGGAGGGCCGCAGCCCTGTAGAGTTCCAGCCCTGCTTCAACACACTTACCTGTAGGTTTCAGACAAGGCTAAAGGGCTGAATTAGTTTAATCAAGTGTGTTTTATTAGGGTTGGAACTAAACTGCACAGAGCTGCGGCCCTCCTGGAACTGAGTTTGACACCTGTGCTTCAGCGGAACCCTCCGAAGGGATTGGGGCATAGAAATGAGCCCTTCCAAATGAAACTCACGGTTTGTCAGTTGAACTGCCGTTTCCACCTTGGCCCTCCAGATCCTTTGCATCACCCTGGCTTTGTGGTTCTACATGTCCTGCACCTTTGTTGCCCCCCGCCCCCTGGAATTTTCAGCCACTCCTCCTTCGTTGCTCCTCCCTCCCTCGACAGGCTGTGTCCTAGGTATACAATAATCTCCTGCTCCAGCAACTGGCTTATCCCAAACTTACACCACCCTGGTTCTGTCCCTGTCTTGTCTTGCTCCTGTTCCCCTCCTGGCTCCTTGCTCTGTTATTGCCACACTGGTAACCATTCCCCCCCTAATTTACCAGCCTTAAACTGATGAAATTAAAGTAAATAATGACCTTGTGGCACTCAAGCACAAAACAGTCAAGCCAATCAAATAGGAATTGCAGATCCAATAGTATTTGATGATGATGATTCTTTTCTTAATTTTCTTTAATGGCTTTTAATGGAAGGTTAAACAGAAATGCAAAAGTTTCCACAAATACACAAGAAAAAAGCATGATGGTGACTTCTTCTCTGGAATAAGTGTGTGACAGAAGCATAAAAGTGTGTTGCGCCACCTTGTGTGCTGGGGTAATTCTGTTTTTCATTAAGCACCATCTAATGTCAGCAAGTTATTTTGCACATTCACTCAGCTCAACACTACTGAAAATAATTTGGGACATGAACGTCTAGAAAAACTCTGGTCATAAGCACAAGAGATAAATGTCTCGGTGTGCATGAGCCTTTATTCCACAAAAAGTCAAAATGACTGTATAATTTACTTTTTTAAAAAGACCCATGCATAATTATGATATAAATGTTGAAATTATGCCAAAGGTCAAAATTACTACATGTATTTTTCAAACCTTTATCTCATTATAAGCATGACATAAGTCAAAATTTAAAAACAGTTCAAATTATATGATTAAAAATTATAATTATATATAAATAATTATGAGAGATATTTAGAAAATAAGATATTGTTACTAAATGGAGTTACTGTTTTAATAATGTACAGTGTGGTCTACAGACTTATGCTCAAAACCCCAGTTAATGTTGCATTAAAAGGCCTAAAACGTAAACAAAATCTGACATTATTCCTTTTGCACAAGATAAAAATATCTATTTTAAAGGGCTTTGGTGCTCAACAACATCACAATGATTTTTCACTGTGTGCAAAAAAATAAGGCATTTATCAAAAGTATTTTTATGTTCAACCACTGAAAAAATACTATAGTAATGTATAGTAAATACTATAGTGTCTTTACTATGTGATAGAAATTTTGAGTAGTAAACTTAGCACACTATAGTAATACTATAGTACTTTACTATAGTATTACTATAGTGTGCTAAGTTTACTACAGTAAAGAATCTGCTGAGGTAATTCTATAGTTGCTATGTTAACACAACAACTATAGTAATATAAACAAATGACCCAATACTGTAGGGTATATTGTACTACAAAGCACTAGTTTACTGTAGTAAAAACCAATATTTTGTTGTAAATACTAGATATACAGTCCAATATGCTTTACTGTATGGTTCAAAAACACTATTACTATACATTACTATAGCATTTGTATTCATGTGGGTGAATAAAACAAACTTTGTAGCTTTGTAAGTATGGAAATAAACTCAAGAATATATAAAAAACGCTTCAAACACTTCAAAGTCAAGGTTTAAAAACACTTAAAAATCCCACGTTTTAGGATTTTTAGCTGTATTTTCTTACCTCCCATCTTCTTGTCCCGTCTTCAATCAGGCACTGTGATGTATGAAATGATCTTGAATTAAATATTTGTGTTTTGAATGTAAAATCTGATCCAGCCACGGCTTCTGCTGTTTCATGTCTGTCAGTGAACAACTTGAAGTGTTTTGCTGCTAAAACGCCCTTATATGAGTCATTTGACAATGCCGAAAAACCAGAATGGCCAGTCTTTACTCACACCTCCTATTTCAGGACATCACTGAACAATCAGAGCCCCAAAACCCATCCTGAGAGATAAACAGCTGGTAAACAAAGTCCACTCTCCTATTAGCACTGAAAGTCATCAGAAGACGTTTCTTGGAGATTCAGATTTCCAACACCAGAATCATATTTGGTGTTTATACAGCACATGTAATTAACTTAACGAACATACTTTCACCATTTTAATAATGGGGTAAAAGACTATTGCTTAATCCAAAAACAAATAAAAGTCTTGTTATCTCATGCTTAATGAACATTAGTTCCATGACACAAAATAAATGCTGTAATTAATAGCAAATTCATTCATTTTCCTTCGGCTTAGTCCCTTATTTATCAGGGGTCGCCACAGCGGAATGAACCGCCAACTATTCAAGCATATGTTTTACGCAGCGGATGCCCTTCCAGCTGCAACCCAGTACTGGGAAACACACATACACACTCACATTCACACACATACACTCATACACTACGACCTATTCAGTTCATCCAATATCCCTATAGCGCATGTGTTTGGACTGTGGGGGAAACCGGAGGAAACCCACGCCAACACGGGGAGAACATGCAAACTCCACACAGAAATGCCAACTGAACCAGCTGGGACTCGAACCAGCGACCTTCTTGCTGTGAGGCCACAGTGCTAACCACTGAGCCACCGTGCCGCCCTAATAGCCAATTTATTTTTCTAAATGTATGTTTCTTCCAGCACATATGTTCATCTTTGGTTTCTCTGGCTGCAGGGTGGAGTGAACGCAGCTCTTTATGAACAACACACCCTAATGACATTCCTCTGTTGATACTGTGAATCTGTTTAGGAATGAGCTCAAGTGAAAACACACGGTTAACTGGCAAAATATGAAGCAGTTTTTAACCCTTGTGCACTGTTCAGATTGACTCCCCTTTTGTTATGTTCAGGATGAAAACATCCACTGAATTAAACTGCT
>CAIGQV010000818.1:34468374-34482331 GCA_903798115.1 Danio jaintianensis | reverse complement strand
AGTATGGGACACCATACTTGGCCACACTACACTTCACTTCACTTTATTTTGTTTTTAGATTATTACAAAGCTTTCGATACATTGGAACATGCTTTTTTATTTCAGGCACTTGGGAAAATGGGTTTTGGTGACTCATTTTGCAGAATAGTTAAAATGCTATACACAAACGGAAACAGCTCAGTTAAATTAAGTAATGGTACATCCCCTAGATTCTTCTTAAATAGAGGAGTTCGTCAAGGATGCCCAGTTTCCCCATATTTATTCCTAATCGCAACTCAATTTCTTAGCAGTCATATTAATAGTAGTCACTTGAAGGGTATAACAATTGGTAACACTAAAGTTTTAATAAGTCAATTAGCAGATGACACTACTTTATTTCTGTTTGACTCATTAGAGATCCCTATTGCTTTGAATACACTTCAATCTTTTTCTGAGGCCTCAGGGTTAAATAGTAATCTTAAAAAATGTGAATTATTGTCACTTAAAAATTGCTCTGCTGATTCATTTGAAGGTATTGCTATCAAAAGTAGTTTATCATATCTTGGGATAAAAATAACCAAGGATGAAAATAGATGTTCAGAAAATTTCAAAACGATTATTGAAAAAACAGAAAGAAGATGTAATTGCTGGCTTCAAAGAGACTTGACCATAAAAGGCAGAACACTGCTTACTAAGGCAGAAGGCTGAACTCGGTTAGCGTACGCTGCTCAGTCTCTTTCTGTGGATATGCCCACATGCAAAACTATTAATAAGGTCCTAACAAATTTTTTATGGAAAAATAAAACTCATTATATTAAAAAATCTGTCATAATTAATTCATATAAAAAGGGTGGCTTGAATGTTATTGATTTTGATTCGCTTAACAATACGTTTAAAATTAATTGGCTGAAACAATACCTATCTAAACCAACTTCTATTTGGAATGTTTTCCCTCAACTTGTTTTTTCGCAGATTGGTGGTCTTCCCTTTCTTCTAATGTGTAATTATAATATTTCCAAACTCCCAATTAAACTTTCTAAATTTCATTGACAGGTTCTCTTAGCATGGGCATTAATCTTTAAACACAATTTTTCGCCACATAGATGTTTCATTTGGAACAATAAGGACATTCGTGTCAATGCGCTGCTCTCCGAGTTGTAACCGCGAGGCTACGTTGTCGACTTTTCCTTTCACGTCTTTGACTTCAGCAGAGACAAAATCTACAGTCTTTTTCAGACCCTCAATTTTCATAGCATTAGCACTCACCAACTTCTCCAGAGAATCAGAGCGCTCGTTGATCAGTGTTGAAATAGACGATACCATTGCGGTCACATCTTCCATAGTTTCCATCTTCCCTTTCAAGAGTTCGCCCTTAGCTGATGATTGATTATAAAGCGTGTTTGGCATGCTGTCCCGGGAGAGAGCCCTGAGCTCATGAGATCCTCGAGCCCGGGGCTCCCTCCCGTTGCAGGGCGAGAGGGGAGTTTGAGCTCAGGTAGGTCTCGAGAACTCCCCTGCTTGATAAAGGTGAATTAGAATTATGAATAATTATGGAAAGAAATTGCTGAATTAATCGCTCGTCTATGGTGTCGATTTGGTTGGTCAATTTACTTATGTTACATGTTTTTGGTCTGTGGAAGGAAACCGGAGAGCACGGGGAGAACATGCAAACTCCACACAGAAATGTCAACTTGGCAAGGTAAAGGCTTGAGCAAGTGACATTCTTGCTGTGAGGCGACAGTGCTAACCACTGGGCCTCTGTGCTGCCCTGTCGAGGAAAGGGGAGGAGTAGGGGTGGAAGGGGGGATTCTTCAAGACGAAGATGGCTAAGGTAAGATACTCTGGTTATTTATAGTGATTTAGGAATCATCTGATTGGTGGATCATACATTAGCTAATGCGGGACCAGCTGCTATCAATCATAAGCACGAGCTCCTCTCGAAATTAGTTTATGAATAAACTTCACTTCTTTGAAAGAGGCTTAGTCAGAGATTCAGGGAGAGAACTTGAAAAAACATCCACAATATTTTCAGAATCAGGATGTGAATTACCAGAAGCTGCATAGTCGTGCATTTCGACAGAGACATCCATCAGATTTTTCAACCAAACTTTACGTTTCTCTGCACTTTTTGGCATATTCCAACCACAATTAAGTACTTAAAAGTGTTCACAAAAAGATTGTAAGGTTACCAGTTTAATGCAGACACTTTACGTGAATTATTTACTTTTTCATCAGCAGAGCTACTAAATGTTATCTTAACACACCGCCATCTTGCATATAGTTCAGTGGTTGCTGTAGATAGTTTAAAGTCGGAAAGCAGGTGTTAAAAAGTCCAAATCATCAGGGAATTCAAGGATTGTGCATATATGTGCGTGCATCGCTAAGTAAGTAACTAAAATCATTGTAATATGTATCTTTATAGCGTTTTCAGGTAATCATACTAATTAAGGCTGTAACATGCCAATGCATACCTTAAATTCAGCTAAACGGTTGTATTATTGTTAATATGTTTGTCCGTTGAGATATTTGGCACAGATGTTATGTATATGATGCATATAATCCGCTATTTAAACGTAATCGGACGGTGATGGTGCAGCTAGCGCATGCGCACTGAGTTGTTTATGATTAACCTGGAGGCACGAGCGCAGCAGCCATGTTCACGTGAACAGTACAACTAGCCATTCCCTGAATATGCCCTTCTGATGACATTATAGTTACCTTGCACTATAATCATTTAATTTGTTTGAGGAAAGCTGGAATACTATTTTGCAGTGTATGTATATTTCATGATAGTTATTAATATGTTTGCTTTAGTTAATTTACTTATAAATCATGTGAAGCTATTTTCTGTATATTCATATATCTATTCTTTATTTGTATTAATTTTAGAACCACACACTCTCAAGTTAATGCAATCAATAAATGAAGATTTGGACCATTCTCTGGAGTGAGACTGTTGTCTTGACCCGCAACCCGTCGCCTTCAGCAAACCAAACGAACTAGTATTTAAAGAAAGAGAATTTACAATGACAATGGGCTTCTGTCTGTAGCTCATCCTTCTGGTATTGAATAAATATTGCCCAATAATGTAATGAATTAATTTCAGTTGGAAGCATCATGACAGCCACAACTACCTACATGTTCAGCAGAAATCTTATTTTTAATGTTCAGAATAAATATCTTATATAAATTAAGAGTAAATTAACCACTAATAGCCTTTCATTTTAACTTTAAAACATTGCAGGAGCGCCATCTGCTGGAGCATATTATGTTTAAAGAACATTCATCATTCATTCATTTTCTTTTCAGCTTAGTCCCTTTATTAATCAGGGGTCGCCACAGCGGAATGAACCGCCAACGTATCCAGCATATGTTTTACGCAGCGGATGCCCTTCCAGCTGCAACCCATCACTAGGAAATATCCATACACACTCATTCACACACATACACTACGGACAATTTAGCTTATTCAATTCCCCTACAACGCATGTGTTTGGACTGTGGGGGAAACCGGAGCACCCGGAGCAAACCCACGCCAACACGGGGAGAACATGCAAACTCCACACAGAAATGTCAACTGACGCAGCCGAGGCTTGAATCATGCTAGCCACTGTGCAGCCCCGCTTAAAGAACATAAACTTGACAATTAGACTACAGATGAATGACAACAGCAACAAACATAATTTATAATAAATTATTTAATGTGACTGGATGATCAAAATACAAGTGAGAATTAAAAACAAACCTTATGAAGTTTTCACATGAAATGAATCACAGATTAAAAACTGATCTGCTCCATCAGCTTTATGTAATTGTTAATGTTTTCACTGCACCTAAATTAAGAATAAACCTATACTTTAAAAAATCCAGTGCATCCAATAAAATTTCAACCCAACAGTTTATAAAATATTATAATGTGCCAAAAGTCCCCGTGCAGACAACACAAAATAAAGCATAACACTTGAAGACGGTTTCACAAACAGGGCTTAGATTCAACCAGGATTCCTTTGATAAATCAGGACATTGAGGTAGTATTTATAAAAGTGACTTAAAAATGCAATACTGGTGTTCATCTTGAGACTAATCAATGGCATTGATGTATTTTAAGATATCTCATTGCAAGTTGTTTTCAGTTAAAGGTGCCAGGACAGTTTATATCGAAGTTGATATTTAGCCTCACCATATTGGTGTTTCGTAACATCTAATTTTTACTAGGTGGGTCGTTAGCCCAACGCTCAACCCCCAACCTGGAGGACCAGGACATACACACATACACTACGGACAATTTAGCTTACCCAATTCACCTATAGCGCATGTGTTTGAACTGTGGGGGAAACCGGAGCACCCGGAGGAAACCCACGCCAACACGGGGAGAACATGCAAACTCCACTTAGGAATGCCAACTGGCCCAGCCGTGGCTTGAACCAGCGACCTTCTTGCTGTGAGATGACAGCGCTACCCACTGTGCCACCGTGCTGCCCATTAAATGTGCCATAGAGTTCATTAATTCAATCATGCCCTGTGAATTGCAATGATCCCCTATGAATCATAACAGTCTGTGTTTTGTTCTGATTGGCCTTTCTTTCACTGTGATTTAATACTCATGGGATTTACACAAGAACAAGAAATCTATGTTGTTTGAAGCTCACGGTATGCCTTTCCATGTTCTGAACATTATTACTCAGCTATGCCCAGGTATACTCAACATACCTGACAACATTTGTCTCTGAAATTCCGGGAGACCGGCGGAGGAGGAGGGAGTAGGTTGAGTAAATAACACTGTTGAGAACCGGGTAAGTAATTGTACTGTGGTTATGGAGCGGGTTTCGGGCGGCCACTGCGATCGGATACTATACCTAAGTTGGTGACCCAGGGGTGTTACAGACTGTAGGCTGTCAAGCTGAGGACTGGGGAGGGGGGGAATGAAATTACGGGAATTTTCTGGGAGAAATAACAAAACGGGAGGGTGGCGGGAGATGGGTCTGAAAATACGAGAGACTACCGGGAAAAATGGGAGTGTTGGCAGGTATGATGCTCAAATATTCATTCTATGCCACCTTTAAGACTGCTAAAACATGCAATTAACTCTAGGACTACCCTTTAAGACCTCTGTATACTTAAAATGAAGTTCCTTTTCATTTATTTAAGGGCAAAAATAAGTTAGAAAAGGCTGATTTACGGTATACTGTTTTCAAACCTTCTGACACCTTGTGTACTACATACTATGTACCACATACTGTACTTTACATAGTTTGTCTATTTGCAGCAGACAGAAACTGAATTAAACAGTGTTTATAACTTTGAAAGATGTGATGGCACTTATCATCCGGTGTGTTATGCCCTCTGAGTCTTTAAAATCTCTCTGCAAGTGATCACATTGTTGCAGATACATCTGTACCAGCTCTGCTACTCAACTCTCCAGTGTTGTTAACTTGTCGTGTTAGATTTTGTTCTACTGTCTGACCTCCGTGGATATGAGATACAAAGCAGAGTTCCAGATACAAATACAAAGTTCCAGAACACACCCCTGATTGGGTAATTGTAGCGTCAATGGTAGTGAAAATGTGTTTAGGAGCCAAAACTAACTCCTCAAAAGGTCACTTTGGTGGGCAGTTTCAAAGTGCCAAAACAAACTTAGGTTTGGCCGATTTTTACATAATTTTAGTTTGTTCTTCCTTTTTGTTTGAAGCATACTGGCTCTTAAGCTTGTCTGAAGCTGGGGATAGATGAATAAACGTTGGTCTGTTCCCTAATTATCATTATTTTCGATTTTCAAAAGTTTGTGCTGATGATTTTGTGCTTTTTTCACCACACCTTTGGCATTCTCATAATTAAGTTTTGCTGCATTTATAATGGCGTCACACACTGAATCAGATTCATCCGCTGCTTTGCATCCAGTAACTCCTCCACCAATTGCTCCAGCAAGAGCTGCAGCTCCAATAACAATCCCTGCAGTGATTCCTGAACCAGCAGCTGCTCCAAGACCTGCTCCAATGCCTGCACTGTTACCGGTGACCAGCCCTGCCTCCACTGCCACCATCCCTGCTGCCAGTCCCGAGGCTCTGGTTGCTAATCGCGAAGCTCCGACCGCTAGACCTGAAGCTCCAGTCACTAGTCCCGAGGCTCCGGATGCTAACCCTGAGACTCCAGCCGCTAGTCTTGAAACTCCAGTGACTAGTCCCGAGGCTCCGGCTTCTAATTCTGAGGCTCCAGCCGCTAGTCCTGAAACTCCAGTCACTAGTCCTGAGGCTCCGGCTGCTAATTCTGAGGATCCAGCCGCTAGTCCTGAAACTCCAGTCACTAGTCCCGAGGCTCCGGCTGCTAATTCTGAGGATCCAGCCGCTAGTCCTGAAACTCCAGTCACTAGTCCCGAGGCTCCGGCTTCTAATTCTGAGGCTCCAGCCGCTAGTCCTGAAATTCCAACTGCCGCGGCTCCTGCTATTGTTACGGCTTTCAGTAAATTAATGACATATGCCATAGCAACTCCGATGCCGAGAAAGGCTCCAGTCAGAGTCCCTGTAGCGACTCCAGCAAGTCGAATGAGAAGTTTCTTATGCACAATCTTTTTCGCAATTTCCCGTTTTTCCTCTGGAGACAAACTAACTTCATTCATGTTCTTGACCTCCTCTTGAATTTTCTCCTCCACCATCTGAATCAGCTCATTGGTGTAGCAGCTGTTATTGTTGTCCTTCAGCTTCTCCTCAATGGTCCCCAGGAGTTTTTTCACCTGGACCCTGTTGCTTCTGTATCCCATTTGTCGTTTCTTCCAGTACTTGCTGTCAATGACGTGACAGCGACCGCCACATTTATTAACGAGCTCCTGAAGTTTTGGACTAATCTTCACATACTCCTCGATGGTTTGACCTTCTAGCTGTTCTCCGTGAGTGAACAAAACCACAGAGTGATTAAATGTATCTTCTCCACTACATTCGACAATTTTATCCACAATCTCCATTTCTTGTCCCGTGTATCTGCCGACCTTCAGGACGATGGTGAACATGTCTGGACCTGGAGAGCTTTCGATCACTGATCTAATGATCTCAGATTTAATGGTCTCCTCATCTACACCGGTGTCAAAGAGTCCAGGCGTGTCGATGACTGTGATCTTCTTTCCATAAACCTTTCGATCTCCGCTGACACATTCGGCTGTCACAGATTCAGGTGAAGCTTTGCTCTTGAATACCTCTTGTTTGAGAATCGTGTTCCCTGCACTGCTCTTGCCATCTCCAGTTTTCCCAAGAAGAACAATCCTTTGATGAGACTCGGATGCTGTTTGAGAAAAATGCTAATAATGTTAATAATGGGACTTACGGTATTGATTATACAATGTAAAATTGATTGCATCTATATAAAATGAAGATATAAAGTTAGTAAAGAAATGCATAGTAAAATAAAAAACTGTAAAGAAATGTCATGTGTGCTATAAAAGTATGAGATACTTATTCATAATTATTAAAACAGAACAAAAAAAAAGATTAATGACAAGAATAAAACAGACTTTTAAAAGGAAATTTTAAGGCTTGTACACACACATTTATGGCACATGATTATTACTGACGTTTAACACCTTGTTACTAAATGTTTTGAATGTTATAGTTTTCGACATGGGATTGTTCACAGGGTTAACATTGCACCTGTGAAAATCTGACCCCTAACTAAATTGGGCCCGTGAATTTTGAATTTTGCACACACACTCTATAGAGCAAGACATGACATCAGGATAAATTTAGCGCTGTGAAAATCTGACTCCCCTGAAAAAAGCTGTTCTGATGAAGCTACAGTCAAATAATTGTGTGCGCACACACAAACACTATAGAGCAAGACATGACATCAGGATAAATTTGGTTCATCTGTGACCTTGTAAACCTGTAAGTATGTAAACAAAATCAAGTAGGGGAGCGCGGGGCACAAAGTAACACGGGGTAAAATGTAACACAGAGTTTTAAGGTATTTGCTCAGGGTTAACAATGGCATGCTTCCGAGGTTTTCACCACACTGTCGGCAGACGTCTTCCTACCAATTATTGAAAGCGTTTGGATGAGAAACACAGGAGAAAATTTTTGCTGCGTAAAAGTATTTTTTATTGTAGTCGATATTTATTTTTTAAAAATCTGTGAAGGTATGTAGGTGAAATCTTATATTGTTGTGACGACCGCCTTCTAGGCTAAAAGATGGAACCATTTTGAAAGATGTAAAAAACACAGTGACTGCTAACCAGTTTTGGGTAAAACACGACACAGCGGGGTTAGTTGTAACAGGGTGTTACAAATAAGCCACACACTGTTGGACACCAATTAAACTAACACAATAATTGTTGAATTTTGAGTGTAATGTTGTGAACTTTTTAAATAAAAAAATGTTTTTTAATAGAAAAAAAGAACTTTATTGCTAATAATGCAAATAAATGCGTTGTATAATAATGAATAATAATGCAAATAAATCCAAATGTGTTTATCCAATAGATCAATAAATAAACATGCTGTGCTATGTAGAATAAAACAAATTGAGTTAAGTACTGAGGAAATATACTATGTAAAGTAAACTGAATTTAAATTAATTGTGTAAAATCTGGCTTTATAAGCATGTGTTACAGCTAACCCTCTGTCTGTTACAACTTGCCCCGCAGGTGGGGTAAATAGTAACATTTCTACTCCTGGCTCTTATGGCAATACTGCACAGAAACCGTAGGAGAGGCTTGTGTGTTGTTAAACAAATATGGTTTGTCTAACCTCATTCCTTTGTTCATTATTTGGCCAAAACCAAAAAGTGTTACTTTGTGCCCCGCTCTCCCCTATATATGAAAACACTTCAAACACTTCAAAGTCAAAGTTTAAAAACACTTAAAAATCCCACGTTTTAGGATTTATCAGGTGTATTTTCTTACCTCCCATCTTCTGAAAAATCTGATCCAGCCACGGCTTCTGCTGCTGTATCTGATGAATTAATGTAAAGCTACAGCATACACAAACACCATTTCATGTCTGTCAGTGAACTACTTGAAGTGATTTGCTGCTTGAAGTGATTTGCTGCCCTTAAATGAGTCATTTGACAATGCCGACGAGAGACAGGAAAAACCAGAATGGCCAGTCTTTACTCACACCTCCTATTTCAGGACGTTACAGAACAATCAGAGCCCCGAAACCCATCCTGAGAGATAAACAGCTGGTAAACAAAGTCCACTCTCTTATTAGCACTGAAAGTCATCAGAAGACTGAAGAATAAATGAAACATGTTACTTGGAGATTCACACTGTAAAAAACACCTTGCTGACTTAGCTTTTTCAGTTGAATCAACTAAACTTTTCTAGTTATGTCAACTTACATCAATCAAACTCACTAAAAATATTAAGTTATACTTTGTGTAACTTAAAAAAAATTGATGAAACCTAATTATCTTATTAAAATAATTAAAAATATATGTTGTCTGGAGGGCAGCGCGGTGGCACAGTGGGTAGCGCTGTCGCCTCACAGCAAGAAGGTTGCTGGAGTCCCGGCTGGGTCAGTTGGCATTTCTGTGTGGAGTTTGCATGTTCTCCCCTTGTTCGTGTAGGTTTCTTCCGGGTGCTCCGGTTTCCCCCACAGTCCAATAACATGCGCTACAGGTGAATTGTGAATGGGAGTGTATGGGTGTTTCCCAGTGATGGGTTGCGGCTGGAAGGGCATCCGCTGCGTAAAACATGTGCTGGATAAGTTGGCGGTTCATTCCACTGTGGCGACCCCAGATTAATAAAGGGACTAAGCCGAAAAGAAAATGAATGAATGAATGAATGTTGTCTTGACTTTTTGTCATTACCAGTGGTGGAAAGAGTACTGAAAAATCATACTCAAGTAAAAGTACCATTATTCACCCAAAAATGTAGTGCAAGTGAAAGTATCTGTTGTAAATATTACTCAAAGTTTGAGTAAAAAGTAGCCCTTTAAAAAGAGTAATGAGTATTAAACTGTGAAAAGCTGATGCATTTCCATGAAATTTGCGCATGTGTCTGTGTAAACGTAACATTCTGTAGTGCATTTAGTTATAGTTTAAGACTATTTGACGATTTCAGTCAACATTCGCCATCTTCTCATCAGTGACATGCAGTCTAAAGTTTAGACTCTAAACAGTCATTGCGTGTAAAGATTTTGGACATCTTCCTGGACACTTTCCAAACATGTCTTGAAATTGTTCATTATGCTGCAAAATTATTAATATTTGATTGGACTAGAATCACAGGCCTGCTTTTTCTACTTTAACCTATGCCCATAGACAAGAAAACAATAAATAAACTAGTGACTGCAGGCTGAAGGAAAATAGTGGAGTAAAAGTACTGGTACAGCACTAAAAATGTACTCAGGAGAAAGTAAAAGTACTTTGTGCATTACAATTCCTGAGAAAAACGACTCAATTACAGTAACTTGAGTATTTGTAATCTGTTACTTTACACCACTGGTCATTACATTTTTTTACAGTGCAGATTTCCAACACCAGAATCATATTTGTTGTAGTGCAACACACATGTAATTAACAAAAACTAACTTAACGAACATACTTTCACCATTTTAATAATGGGGTAAAAGACTACTGCTGAATCCAAAAACAAATAAAAGTCTCGTTATCTCATGCTTAATGAACATTAGTTCCGTGACACAAAAAACATTATAATTAATAGCAACTTTATTTTTCTAAATGTATTAATTGCATTGGTTCTAGAAGTTTCTTCCAGCACATATGTTGATCATTGGTTTCAATGGCTGCAGGGTGGAGTGAACGCAGATCTTTATGAACATGTAGGATTTGAGATACCACAGATACTTTGATGTCTTTGACAATACAAGCATGGGCTGGCTCTACACCCCACCAGGTGGAAATGCGGGAAAGTTCCCTCCTCTCCTTTCCTTCATTTACATTTGAAGCATCTCCCGCACTCCCTTCTGTTCACTCTCCCTCCTCTTCATCCAACATATGAATGTTCTATATCAATCCAAGGGATTTATAAATCATGTTTGATATCATTTGAAATGTCTCAGTGCGACTAGTAAAACGGTCTCATTCCCTCAGAAATAGACATAATCAAAATAATACGTGTATAACTTCAGGTATCTTTTGAACCACTGCTAAAGGTGTGCCTTTACCTAGGGGGCTTCTATTCAAATTACCATTTGTTCCCTATAGGCAGTAACCAGTGGTGGAAAGAGTACTGAAAAATCATACTCAAGTAAAAGTACCATTACTTGCCTAAAAATGTAGTGCAAGTAGAGTAAAAGTATCTGTTGTAAATATTACTCAAAGTATGAGTAAAAAGTAGCCCTTTCAAAAGTACTCAAGAGTAGTGAGTATTACGCTGTAAAAAGCTGATGCATTTACATCTAATTTGTGGATGTGTTTAAACGTAACATTCTGTAGTGCATTTAGTTATTGCCCAGCAGGCACACAACGTCGTAAGACGCTAATATTAGGTTAGAATTAGGTCTTGGTGTCAGGTGACCAAAATTCTGTGTCTAGCCAGCGTCTAAGGACAACGTTATTTTGATGTCCAATAACGTCGTCAAATGACGTTGATATTTGGTTGATTTTAGATTGTGTTGGAAAGTGACCAAAATTCAGCGTCGAGCCAACATCTTAAACCAACGTCATATTGACGTCAAATACTGACATTTATTCGTCAGGTATGGCAACCAAAATCCAATGTCTGATAGACGTCATAGTGGTAACGTCCACACAACGTCAAGCTGTAACATCATTAGACATTTGGTTGATTTTAGGTTGGACGTTTTCTAATCCCCATATACAAGAAAAAAATTAAGTAGTGATCGGCCGAGGCGATTCCTCTGAGCGACATGAGCATCCGAATGAACAAATGTAACAGTTACGAGTAAAGACAAAAGGTTCAAACATTCATCTAAATTATATATTGATCAAATCTTCTTAATGTTTTATGATTGGAGTCAGATAAAACGAAAGATAAATATATGAATATTCTAAACCACCTCATATTAAAATTGGAGTCAGATATGAGTTAAAGTTAAACTGAAACGACATTGTGCACTGGAAAGGACGAACACGCAGTGAACGTTCATCCACCAGTGGACACCTTCATTGGGCCAACTGGGTGGACCTTACAAACAACACACCCTAATGACATTCCTCTGTTGATACTGTAAATCTGTTTAGGAATGAGCACAAGTGAAAACACACGGTTAACTGCCAAAATATGAAGCCGTTTTTAACCCTTGTGCACTGTTCAAATTGACAACCCTTTTGTTATGTTCAGGATGAAAACATCCACTGAATTAAACTGCTGTAAAAATGCATCAGATAAAAAAAATTTCAATAATTTTTGCATAAATCTGTGAATCAACCTCAGTCCTGATCAAAACTACTGAATAGTTTAGAAAATTACAGGATTTTTGCTCTTTAATTGCCAAATTCACAAATGATGTCACTGATTTGGTGAATAAAACACACAAAATTACTTATTTTAAATATAAAAAGTAATTGTGGACTGGATTTATTTTTACCTTTTATCACAGTCTTGGACATGTGAATGATTAGTAACAACATTGGCTTGATGCATTGTTAGATTTTCATTTTTCTTCCTAATTTACTGTTAGTGGCTGTTTTTGCCCCATTGACTTCCATTATAACCACATTTGATGGTGCATAAATAGCAGTGGTGTAAAGTAGCTAATTACAAATACTCAAATTACTGTAATCAAGTAGTTTTTCTCAGGAATTGTAATTTACTAAGTAGTTTTAAAAATGTGTACCTTTACTCTCACTTGAGTACATTTTTAGTGCTGTATCGGTACTTTTACTCCACTACTTTCCTTCAACCTGCAGTCACTACTTTATTTTTTCTTGTCTATGGGATTAGAAAAATCAGTCCTGTGATTCTTGTCCAATCAAATCGCACGTAGAAGGTAAATCGCATCATAATGAACTACCTCAAGACGTGCGCTTTATAATTGCAGCAAACTGTTTGGAAGCATTAAAAGTGTCCAAGAAGATGTCCAAAATCTTTACGCGCATTGACCCAGAGACTGTTTTGATGCACGTCACTGATGAGAAGATGACGGATGTTTACTGTATGATGACCGAAATGGCCTTAAACACCCAGCAGGAGTCAGATTGACGTTCAACATGACATCAGATTGACGTTGTACCCTAACGTCATGGGGATGTTGCATTTTGTTTGGGAATGAAAATCTGGTTGACGTCAGAACTCAACGTCAGGCCAATGTCAATGTCCAACCTGAAATCAACCAAATATCAACGTCTAATGATGTTACAGCTTGACGTTGTGTGGACGTTACCACTATGACGTCTATCAGACATTGGATTTTTGGTTGCCATAACTGATGAATAAATGTCAGTATTTGACGTCAATATGACGTTAGTTTAAGATGTTGGCTCGACGTTGGATTTTGGTCACTTTCTAACAACCTAAAATCAACCAAATATCAGTGTCATTTGACGTCATTGTTGGACATCAAAATAACGTTGTCCTTAGATGCTGGCTAGACATTGAATTTTGGTCACCTGACATCACAACCTAACGTCTTATGACGTTGTGTGCCTGCTGGGCAATAACTAGATTCACTACAGAATGTTACGTTTACACACACACATGCACAAATTACATGTAAACGCATTCGCTTTTCACAGCGTAATACTCACTACTCACTACTCTTGAATACTTTTGAAAGGTCTCATACTTTGAGTAGTATTTACAACAGATACTTTTACTCTACTTACACTACATTTTGAGGCAAGTAATGGTACTTTTACTTGAGTATGATTTTTCAGTACTCTTTCCACCACTGATAAATACAGTCTTTGTTTTTGTTTACTCCATGTACTTCTGAGAGCTGAGATGCATATTTTGATTTTCTCAGACACATCAAGGTAAGTGCGCAAAGGTCACTCTCACACACTCACAGACACACTCACAGACACACACACACACACACACACACACACACACACACACACACACACA